>CM039732.1:27607587-27970087 GCA_022539455.1 Dendrobium nobile | reverse complement strand
TGAATGAAATCATTTGGCTGAAGAATATATCTTCTCTTTTGCTTGTGTTTCGGTGGTTTTAATAGTGCTTTTTTTAATGAGATTGTATAATTATATTTTTTTATTTTAAGATAAGTTGTTTTTTTTTTTCAAACACGTGCTCCAAATCATCATAACATCTCCCACATCCTATGCCTCTTACAAGACCAACCACTACACAACTGTCACAACTCAAACCTTGCAATCACATACGACCTCGCTAGTAACTCAGATAAACCAAGCAAGACTAGAACCTATTCGTTTCTACTCCTCGACACCTATTTAAACTCCACCAAATTTTACTTTAACATCTACTCTATATTTTTAGTCCACATCCTAAGCTCATTCTTTCCAAGCATTTTCAGCCATTTGTGAAATCCTATATGTAATCTTTAAAAGCAGCTTAAACTAACCCAATTTAAATTAGCCATGGCATTCCCACCATTATACGCCTCCAAATTTCTCACTATTCCACCACAAACTCCAAAGCACTTTCTTAAATATTAAACCAAAGATCTATAGCATTTTCTATCCATTATTCTCACTGACAGGTCACCATCATCATCATGAAAGGCTTAGCCATCAAAGTAATCCTAACAATGTAAATGAGAAATCATAATACGCCTATCACACCAGGGATTTCAGGAACATCAACTTGGGGCACTTTTCTTTGATTAAACTACCAGTATTTGATCTGAAATTAAATTTGTACTCATTCTTTTTCATGCTTGATTTAGCAAGTAATGAATGCATTTGATTGTTGGAAAGTTACTTGTCACATATTTCTTGTTTAGCAAATCTTGTTGATTTTTCTAGTCGTTATTTGCTTTTGTATAAATTTTTTCATATTGCGCCTATTATTTATTTTTGCCCAGAGTCTCGTTACATGAGTTCTCATTGAAGAGGCCAACATTTGTGTGACTTGCACCTCTTCATCAATGCAGGGATACAAGATTATTGGTTCACATAGTGGCGTTAAAATTTGTAGATGGACAAAGGCACAACTCCGAGGACGTGGCGGCTGCTACAAGCACTCATTTTATGGGATTGAGAGTCATAGGTAATGATTGCATAACTTGATAACAATGCTGTTGATTGGAGCACCATCTAATGTTTATTGCTGTTGAATTTTCCAAATATTTTGATTCTGTGACAAAGGCACATTGGTTTTGATTTTGTACTTTCATGCCTTAGTGAATATTTTATTATTATTTTGTATCCACCGCAGTCATAGCTCTAGGAACCTGTAATAGAGATGATAATATAGGATTCTAGCTAGGAGTTGTATGTTTGGTTGAAGTATTCTTCCCGCTTTCATTATTTTTTTCTTTCTGTCTCAAGGTGCATGGAAGCAACCCCAAGCTTAGCATGCGCAAATAAGTGTGTTTTTTGTTGGAGGCATCATACTAATCCTGTGGGAAAAGAATGGCGGTGGAAGATGGATGATCCTCTTGTTATTGTGGATGCTGCTATCGACCAACATACTAAAATGATAAAGCAAATGAAGGGTGTCCCAGGTGTGTTTGTATTTTATGCTTCTTCCACTCTCAGAATAGTATGCGGAATTCTCCTGTATGTGGAACACAAGCAAGATCAAGGTTTCGTTTGGGATGGCTTTTTTACTGCTTCTTAAAGTAGCTTTTTAGTACAAAAATTAAAATTTTTATACTAAAAAAACTGTTTTAAAAAGCAGTAAGAAAATAATCTCAAACGAAGCCTAAATGAATTCATGTATATTTTCATTCAATAATTGAAACTTGGAGATCGACTAATGCTTTTGGTAGGAGATATTTGTTACTTATATGGTAGTTTTCTGACTTTCTATAATCAACCTGTCACACCCTTATTTGAGCTGTAGACAAATTTTTAAATGAAAACGTTTTTCTGTCAAGATTTCCGACTTCCATGAGCAGCCATGATCAATTTTTATAGAACTTAAAAAAAAAATCCTCCACCAATTGTTATCAGTACCTGATTATTTTTTAAAACATATTCTGGAAGAAAAAAATCTGGTTAGCAACCATCTAGCCATAACCTTAACAAACATTTTCTCCTTGTTCATACCTTTCTCTTCTGTTTACTACAGGGGTGAAGGAACAGCAGTTTCTTGAAGGTCTATCTCCCCGACACTGTGCTTTGTCTCTTGTTGGTGAGCCAATCATGTATCCGGAGATAAATAGACTAATCGAGGAACTGCACCGCAGGCACATTTCTACTTTTCTTGTTACAAATGCCCAATTTCCCGACAGAATAAAGATGTTAAAACCTATTACTCAGGTTTGTACAGCCAAATAGATGCAATGCACTCTATTATACCCAGATAACTAACGAATTTACATATTTGAAACATTTGCAGTTATATGTGAGTGTTGATGCTGCAACAAAGGAGAGCTTGAAGGCAGTTGATAGACCACTTTTTGGAGACTTTTGGGAGCGCTTTGTTGTGAGTTTTATTCTTAAGAGTCCGTTATATTGGTTGTCAAGTGCGTGTTGATTATTTTTTCCAAAAATAAATCTACATTATGGATGTTTAGTTTCTAATGATAATCTGACATTTGTCCAGGGGCGGAACCCCCTTAAGCTTAGTGGGGTATATATATATATATATATATAGTTCTTTAGGTATTTTGTCCAACTCTATCTATTTTTTAGCCTTTATTACAAGGTTGTTTAGGCAATTGCCCTCTAAAAGTTTTGAAATACAATGATCTTTACTCTTTAGGCAATTGCCCCCACAAATACAGGTCGAACCTCGTCAAAGGGCGCTGCCCACTTGAACCCCCATCATATCTGCGAAGTGTATGCCAATCAATGATATGGACAAAAAGGGGTTGAGCCAAATTCGAAGCAACACCAACAATTACTTATAAATTTGTCCACCCTGAAAATTAAGGCTGGTTCCGCCCTTGCATTTGTTCCAGAAATTGATAATGTACCTTAAGGTGTCATAGATTTTCTTTCATCTACAGATTCGGAACACATTCATTCTCATCTTCTTTCTTGTTTCTATTTCTATTAATGAATGCACAGTTCTGTAGAATCACTTTTTATTTAGAAGGCGTCAAATAAATTTTTTTTTGCAAACCAGAAATTTAGAATAATATTTTTTTGTCGGTTTTGTCTATATCTTGATTAATGCATGTTAAATTATGTTGTTTCATTCTTATTTAATTATAGTTGCTTTTATTTTACTTTTCATGGTTTCAAGAGCTATCTATCCGCTATCTATATTGAGGATATCCTGTTATTCTTTTGTTTATGACTACTCCATGAAGTGCAATAGTTCCCTTGGAATTTACTGCTTAGTGTATGCCAACTATCATTTATTTTTTTTAAGTTATGTATAATTGTAAAAAATCGAAAAGAACAGTAATGTTCTGTCTTCCTTGCTTTTGAGGACTTGCTTGGTTGCGCTGAAGTGAGAATTAAAAGAAAATGAGAGTATTTGGTTGATAGGGAAAGAAATCACTTTAGATACTAGTGATGTTCAAGAATTCTCCTCTGACTTTCCCTTGATCCGAAGTAACTTCAAAAAGGTGGGTAAGGTAACTTTCAGTTGGGAAGAATTAGACGGACGGCAAGCTAAAATGATCAATTCCATTAATGGGAAAGTTCATATTTTTCAATTTAAGGGATATTCTTGTCTGTATTTTTCACAGCCACGAATTATGTGTAATATAGAAGTTGCATCAATAAGATGTTCCTCTACTTGTCATCCTGTTTGTAAAGCTGTACTTATGTGAATTAGGTATCCTCTGCCTTACACTTGTTCGGAAAAGGGACAATATAGCTGATAGTAGACGGGATACTTCCAAAAAGAATAAGAATAGATTGTTTAAATTATTTCTGATACTTTGTATTTTGCTTTTACCCTCCCTCAAATAGTTCAGATTAGGCTAATGATGAATATAAGATGAAGATTATGTATTTTATTTTTGAAATTGACTTGTAAAAATTGTTGTTTGAAAAAGACTTGTAAACATTGTTGTTTGAAAAAGAACCTATAACTTTTTTATGTTGCAAGGATTTGAACCTTACACTTCTACTTTAAATATCAAAGGCAATGCCACTTAACCATCGTTTGGTGGTTTGGAAAAAAAAAAAAAACTCTGTAGTTATCAGAGAAGCATCTTGAAGACTTCAATTGCGGTAGGTTTTCTACTTTTATTAATCTGTACGCCCTATGCCAATAAACTGATAGGTAACACTTGTAGATCTTCTGAAAAGCAGCGAGACAAGGACTGGGCTGCTGTCCACAGCAGGAAAACACAGCATTTTACAGCAGTATTTCATAGGAAATTTGAAAGAAAACTCAAAGCAAGATTTGTATTCCACTAGACGATGAATAAAATAGAAAGATACAATTGATCCTCAATTCGAGAGGAGGATCAATCTCTCCCAAATCTCTAGACACCACTAGAGCCCAAAGAAAACCTAATTCTAAGATATCTCAAATTTCAGCCAAATTCAAGATACCCAAACCCTAGAAAAATAAACTATTTAATGCATACAAATCATAAGGAATTCCCTAAACAGTCCCTACAATCAATTTCCCTCTTAAACTTCCTCAAAATTTCTTCCTAAAACAGTCCCGCAAGGCGAGCGGCCGCAAGGCGAGCGGCTCACGCGGCCTCTGCCTAGGCGGAAACTTCCGCCGTTTCATGTCTGGGCCGGTCCCGCGTGGACCGACTGGACCGGTCTAATAATACTCCCCTCCCAAAAATCCACCTTGTCCTCAAGGTGGAGATATGCTCGTGTTTCGGTGGAGGTGGCCATCCTTGAGGTGACTGAAAATCTTTACTGTATTGCTGAACCAAGGGCTGCACAGAAGGAGGAGCATCCCCTCCCTCTTCCAATCTGATCGCATCCAGCTTGTGTAGTCCCACCAGATAATCTTCCCCCACCTCTTGTACGTCCCTAACCATAGTCTTAAGTGATGTGATGGCTTTGGATAGCCATGCATCTCCCCTTATGACCACCCTTCTCCCATCCACCATTAATTCCATCGTGAGTGCTCCCCAATTGTCCTTGGTTTCCCCCAAGGTTTGCAACCATTTCATCCCCAGGATGACATCAGTGCTTCCTAATTCTAGTGGGAGAAAGTCCTCCCTTACTTGAATCCCCTGGATGTTCAACACCACTCCTTTACAGATTCCTCGGCCTTTCTCCACCTTCTCTGTACCCATCATAACCCCATAACAACCGGTGTCCACCAATTTCACTCCCAGTTGGTTGACGACCTGAGTGGAAATGAAATTGTGGGTAGCCCCACTATCAATTAGCACCACCACCTCACGGCCAGCTATCTCTCCTTTCACTTTCATTATGTGACTCAGAGTGAATCTCACTACAGAGTTCAGAGAGGCTTCTGCCACATCCAGGTGCAACTTCTCCTCCTCCTTTCCAGATCTGCTCCCACCTCCCTCCTCATCCTTGCACCTATGCCCTGGCATGTATTTCTCATCACATCTGAAGCACAACCCCTTTGTCCTCTTGTCTTGCATCTCCTTCTCTGTCATCCTCTTGAAATTTTCCCCACTCCCTCCTCCTACTGGCTTCTCCTGGGTGGTCTCATTACTGTTGCCTGATGCAGGCCCCTTGGGTGCTAGAATAGTGGTCGTCGTCCTGTAAGAGCCTCCTGAGCAGTTTCCTCGAGCCCCTCTTTCTGCTTTCTTCTGATCTTCTACCAACTGCGCCAGCTCCATAGCCTTTCCCAGGTTCCTTGGCTCCAGTACCCTGACTGCTGTTCGGATATCTTGTTTCTGCCCCTTCATGAAGTTCCCTTCTAAGGCTGACTCTGAAATGTGATCCAATCTGCTAGCCAAGTACTCAAACCGATCCCGATAATCTGCCACAGTCCCTTCTTGAGTCAAGACAAAGAATTGCTCATAAAGTCTCCTCCCTTGTCGGTTCGGAAACGCTCTAATAAGCAATCCTTGAACTCTCTCCAGCTCCGGATGGGCTCCCTCCTGTCACGCCACTGATACCATGCCAAAGTTTTCCCTTCCAGACACAGACCCGCCGTTGTCAATTTTTCATCCTCTGTCAACCCGTTGACAGCGAAGTAACGCTCCATTTTGTAGATCCAGCCATGGCCGTCTTCGCCCTCAAAGACGGGCATTTTCAGCTTCCTCACCCGTGGGTCTCCTCCGTTTCCTCGGTACCCTCCATAACCTCCCATTCCTCGAAGGGGAAGAGTCCCCCAAGTGTCCCGATCATCCCTCTGACGGTTATATTCGAATCCCTTTTCATACTCACCTCTTCTTCCTTCGAAATTATCACCTCGACGCTGAATTCTTTCAAATTCAACACCTCGACGATGACGTTCCTCCCTTCTTCCTTCAAAAACAGCCCCTCGACGCTGAATCCTTTCGAATTCAGCACCTTGGCGATGAATTTCTTCCCTTCCCCCTTCAAATTCATCACCTCGCCGCTGGATTTTTTCAAATTCAGCACCTCGGCGATTGAATTCTTCCCTCCTTCCGACCAAATCAGCCTCCCGTTGGTCGTATCCCCTACTCATCTCCTCTCTAGAAAGCGGTTCTAGAGGGGGCATGTCGTTTTTCTCCTCCAGGATCTCCACCTCCGAATTACTCCTCCCCCTCAAGGGGTTCGGATTTCCTCCCATGCCATGGCCGTCTGTAGTCTCACTTACTTCCGATGTCGCCGGATTGGTCTTCATTTCAAGTAGTTTCTTCATCATTTTCTCCATCGCGGTGAACTTCCCCTCCAACCTTTCATTGTTGGAGGTGATTTGATTTTGAGAGTTGCAGAATCTTTCCTCCAAATCGGCTTTCAATTGGCCGATTTCGCCTTCCAAGACGTCAACCTTCTTTCTTCCCAACGGATCTTAAAAATATCACTTCCGGAAGCCAAAAGCTCGCTGAAAAATTAGGATTTCAGCCGCCTAAGGTCTCAGAAACGACGCTCTGATACCAATTTGATAGGTATCACTTGTAGATCTTCTGAAAAACAGCGAGAACAGTGACTGGGCTGCTGTCCACAGCAGGAAAACACAGCAAAACTGCTGTTTACAGCAGTTTAACAGCAGTATTTCATAGGAAATTTGAAAGAAAACTTAAAGTAAGATTTGTATTCCACTAGACGATGATTAAAATAGCAAGATACAATTGATCCTCAATTCGAGAGGAGGATCGATCTCTCCCAAATCTCTAGACACCGCTAGAGCCCAAAGAAAACCTAATTCTAAGAGATCTCAAATTTCAGCCAAATTCAAGATACCCAATGTCACGACCCGACCCGAGACGGATCCCGCCCGCACCGGGCCGCGACCAGCCAAACAGACTAACCAGGATCTGGCTTTGGAATTTGCTTACTGACCGGAATCTTCCAAATATTATACATACAAAACAAACCAGAGCTACTAACAAATATCAAATACAGCGGAACAAACCATTTACATTTTTTCTTTCTTTTCCTCAAAACAATCATCTACAAATACAGTGCATGGCTGACAGAAAGAAACAGAGCAGAAAAGCCATGACTGTACAAAAATCAAAAAGAACAAAATACTTATACTGATCAGACTCTGAAATCTAATCCTGGACTTCCTTCCCTTTCCCAGAACCTGAAAAACCACCAGAAGACAAGAGTGAGCTCAACAGCTCAGCAAAACAACAAACCTCCAATCAAAACTCTCAGAATCCAAAACCAAACACATCAGCCAGAAATCAGAATCTTCGTACT
The DNA here is from genome assembly GCA_022539455.1 of Dendrobium nobile. NCBI lineage: Eukaryota > Viridiplantae > Streptophyta > Magnoliopsida > Asparagales > Orchidaceae > Dendrobium > Dendrobium nobile. The sequence continues at coordinate 27,962,362 of CM039732.1, read as the reverse complement.
GAAATCAGAATCGGACAGTTCATAACAAAACAGATCAAATCAGAACATATATGGACATGTATCAGATCAAAATCAGATCGGAACTGAAAAAGACATATATCAAATCAGAAACAGAACAGATCAGACCTATCACATTAACGGAATTAAAATCGTACAGAAATCAGATTCAAATCATATCGGAACAGAACAGAATCGTATCAGAATCGTATCAGAATCATATCAGAATCAGAATCAGATTCGCTTACAGAATAGATACGGAAAATTAGAAATCATTTCTCAGATATCAGATATATAATTAATAGCTAAATTCCCTGACACTGACGGAATCTCTACGGATTCCGGCCCCTTATGCCTCCCTTTGTGCTCACGTCACCAGAACATATGTGCTTATAGCACCAGAACAAATGTACTTATCGTACCAGAATACATATATAGTGCTTATAGCACCTAAACAGATTTCTTCGGATCCGGAACAGAACAGATATCAGATTTCATATTGAGCTCATTTCAGATTTCCCAGACACTAACTGAATCTCATAGGATCCAGGCCCCTTATAACTCCCTTTTTATAGCATATACAGATAGCATATCAAATTAGAAGAAATCCGGACAAATCAGAAATCACCCAAAAATCGGGCAGCATAACGGCAGCGTATGAAATTTACACAATTTTCCTGAAAAATCACAGAATACCAAATTCACACAGAATGTAGATAATCACATTTCAGAACATTTATTCTACTGCACCGATAATTTTCAATTTCACAGAAAAATGCAGTCGACTAAAAATACCGCCGAATCAAAAATACCCGGACAAAAATCTTCGGAAAATAACCAAAATGTGCACACTCGGCACGTTAACGATATACAGAAAGTTACGCGGTAAAAACTAAGCCAGTCGGAAAATACGGACGAAAATCGCTAACAAAAACGAAATCCGGACAGAAAATACCGTCAACAGCGACGATTCTGAAAATTGAGAAAGTCGGATTGTGTCTTACCTTGCGTACAACAATATCTTCAACAGTCTCGACGAACAAAAACAGCTCGGCGTCGTCCAAAAATCCACTTTTCCACTTTTTCCTTCGTTTTTCTCTCTCCTCAGCTTTTTCTCTCTCTTCAAAATATCTCATTTCTATATATATCCAGACTGATCGTCCTGGACGATCGCACTTCGTCCTGGACGATATATGCTCTGGACGAATTTCGTCCAAACGAAATTTAATTATTGTCCCCGGCGACTGGTTCTCTGGAAAATTTTCGTCCAGACGATCCTGATTTCGTCCAGACGAACCATACAGACAGAACAGTTTTTCTGCACAACCTGTGCCGATCGTCCCGGACGATCCAACTTCGTCCAGGACGAACCTGGAGCAAAACTGATATTACAATCTCCCCAACTTCAAAAAAAATGTCGTCCTCGACATTATTCAATCCAAACTCAGTCAAAACAAGTACGGATACGACTTTCTCATGTCCGATTCTTTCTCCCAAGTCGCTTCCCATGCAGTACGGTGCTTCCACTGGACTTTAACCATCGGAATCTGTTTACTTCGTAGCTTTCGGACGTCGTACGCCAAAATCAACTCTGGCTCTTCCTTGTACGCCAGATTCTCCTGAATCTCAACCTCATCAGCAGATACCTTCTTCCCAGAGTCGGATACCCACTTCCTCAAAGTGGATACGTGAAACACATTATGCACATCGGGCATCGAATCAGAAAGCAACAGTCTGTAAGCAGATTTTCCAATCCTTTCCAAGATTTCAAAAGGTCCAACATACCTTGGACTAAGCTTGCTCACCTGACCAAATCTGCTCACACCCTTCATCGGGCTGACTTTGACATTTACAAAATCACCAACTTGAAACTCAACAAACCTGTGCTTCTGATTATAATACTTCTGCTGTCGGTCCTGAGCCGCTTTCAATCTTTCCTTAATCAAGCTGATCTTCTGAACAGTTTCATCAGCAAAAGTGGCACCCAAAGCCTGTCTATCTCCGACCTCCGTCAGAGTCAAAGTAGTCCGGCACTTCCGGCCATACAAAGCTTCATACGGTGCCATACCGATACTGGACTGGAAGCTATTGTTGTAAGCAAACTCAATCAAAGAGATATGATCTTCCCAGCTTCCGCCAAAGTCCAAAACACAAAGCGTTAACAGATCTTCTAGTACCTGAATAGTCCTCTCAGACTGTCCATCAGTCTGAGGATGAAAAGCTGTACTGAAATGCAGTTTAGTACCCAAGCCTTGCTGAATGCCCTTCCAAAATCTGGAAGTAAAACGTCCGTCTCGATCAGATACAATCACGCGAGGCACACCGTGCAATCTGATAATCTCCTTAACATAAACCTATGCCAAACGATCTACTGAATCAGTCTGTCTGATCAGAAGAAAATGGGCTGACTTCGTCAATCGATCTACGACCACCCAGATGGCATCTTGTCCTTGCCGTGATCGAGGAAAACCCATCGCAAAGTCCATCGTCACCTCCTCCAACTTCCACTCAGGGATAGGCAACGACTGCAACAGTCCACCTGGTCGCTGATGCTCTGCCTTCACCAACTGACAGGCCTCGCATCTCGACACAAACTCCGCCACATCCTTCTTCATCCCAGGCCACCAGAATAAAAGCTTCATATCGGCATACATCTTACCACTGCCTGGATGAATAGTATAGCCAGAATGATGAGATTCATACAGAATCTCCTGCCTCAAATCTCCAAACACAGGTACCCACAACCTGTTCTTGCAGAAAATAGCACCAGAATCAGAAATTCGAAGTTCAGGAGTCTTACCAGATCCAATCTGAGCAATCAACTTCGAATCATCCGAATCTGACTTCTGGGCTTCTTGAATCCTTGTCTCCAAAGTAGACTGAATACTCAGCTGAGCCAAATCCAAACCATTGGAGGGAATCACCTCCAACTGCAAGCGATCTATGTCTCGAATCAGAAAGTTATCAGAAGTAAGCTGAATACCTGATAATCCAGAAGACTTTCTGCTCAAAGCATCCGCTACCACATTCGCCTTCCCAGGCTGGTACTGAATAGTCAGATCATAATCCTTGATCAACTCGAGCCACCTTCTCTGTCTCAGATTCAGATCCTTCTGAGTAAAAATGTACTTCAGGCTCTTATGATCAGTAAAGATCTCACATCTGACGCCATACAGGTAATGACGCCAAATCTTCAAAGCAAATACCACTGCAGCTAATTCCAGATCATGTGTCGGGTAATTCTTCTCATGTGGTTTTAACTGTCTAGAAGCATAAGAAATTACCCTTTCATTTTGCATCAGTACACAACCCAAACCTTTCAGTGAAGCATCACTGAACACCTGAAATCCTTCCGTACCTGACGGAAGTGCTAACACTGGAGCTGAAGTCAAACAGTCCTTCAATTTTTGAAAACTAGCTTCACTCTCCGGTGTCCAAACAAAAGCTACTGACTTCTGCGTCAGTCTCGTCAGAGGCGTCGAAAGCTGTGAAAATCCCTTCACAAATTTCCTGTAATATCCGGCCATGCCCAAGAAACTACGTACCTCAAATACCGTAGTCGGCCTCGGCCAATCAGCAACTGCCTGAATCTTCTGAGGATCAACAGAAATGCCTTCTCTGCTAATCACATGCCCCAGAAAAGAAATGCTCCTCAGCCAGAATTCACACTTGGAGAACTTGGCATACAGTTGATGCCGCCTCAAAGTCTCCAACACAATCCTCAAGTGTCTGGCATGATCATCCTCAGAAACAGAATATACCAAAATATCGTCAATAAAGACGATCACGAACTGATCCAAATACTCCCTGAATACTCGGTTCATCAGATCCATGAAAATAGCAGGCGCATTGGTTACCCCAAAAGGCATAACCAAAAACTCGTAGTGCCCGTACCGAGTACTGAATGCTGTCTTCATCACATCAGATTCCTTCACCTTCACCTGATAATATCCGGATCGCAAGTCAATCTTCGAAAACACAGAAGATCCGGAAAGTTGATCAAACAAGTCATCGATCCGAGGCAAAAGATACTTGTTCTTGATCGTGACCTTGTTCAAGTCTCTGTAATCAATACACATACGAAGTGTCCCGTCCTTCTTCTTCACAAACAAAACAGGTGCTCCCCAGGGCGAAACACTAGGACGGACAAAACCTCTGTCAACCAACTCCTGAAGCTGAACTTTCAACTCAGAAAGTTCTTTCAGTTCCATCCTGTACGGAGCTTTTGATATAGGAGCGGTACCCGGAAAAATATCGATAGAGAACTCCACATCTCTATCCGGAGGTAAACCAACCAACTCCTCAGGAAAAACATCAGCAAACTCTCGTACTACTGGGATCTCAGAGACAGAACCAACCTCCAGGTTCAGATCCCGCACCGAAGCCAAAAACACTGGGCATCCTTTCTTCCACATCCTGCTCACTTCCAACATAGAAATCAGACTGGAGAGAACACCGCGTAAGCCCTGAAATACAAATCTCTTTCCAGCCATAAGCAAACTCACTTGCTTCTTCAGACAGTCTATCTGGGTCTCGTACTGACTCAGCCAATCCATGCCAAGAATCACATCATACGAAGAAATCAGCAGCAGAATCAGACTCGATTTCCACTTCTTGCCAGAAATGTCAATCTCACACAAGCAAAACTTCCGAGCAATCAAAGGATTTCCAGTCGGTAAAATCACAGACAAAGAAATCGGAAGCAAAAACGAGTCCAAATGCAAAATCTCAAAACAGTGCTCGGACAGAAAAGAGTGACTGGCTCCAGAATCAAATAAAATACGACAGGGTTGATCAGAAATGTAAATCGTACCTGTCACAACATCGGGAGCATCTCGAGCCTCCTGCTGACTCAAGCTGTAAACTCGGGGCTGCACTGGAGCTGGAGCTGAAGCAACAGAACTACTCTGCTCCTTCTGAACAGTAGGTGGTCTCCGTGGTCCAGAACTAGAACCACCACCTCTACCAGCAAACCCCTCAGGACGCGGAGGAACAGTCCTCGGTCTCCCTGCTGAACCAGCAGGTCTAACAGAGCCCTCAGATCGGAACTCAGAACGTCGATCAAATCCCATATGTGGACACTCTGCAATCCGATGTCCTGGCTGACCACATCGGAAACACAGACCAGCCATCCTGTAGCACTGGCCAAGGTGTCGTCGTCCACAGCTCTGGCACACAGGTGCCGAACTAACAGATCCAGAACTCGTCGTACTGGTAGCAGTACCAGACGACCCTCCACTCCTCCTGGATTCACCAGATCCAGAACCAGGTCCAGATACAAATCTCCTCTTTCCAGAGGAACCACCACCTGAAGCCTCACCTCCAAATCTCTTCCTACTCGCAGTCCACCGCTGCTGAGTAGCCATCAGGTCGTTCTCTATCAATCGAGCTCGCTCCACAAGCTCAGAAAAGTCAGTGATCTGGAATGGTATCAGGGGCTGCCTCAAAGTATCTCGTAATCCCCTCAGAAATCTGTAGCACCTCTCAGCAGAAGTACTAACCAGCTGCGGAGCGTACCTGGCTAATGCAGTAAACTCAGCCTCGTACTGCATCACCGTCTTGCTCCCCTGAACAAGTCTCAGAAAACTCTCCTGCATCTGCTGTCGTGCAGAAGGGGGAACAAACCAGTCTCGAAACACCTCAGTGAACTCTTCCCAAGTGATCAGAGAGTTCAATCTGCCCTGAAATCTGGCTGCTTGCTGGCCTTCCCACCAGTGTTCAGCCTCTCCATCCAACAGAAAAACAGCTAATGGAACCTTCCTGTCCGCAGGACACTGCATCCCGTCAAAAGTCTTTTACAACCTCCTCAACCACTCCTCAGCAGCTCTGGGCTCAACAGCGCCCTCAAATCTCGGAGGTTTCAACCTCAAAAACAACTGCAGATGTCTATCAATATCCTCAGATCTGACAGTAGAAGCTCTGCTCTGAGTCTCGCTCATCATCTGAGCAACAAACGTAGCAAACTGAGATAATGTATCAGCACCGGCCACTGGGGCTGTACTCCCCACTGGAGCTGCCTGACTGGCACTCTGCCCGTCAGTCATGTCTGGGTCTGGCTGATCCATACAGAAAAATCCAGAAAATCCGGAAAACTATCACAAAAACAACACAATAAAAAGCCAAACAAACCAAAACTTCCCCAGACCAACTCACTACAGATCACTTCCTATAGCTCTGTTTTACAATCCAACCAAATTCCAAAACCAATGCTCTGATACCACCAAAAAGGCTTTGTCACGACCCGACCCGAGACGGATCCCGCCCGCACCGGGCCGCGACCAGCCAAACAGACTAACCAGGATCTGGCTTTGGAATTTGCTTACTGACCGGAATCTTCCAAATATTATACATACAAAACAAACCAGAGCTACTAACAAATATCAAATACAGCGGAACAAACCATCTACATTTTTTCTTTCTTTTCCTCAAAACAATCATCTACAAATACAGTGCATGGCTGACAGAAAGAAACAGAGCAGAAAAGCCATGACTGTACAAAAATCAAAAAGAACAAAATACCTATACTGATCAGACTCTGAAATCTAATCCTGGACTTCCTTCCCTTTCCCAGAACCTGAAAAACCACCAGAAGACAAGAGTGAGCTCAACAGCTCAGCAAAACAATAAACCTCCAATCAAAACTCTCAGAATCCAAAACCAAACACATCAGCCAGAAATCAGAATCTTCGTACTGAAATCAGAATCGGACAGTTCATAACAAAACAGATCAAATCAGAACATATATGGACATGTATCAGATCTAAATCAGATCGGAACTGAAAAAGACATATATCAAATCAGAAACAGAACAGATCAGACCTATCACATTAACGGAATTAAAATCGTACAGAAATCAGATTCAAATCATATCGGAACAGAACAGAATCGTATCAGAATCGTATCCGAATCATATCAGAATCATATCAGAATCAGAATCAGATTCGCTTACAGAACAGATACGGAAAATCAGAAATCATTTCTCAGATATCAGATATCAGATATCAGATATATAATTAATAGCTAAATTCCCTGACACTGACGGAATCTCTACGGATTCCGGCCCCTTATGCCTCCCTTTGTGCTCACGGCACCAGAACATATGTGCTTATGGCACCAGAACATATGTGCTTATAGCACCAGAACAAATGTACTTATCGTACCAGAATACATATATAGTGCTTATAGCACCTAAACAGATTTCCTCGGATCCGGAACAGAACAGATATCAGATTTCATATTGAGCTCATTTCAGATTTCCCAGACACTAACTGAATCTCATAGGATCCAGGCCCCTTATAACTCCCTTTTTATAGCATATACAGATAGCATATCAAATTAGAAGAAATCCGGACAAATCAGAAATCACCCAAAAATCGGGCAGCATAACGGCAGCGTATGAAATTTACACAATTTTCCTGAAAAATCACAGAATACCAAATTCACACAGAATGTAGATAATCACATTTCAGAACATTTATTCTACTGCACCGATAATTTTCAATTTCACAGAAAAATGCAGTCGACTAAAAATACCGCCGAATCAAAAATACCCGGACAAAATTCTTCGGAAAATAACCAAAATGTGCACACTCGGCACGTTAACGATATACAGAAAGTTACGCGGTAAAAACCAAGCCAGTCGGAAAATACGGACGAAAATCGCTAACAAAAACAAAATCCGGACAGAAAATACCGTCAACAGCGACGATTCTGAAAATTGAGAAAGTCGGATTGTGTCTTACCTTGCGTACAGCAATATCTTCAACAGTCTCGACGAACGAAAACAGCTCGGCGTCGTCCAAAAATCCACTTTTCCACTTTTTCCTTCGTTTTTCTCTCTCCTCAGCTTTTTCTCTCTCTTCAAAATATCTCATTTCTATATATATCCAGACTGATCGTCCTGGACGATCGCACTTCGTCTCGGATGATATATGCTCTGGACAAATTTCGTCCAAACGAAATTTAATTATTGTCCCCGGCGACTGGTTCTTTAGAAAATTTTCGTCCAGACGATCCTGATTTCGTCCAAACGAACCATACAGACAGAACAGTTTTTCTGCACAACCTGTACCGATCGTCCCGGACGATCCAGGTTCGTCCCGGACGAACCTGGAGCAAAACTGATATTACACCCAAACCCTAGAAAAATAAATTATTTAATGCATACAAATCAAAAGGAATTCCCTAAACAGTCCCTACAATCAATTTCCCTCTAAACTTCCTCAAAATTCCTTCCTAAAACAGTCCCGCAAGGCGAGCGGCTCGCGCGGCCTCCGCCCAGGCGGAAACTTCCGCCGTTTCGTGTCTGGGTCGGTCCCGCGTGGACCGGTCTACCATAAAAGCTTTCTCATAGTAGTATGTAATGGAATATTATGTCTTTTTATTAGCAACCCAACTGCTATTTTGTTACATTATATACCCTCATCTTCTCTCCTACAATTGATTTTTCTTAATCATTTATCTATTTTGACAGGATTCTCTGAAAGCTTTGCATGACAAACAACAGAGGACGGTTTACCGTCTAACTCTTGTTAAAGGATGGAATGCGGAAGAAGTAGACGCATATGCTAACTTGCTAGGCCTTGGAGAACCAGATTTCATTGAGATCAAGGGTGTCACGTACTGTGGCTCGTGAGTTGCTTATTTTCTTTCCTTTAGGCCATTCCTATGTTGCACCGATACAGATACGACACGATACGGATACAAGACACATCAATTCTTAAAAATACAGGATACAGGTACGGCGCGGACACGGTATTATAATTTATAAATTATATATAAAAATTAAGAAAATAATCAAAGCATAATATTTGAAATTACATAAAAAATGAAAGTAATATCATTTGTAGCCTTGTTGCTTATAATATCAAAATAAAAGTAAGTATTAAATGTCCAGTACAACAACAAAATCATAAACATAAATTGTCTAGCACATGAAGTTTCAACTATTCAATAGAAGGAATGATATAATTAGCTTCTTCAGTGGTTTGTCTTTGAACTTCCATATCATCTTCAATAAATGTCATAGCTTCTAATTCAGGATGCATCAAGTGAAAGATTACCAATTTGTAATATTCCCATATCATCAAGAGACTCAAATCCATCTCGAAAATCATAGAACCTCGCTCGCAGTCGCGGAAGTAAATACGACGGGTCTTTTTTCGGATTTTTTTGTTTTTCAACAGACATGCGCGTCCTTTTGAAATTAAATAGTATTTTAATTGGATATGGCAAAGCCGCATCCGACACGTATCAGTGCCGTATCGGAGGCGTATTCGTGTATCAGATACGACATGCCTTCATAAATAGGTGTATCGGTGCAACATAGGGCCATTCTTGCTAGCCATGGCTCTGTTAAGAAAGTTCTCACCATTGTTTGTTTTACAGAACTGCCACATCAAAGTTGACAATGGAGAATGTCCCCTGGCATTCTGATGTTAAAGAGTTCTCTGAAACTTTGGCCATCAAAAGCAATGGCCTGTATGAAGTAGCTTGTGAGCATGTTCATTCTTGCTGTGTTCTTCTGGCAAAAGTTGACAAGTTCAAAATCAATGGGCAGTGGCACACTTGGATAGACTATGAAAGGTTTCATGATCTAGTAAGTTTTTCCTCAGCTCCTCTTTCCAGTTCTTTTTCATTAAAATTATACAGGAGTTGGCTGGTAGAAAGCGATTTGGTGCTCACTCGTGAAATTTTTACTGTAAGCATTTGTTTCGTAGAAAGCAAAATTTGTTTTTGAAACTCAAAGTCGTAAATTTATAATAAATCTCTTAAATTATATATTATGTTAAGAAATTTTTGTTGCTGAGTTTAAATGCAAAATAAGATGGAAGTTGATAACATATTTTGTGAAGGATGTTGTAAATAGTTTCGAAGTAGAGTCAATGGCTGATAAATTTGATGTGATGAAGAAATATTAAGCATAATCTAATTTTTGTTTGGGACGGCTTTCTTACTGCTTCTTAAAAAGCAGTAAGAAAGCCGTCCCAAATGAAGCCTTAATTTCTTAGTTAACTTTAGGTTTCTTTTGGGATAGCTTTCTCACTTCTTTCTAAAATAATTTTTTTTAGTATAAACATTTATAGTTAAAAAAAAATTGTCCCAAACAATGGTTTTGTTTGGAACAACTTTCTTGCCGCTTCGTAAGGCAGGTTTCTAGCATAAAAATTTTAATTTTTGTATTAAAAGTCTGCTTTGAGAAGCAGTAAGAAAGCCATCCCAAATGAAGCCAAAATCTTAATCATAAACTGATATTTTTTAATGGGATGTAGGTGGCTTCTGGAAAGTCCTTCAGAACTGAAGACTACATGACTGTCACACCATCTTGGGCTGTCTATGGTGCAGAGGAAGGTGGATTTGATCCAAAACAGTTCCGCTACAAAAAAGAGCGTCGCCATGGACCTGCAGCCCTTAAAAACTAGTTGGCTTTTTTATAGCGGCTTTTCATCGGAATGCAAAAAAATCTAGCAATAGTTCAATTACAGTAACAGATCTGATGTTTTTATTTAATATTTTATGTGATGTAAAATTATTTTTTTAAGGCCATTTAAAATTTCATTCAGTAAAATAATCTTTTAGGGCATTTGAATTCATAATGCATTGATTGATTGGAAATAAATTTGAAAATGTTCATAGGCATTTTTGTGCTTTAGAAAGCTAGTAGATTTTCACTATTTGATAATCATATGAAATAATGGAAGCTGGTGAGGTGGTGACAATTACTTTTGTTAAAATTGGGTTTGTAGAGCAACAATAGCAATAATAAAAATATAAGTCTTTATTTTAACTATGCGGGGTTGGCTATATTAATTTTTTTTCACTATTTTGTCCTATTAATAATCAAATTCTTATTTATGTCTAATTAATAATTTACAATCAAGTCTTTTTAGGCTCCGACATGTTAGGATTGGACGCAGTGGAGGAAAAAAAAGTTATGTAGTTGACCTCATGTGGTGGATAAATATTTGATACTGTTGTTGTTGTTAAGAGGTGCTAGGATATGATAGATAAATTTGTGAGTGCGGCTAGAGCAATATCATATTATGAATTTGGAGAAATTATTTTGTGAGGACACCAGGTTATTCGGAGGTGAATCAGAATGCGTCACGACACTTGATATATAGCGTTACATAATCATGGTATATAACAAAAAAGTGTTCTGATTTACCTTCAAATGGTGTTTGTATCCACACAGAATAATTTTACATCGACCCCTTTTTTGGGTTTTCAGCTTTGTGCATTTAATTGGAAAAATGGAAGCCGACTTAGTGAATGTTAAAGCTTCTAATTCTTGAAAATTAAAAAAAAATGGGATATTTGTTCATTAAAAATGTCTCCACATTATTTTGATTGCCACGCTTGCATATAGGTTTAAATGAACTTTAATTAATTTGTATATTTTATTTATTTTAGAATAAATCTATTGATTAGAAATTAAATTCATGATATTATGCATCAACATTTCTCTAAAAAAACGCCTTCAATAAATTGAGCAATAACATTAAGAGGGATATTACATAAAAATTATAATTTTAAATAATATTGAAATATTATTAATATTAAATTATCGAATATTTTTGCGTCCTGGAGTATTCGCGGCGGTAGAGAAATATATAGTTTAATATCTTAGCATTGTACGAAGATCCAACACACAATCTGATAAGAGAGAGGGTGTATCATTCATAAGAGACATCATAGTTTTTACGTGGAAACCTCTGAAGAGGGGGAAAAACCACGGGGCCTGGCCTAATTTGAATGAATCCATTAGTAGTAATTGATTACAAATGAGGCCCTTCTTTGGGAGAAGACATTGGCTTGATGTCACAAATGTACATCATAGAGAGCACATTGCATGTTGAGAGTTACAATAATCAACATAGACATGTTTGTTTGCTTGGAAGGAGCAAAGTCAACATGAGACAGGGGTCTGAAAGACTGTAGTTGGCAAGAGACCGGGGTTAGAAAGACCGTTGTCTGGTGATGGAGATCGGAAGGACCATAATCGGCAGGAGACAGGGGTCCGAAAGACCGTAATAGGCAGGAAACTGGGGTCAGAAAGATTGTAACTATAGGATGGATCTCCGTTAGAACTTTGGGTGTCTGGTAGTGGTCCGGCAAAGTTCGGGCCTTAGGTGGTGGTCCGGGAGAAATCCAGGCCTCAAGTGATGGTTTGACAGAAGTCCGGGACTCATGTGAGACCTCGTTCCCTTACTGTTCCTCTCTGGCTTAGATTTTCCTCTCAGGATCGTCCGGGACGATAGTGAGATCGTCCAGGCCGATCTGCACTGTAGAAAATATCGTCCTGAGAATAGTCCTGGGAACCGTCCAGAACGATCTTTTTGGTCTGATCGTCCCGGGACGATTTGGCGATCGGCCGGGCCGATCAGCTTCATGATATAAGAAAATCAGCTCGTTTTGATGAGAGAGAAAATCATTTAAAAATCAAAATATCTGATTTTAGAGAGAGAAAGAGAAAGGGAAAAAGAGGAAAACCTGGTTTTGGAGGCCGCGGAGCGCTTTTCGTCCGACGTCGCTGTTGGGAAAAGTGTAGATCTCGTGGTAAGGACTCCGAACCCTATTTCTGTTTTCAAAGATATTGAGTTTTGACCGAGTTGTGATCTGTTTTGTGTTTTCGTAGTCGAATTTTGGACATGATTTTGATTTGACACAACTTTCACCGCACAACTTTTGGTATGTTATAGATATGATTATGACACACGATTTGAGTATTTTCTACGACGATTTTACCGGTCGGAATTGATTCTACGCGATTTTAATCGAATAGAAAAATATCAGGACTTGATTTGATTTGGATTCTATAGAATAATAGTTTTGTATTGATGTCGTGAATCTTCTACTGTAATTTGGAGAAATTTGGAAATTGTGCTTTTTGCAGGATTTTTGTGTAAATTTGACCGACTGCCGTTACGCTGGCCGATTTTCGTATGATTTCTGAATTTTCTGGAATTGATAGATTGAATTGAGATGTGTATGACTATTGATATGATTGTACTGGATTGATTTAATATTGATTATTGCATCGATTATTGATTGATTATTGAATTGAATTCTTAAATTGACTATTGATACTGGAACAGAAGTGGAACCTGGTTGAACGTTGGTTGGAGATTGATATTGACCTGTACAGGATGGTGGGCCGACGGGCTTTCCTTTAAACATCGATTATGGATTTCTACAACAGCACTATAGATGGGAGTCATAAGGAGTTTTATAGATATGCCGACGGGCGGCCGACGGGCAAAAAGAGTGACGACTCTTATTGATTGAAACCAACGTATGGATCTACAACAACAATATGAATTCTACAACAGCAACATAGCCAGTTGATTGTACTTGTCCAGTATATAGTATTGAATTGCATGTTTACTGTATTGATTTATGGATTCATTGTTTTATAGATTCCTGCTTTATCGACTTTGATTGGATTTACTAGATCGTACGATTTCATTGATTTCACTGATTGATTGATGTGCATCGACATTGAGCATTGATATAGAAATGGATGGATATAGATATTGCATTGATAGCATGGACATGAATAGTATAGAATCATTGACACTGTTGCCTATAGATTCATTGATTTCTGCTTATAGATTCATTGTTACTACTGCCTATGGATTTATTGATCTCGCATATAGATTTACTGATGTTATTGTTTCTGCACCGTATTGACTGCCGCATGGATTCACTGTTAGGATAGATTGAGATTTATCGTATTGCTTTTTCCGATTGATTTTATTGATCGATTTAATTTGAGTTCATTGATTGATTCGACTCGACTGATTTGACGGATTGATTGATTTGGATTTATTGTACTAATTGATTTATTATTGTTTAATGACGGATTTATGAATTTATCATTTCGATTGTATGTTATTGACTCGTGGATACTGGCACCGACATTGATATGGATTCTGCGTACTGATTCATAGATATTGACACCGATATTGATATAGATTGTATCGATTGATAAATACCGACATCGACATTGACATGGATTATGATATTGACATATGGATACTATTGAGACGATCCTGATAGGTTATTGATACATTGATTCGTCGTGCCGATTATCGATTGATTGATTGAATGGATTATTGCCGTATGAATTTGATTTATCGTAGGATAGATTTCTTTATGGAGCTGATTGTATTGATTTCTATTGACCTGATGATTTCATTGTATGGATTTGATTTTAATTGATCTTTTGCCGTATTGATTTGATTGTTTATTGGGATTTGAGCCGATAGATATAATTGACTGGAAAGTGCTCTATTGATTGAGACTGCCGTAGTGTCATTGAATATTGTAGATTGATATCGAGTAAATCGTACTGAATAATTGGATTGGCTGATTTGCAAGAGTATTGACTGATTTGATAAATGATATAGATACAACGGATTGACTAGACGACACGATTGATTGAACTGATAGTATTGATTGATAGACACTGCTACGATGGATAGATATTGGCTTTCAGTCACTGTGGACCTCCGAAAGAACACCGCACGAACGGGTCAATTGGAAGGGACAGATTGGATCGTGCATACGACTAACCATTGAGGATAGAGGCTGTCGCCGACACACCTCGATGGGTAGTAATATACACGATCTAATCACGGGTTTCCCCCATCCGAAAAAGTTCGAATGGGGTTTAGTAGATTGTGGGAACCAAGTTTCCCACGGGCGCAAGCCCCCGTGGTTAATTACATCCCAGTCCGGAGCCTGAGAAAACTCTCGATTAAGGATCATACATTATCCTCTCTTAAAGTGGGATCGGCACGAAGGGGTAGACTAGGAAATCCTACTCAAAAAGGAAGAAAATGTCCCAAAGGGCTGAATCAAACATGCGTGGCTCATACCAGCATTCGGAGGCTCTAGGGTACTAAACAGAAACTAGATAAAATAAATCAAGCACTCGTTCACACGCGTGAGAGAAGGGATGGAGGTGGCGTCATCCTGTGACGCGGATAAGTAGGATTTAGGGTCCCTGAAAAGAAGGGACCTACCTGCTATTTAAGGCATACTACGAGACCGAGTGTAGTAGCCTCGAACCCTAAATCTAGATTGGACTTAGTGTTCGACACACACTAAGACCAGTGTCCTAGCTAATGCAATGCAAAACCTGGACTTACCCCGGCCTGGATGGGGGAGCCAGCTAACCACCTAATCGATTCAAAACCATGTTGTCCAGTCAATTATGAAAGATGGGTGGGAGGTATAGCTTCTGGAAATAGGACCGACATCTAGAGAATTTCCTAAGTGGTCCTAGACTTATGTGGGTCAGATGCTCCTAACTGATGCAATTAAATTTTAATTAGTTGGTTACTAATGCGATGCATGCTAGTTGAATTGTCAGCTCATGAATGCTTTGGATTTTAAAAACAGGCTTAATATAAAATAATTTTTAGAAAAGACTGGGTCTCCCTAGGTCCGGCACTTCATCCTCATAGGCCAGATTATCCGGACTCTACCCGCAGGCAGGGAGATGTCTTATAGCAAGGAAAGAAGAATGCAGTAATATGCATGCGACCCCGGACGGTTCCGGCAATTCCCTAGGTTCGTTAGATTTCTATGTTATTTAAAACTTAAATATTAAATTTTGGTTATGAGTAGAAAAGATTTTGCAGTCCTTAAAGAGCCTAACGAAATCCAGGCGAAAACAAAAGCGACATGCAAGAAAAGAAACCTAGGAAAAGCAAGTATTTCTACTGCGCAATCAGGTAAACACATCAATATAAATCCAAAAATTAATCAACTAAATGGCCATAGGCAAATTGCCCTTATTACACCCCAGATATGCATAAAGTAAAGTGGCCGGGCACCACTGCCAACAACCCGGATTTCTAAGCCTATGACAAACGCCAACAACTTTGAGTGGGATATTGGGTCTTCAATCTTTAGCCTTCTTTGGATAACTCCTCCTTGGGCTCCTTGGAATTCTCCTCCTCGGGCTCCTTGGAAATCTCCTCCTTGGACTCCTTGGATCCGTCGTGGCTTGAATATCCAAACGAAGAGACAATTCCCCCAATATGGGGTATTGCCTTTTCTCTTTGGATATCTAAAGCCATCCAGCTCGATCTTCCAAATGGAAGAAGACTCTCCCCTTAGGGATGCCTTCTTCTTTTAGAATCCGAGCTGGATGAGAATATCCCAACTCATAATTGTTTTCACAACTCTTAACAATTATTACAAATTTTACATGAATTGAAAACAGTAAATCTAAGAATTCCTGCAAGGTTATCCTAGTAAAAATCATCCCAAGCAGTTTATATGAAAATGAAAATGCTAACACCATTGACCCTGTGCCAAGCCATGCTCTTAATTTTGAGGGCTAAGCAGCTCCACATGTGCAGTTATAATTAATTTAGCCCTCATTTTATTTAGGGGGAGCTGAGCAAGCACCTGCATAAAATATTATTAGAAATCATGATATTGCTCCCCCCTTTTATTAGCTTGAGCATGGCCACCTTCACGGAAGAACAATATATATATGGCGCTCCTAACCTATGGGTAAGTCTAGCGTTCACATCCAGAGTGCAGAAAAAGTAAGCAAACACTCCAATCATTTTTCAAACAGCATGCAATGAAATCCACGAAAGCTCCGGCACACAGCAGAAAAGTAAAATCCAGCGGCCTAACTTAGGTCTAGAAGTGGTGCCCTAGCAAACATTTCTATGTGTGTGTAAGGCTAGTGTGGTTTGGATAAGTCCTAAGCTGGGTAGTTAGTTAAAGTTATCTAGAGTTTAGGTATGTTATAGGCCAGAAAGAGAGATTTTAGTTGAAATTCAAATATTAAGGGATTAGGATCTATTTTAATTATTTCAATTTGTTAATCAGTTTTAAGAGCTTAGGATACTGACATTTAAAGTTTAGGTGATATTAGCCAATTTTAGAAAGTTCTAGATCCTCCTCTGAACTAAGCTAAGGGTCCAAAAGGTCACTATGAGAAATAGGCTAGCTATGAGATTCCTACCACCTTAGGAAAATACTAGACCTGAATACGAGTAGTTAGACTGGTAGTACACTAGATTTGGAGGTCTCTAGGCAAAGTTATGAATTTTCTAAGTTTCGGGCCCTATCCTATAGACTAGGATTGACCAAAAAGTTGACTTTCTAATTTAGGTGAGTTTCTGGACATATAATATTTTTCATAAATACTAGACCCTAATAGGAGTCTAATGCAAGTGAGTTTGCCTAATTTGGATTTTTCTACAATTCGTTATGAATTTTCTAAAATCGGGGTATTTATGGAAATTTCTAAATTAATTAGGAGAAGGCCCTATTTTGCAATTTTGGCCCAATTCAGCCCCAAACTGAGTCGAATCACCCTCAAAAGTCAGGGATGACCTGAGAAAGTGATCCCCTAGGGTTTGGAGAAGATTTGGGATTTTTAATAATTTTTAATAATTTATTAGGGGCAAAAAGGTAATTTCCACCTATGGTCAAATTAGGGGTCAACCTAAAGTCAAAATAGGGAGCCTTATTTATCTAAAGTCAAGGGTCGGGTTCTGGTCAGTTTGAGATATTATGGGTAATTTTCTGACCTAAAATGTATTTATTGTATTTTTCGGAAGGTCTCGGGGCCTTAATTAATGGGTTGATTAGGGTTAGTTAATTAAGGGTTCTAACTAGCCCTAAAAATTCCTAGGAAATTATGAGGGGTTTATGATGTCCCTAGGTTTAAATGTTGAAGTTTTCATGTCAATTCGGGATCTATCCTAGTTCCTAGAAAACTTCTAAGTTCGCTAGACGGGTCCTTAATTTTTGTCCTTAGGGTGTCACTACGTTGTAAGAGTTTAAAGTGATGTTTAGTCTAACCCTTCAGGTAATAAATGCAAGGGAGTACAAAAATGAAATAAACACACAATGTCCTTAAATCTAGGAGAGCCTAGGCTAAGTGCTCGTGGTGCGACCTACGCATGCAAACTACGAATAATAAGAAAGTAAAGACACCTGAAGAAAGGATTAGTGAATGATTGGGACTCAACCATTCACTAACCCACTCCCCCATGATTGCTCTTCATACATAAGATCCATGTCTAAAATTTCATGAAATAGCAGGTCTCCCAAATTAGAATTTATATATAAGTAATTTTAAAATAGTTTAAAAGTACTTATAGATATAAATATATTTTTGGAAAATAAAATAATTGAAACTAATCCAATTTATAATACATAAGTATAGGGAAACCCGCTGACCACCCTAACGAATTCTCAAGCGATTTGAAAATATTTTGTATCCTGAAAATAATTATCATAATTAATATTTAATATCAAAAATACTCGAATAGTCGAATCCAAATAGTGATTGGTCAAAACAGCCAAAATCGAGGGCTGGAAATGGTTTCAAAACATAAAGCTCGTTTTTCTGAAAAGAACGAGGGGTTACACGTCAAAATCCGACTTAAAATGGCGAAGATACGAATTTCTGAAGTTTAAGTACAATAAAAAATAATATTTTAAAATAGTGTAGTTTTGCTGTTTTGAAATAACAGAAAATACAGACAAGATTTTCACCTGAAAATAGTTTCAAAATATGCAGAATTCAGAGTACATTATAAACAAGGTGCTGTGTGTCGACAGCGGACTTAAAACGACAAAGTTATGCAATTTCAAAGTTTAAAGACGATAATTAAATAAATTTTAAAATAGTGTTGTTGGCTGTTTTGAAAATACCTGCATACAGACCCAAAACTTTTGAGTGAAACCACTTCCAGAGTGTGCAGAATTCCAAATACATCCAAAACGAGGTGCTGTGCGTCGACAGCGGATTTGGGACGGGAAAGTTATGGAATTTCAAAGTTTAAAACCTTTAAAAGGAATTTAAAATAATTTTTTTAAAAAAAAAAAATAATAATAATAATAATAGTAACAATAAAGTAAATAAAATTTTTTTTTTTAAAATAACAGTAAATAAATAATTAAATAATAATATAATAATAATAATTATATTAAAATAATAATAATAATAATAATAATAATAATAATAATAAAAGGATTTTACTTTTTTTTTTTAAATTAATTAAAAAAAATCTTAATTTTGAATGAAAATAATTTTAAATAAAAGAGGATAAAAATCCGAGTAATTCGGTATATTATACGTCAAAAACGGAGCGAAATTGGATTTTTGGCGAATTTTTGAATGAAAAAAAAGGTTTTAAAATTAATTTTTATATTAAAATACCAGGCGGCGACACGTGGCGCACTCCGATTGGATCCCGCGGTTTTGGGCCAATCATTGGCGGCGGCCAATGATTGCGCCGCCGGCCAATGATTGCGCCGCCGGCCAATGATTGCGGCAATCATGCCGCAATCAAGCCAAATCCACTTATCCACGTCGGCTTGGAGGAGAGCCATCCGATCGGCGCCTGATCGAATGGACGACCTAGATCGCGGCGGACCGAGACCTGTGCACCCGATCGGCATACACGGCTGTACCGAACCACGGTGCAACCTGATCTGAGCCGTTGATCGGCGGATCAACGGCTCAGCACGCGTCTGGCCTGGGCGGGCGGGAGACCAAAACCTAGAACCTTATTTCGCTTCGTTCTCCCTCGATACTTGACGAAACTTCGCGAAATTTTAGACACAAGTTCTATGCACATACAGAAATCATGGGGAAGTGTTCGTTTGGAAAATAATCAGCTTTTTGAAAAGCTATTTTACCCTATGTGTTGTGAGCTATTCTAAGGGTTTTGAGAGATCTAACCGTCCGATTTTCGCGTTCTTGGGTTCGTTGGATTCGTTGAAGCGGCAGGAATATTTCTCTAGTTGACCTCAAACCCTGATTCTCCCTGGATCAAGCGTTAGAAGGCCCGAAAGTTTCGTGTCTTGGGTTTCGCCGGAGATCTTGCCGCCGGCGACTCGAGCTCGTCGGATCTTGGTTGGGGAAGATGTTGGGGAACTCCAGGAACTCTCACAAGAAATTTTAGAGCTTGTGGAGGTCTGGAGCGAGAGCAATGGCAAAAAGATCCCTATTTTGACAAGATTTTTCATATTTAAATCCCCTAGACCTAAGGTGGATGGCCTAGATCTAATCCACCGTCAATTTGGAGGGAAATTCATCAGATTAGGACGTGAATTTCAATTCAAAACGAAGGGGCATTGAATTTCTCATTAAATGGGCCTTAATCTCTCTTAAATAGGTGATTATGACCTATTGAGAGTCATGGTTGACCAAGTCCACATTTGACTTGGTCAAACCAGTCAATGGGGGGGCCATGGGATGAGGGATTGAGCCAAGCCAAGGCCCAAGTGCATCCAAACTTGATTTGGGCTCTAAATGGGCTAAGTGGTCAACCTGGGTTGACTTGGTCAACCGGGTTGACCCAGGGTCCAAGCTTAGGCTCAACAGACTCGACTCGACCCCACGAGCCTATTGGAGATGGTCTTGGGGTCTGACTTGGTTAATTTGACCAAGTCAACCCTTTGACCAAGGGTCGGGGCAAAATCGAGGTCAACAAACGGACCCCCAACAGGAGTGGCGAACAACTAGTGAACCGCTCGTGTTGGCGTTGACCGACTAAGCCATAGGAAGGTAGAGTAAAGAGTATGAGTGAAGAAATATCAAGGAGATGGTGGAAAAAGAAGGAGAATCTTTTCCTGGCCTCGCCCCATAGCGGGGGCAGAGTCTAGGAAAGAAGAGAAAGCAGCAGTGCGCAAGTAAGGTATCACTGAAACAGTGAACCAACAGTAAAGATCACCTAAAGAGGTGAAAAAGGTAAAGAGATTCTCTTCTGGCCTTATCCCGTAGCAGGGGCAGAGCCAAGAGAAGAACCAAAAGTAAGGTAGTAAAAACATACCAACTATCTGTCTGATTATATCGAATCAGCAGAGTAGGAGGTGAAAGGGTCCCATATCCTCCTGCCCATCTCATAGTAGTGGATTGGGGTGACTCAGTGTCTGCTTGACCAAATCAAGCCAGCAAACAAAAGAATCACTAAGCCTGGTGTCGGCCTAATCGGAACAAGACACTCAGAAAAAAGGGGTGGCGAGGAGTTCCTAGCAGGTGCTCTGCTAGGCCCTCTCTACCAAGTAAGTCGATGTCCACTCGGCGCATATGCCTGCAGTAGGACAAAAGAAAAAGAAAACCTCTGCCCGGTGTATGTGCCTGCAGTAGGGTTTCTATTTGGCGCATATGTCAAAAGAAGTGTAACGGAAGAACACTCAACACAATCATCTGGCGCATATGCCAGCAATGATGTGGAGAGGAAAGAGTCACCTCTGCTCGGTGTATGTTCCTGCAGCAGAGTCCCTACCCGGCGCATATGCCTGTAGTAGGATAAAGAAAAAGGAAACCTCTACCTGGTGTATGTGCCTGTGGCAGGGTTTCTATTTGGCGCATATGCCAAAAGAAGTGTAAAGAAATAACACTCCACCCAATCACCTGGGGCATATGCCTGCAGTGATGCGAGGAGGAAAAAGTGTTGAGGGAAAGCCTCCCAGGGATTATGTCAGGCTCTCTCAACTAGAAAAAAAAAATCTAATATCCGTCAGGTGCATATGCCTGCACTAGGATAGAAGGGAAAGAGATGTCACCTCTGCCCGGTGTATGTGCCTGTGGCAGAGTCTCTACTTGGCGCATATGCCTAGAGTAGAATAAAGACAAAACACTCAACACAATCATCTGGCTCATATGCCAGTAATGATGTGAAGAGGAAAGGGTGGTGAGGAATGCCTCCCAGGGACTCTGTCGGGCTCTCTCAGCTAGAAACCTAATATCCACCCGGCGCATATGCCGGCACTAGGATAAAAAGGTAACGAAAGGTCACCTCTGCCCGGTGTATGTGCCTGTGGCAGAGTCTCTACTTGGCGCATATGCCTAGAGTAGAATAAAGACAAAACACTCAACACAATCATCTGGCGCATATGCCAGCAATGATGTGAAGAGGAAAGGATGGTGAGGAATGCCTCCCAGGGACTCTGTCGGGCTCTCTCAACTAGAAACCTAATATCCACCCGGCGCATATGCCGGCACTAGGATAAAAAGGTAACGAAAGGTCACCCCTTCCCGGTGTATGTGCCTGTGGCAGAGTCTCTACTTGGCGCATATGCCTAGAGTAGAATAAAGACAAAACACTCAACACAATCATCTGGCGCATATGCCAGCAATGATGTGAAGAGGAAAGGGTGGTGAGGAATGCCTCCCAGGGACTCTGTCGGGCTCTCTCAACTAGAAACCTAATATCCACCCGGCGCATATGCCGGCACTAGGATAAAAAGGTAACGAAAGGTCACCTCTGCCCGGTGTATGTGCCTGTGGCAGAGTCTCTACTTGGCGCATATGCCTGCAGTAGAATAAAGACAAAACCCTCAACACCATCATCTGGCGCATATGCCAGCAATGATGTGAAGAGGAAAAGGGTGGTGAGGAATGCCTCTCAGGGACTCTGTCGGGCTCTCTCAACCAGATAAACCTAATATCCACCAGGCGCATATGCCTGTACTAGGATAGAAAGGAAAGAAAGGAAAGGTATATGTAAAAATTTTAAGGGTAGAGTTACTTAAGGAATCTCAAGCTAGCGTTCTGGTAACCACATGGTAGAGGACAAATCGTCGTGGCCATGAGTATCCAAATGCTGTCGAGATCTCTTAAAGAGCCCTAACCCTACGCGAAAGGGGAGGAAGACATCAGTGTGATGTCTCTCAAACAAAGCTGGAAGAGATACACCCTCAGTAGAGTGTATAAAAGGGATAATCTCATTCCAACGAAGCCAAGGGAACTGAAGTAATGAGGGGGCACCTCAACTACAGAAGGCAGGACTACGCATGGTAAAAACAAGCCTCAAAGAGATCACAGTGGTGAACCCATACTAACTGATGGGGACCCTGTAAGAGGTAGAAACAAGATCAGAACATCCAAAGGACCTCTCCGGCAGCTAAGAGTCGGATCTCAATGGGAAAACAAGTGGTAAAAGTATCTGAAAGAGCTGACTCTCTACTAGAGGATCAAAACTCAAGGAAAAGGTGGCGGTAGCATCTAAGGTGTGATGCTCCATATCCCCAGGTGAGAAAAAGAGCCAAAGTAGCGAGGGATCATCCTCTCTACCAAGGGCAACAACTCTGAGTAAACAAAATCTCACAGTAGTAACACCCACACAAGCTAGTGGGACCCTGTGGGAAGTGGAAGTGACCTCAACTCATTCATAAGACTAATCCGGCGACTGAGCCTAGTGTATGAATTGTAGGATGGGTCAAAGAAAAGAGTAAAAGAACCGATCTTCTGCTAGAGGATCAAAGTTCTCAAAGTAGTGATATTAATATCCGAGGCAATGTATACTACATCACTACAAGAAAAGCAGCTCTAGGTAGTAAGGGGACACACTCACTACCTGAGGACAATCATTATGAATAGGATTGATAAAATATCAGAAGGGTCACAGTGGTAACACCTACCCTGATTGGGTAGGACCCTATGGGGAGAAAGAACAACAGAACAACATTCATAGAACTACCCTAGCAGCTAAGAGTATGTCATGAATGTTGAAGTGAGTAAAGAAACTAAGGAGCTGATCTTCCACTACAAAATCAAAGCTCCTAAGGATGCAATGCTAACACCAGAGGAATGATGTACTACATCGCAACTAAGGAAGTAACTCCAGGTAGTAAGGGGACACACTCACTACCCGGGAATAGTAATCTTGAATAAAATTAATACAACATCAAAGGGGCCACAGCGGTAACACCTACCCTGATTGGATGGACCCTGTGGGGAGTAAAAAGCAACACTACTACACTCATAGGACTACTCTAGCAGCTAAGAGTATGGTATGAATGGTGAGGTTAGTACAGAAAGAAACTAAGGAGCCGATTCTCTACTGGAAAATCAGGACTCCTGAGGATGTGATGCTAACATCTGAGGCAGGATGTACTACATCACAACAAGAGAAACAACCCTAGGCAGTAGGAGGACATCCTTACTACCGAGAAAGGTAACTATGATTGAAATCGATGATTACCAAAAAGGATTACAAGGGTAACACCTACCCCAACTGGGTAGGACCCTGTGAGAAGCAAAAACAACAAAACAACATTCATAGAGCTACTCTAGCAGCTAAGAGTAGGGTACGAATGTTGAAGTGCGTATAGATCCCAAGGAGTCGATTTTTTGACTAGAAAATCAAGACTCCTGAGGATGTGATGCTAACATCTGATTCAGGATGTACTACATCACAATAAGAGAAACAACTCTAGGAGGCAAGGGGACATACTCACCACCTGAGGATAGTGATCATGAGTGAGATCAAAAATCATCAAAAGGACACAGTGGTAACATCTACCCTAACTGGGTAGTACCCTGTGAGGAGTGAAGGTAACTGTCATGCCCCAAGATCTAACTTGGAAAGAATGTCAATCAATTACTCAGACAATTTACCAGAGTTATCTAAAATCTTCAATAAGCAATCTATCAAACATCTATAAAATTTAAACATCAATATTCAAGTCGATTCACATCTCAAAACATCATATACAATACTCAGGAACTAAACTATCAATACAAGTAGAGAAATCTATCCTGTCCTGAGTACAAAAGAATCATCTATCGATCAAAAGAAACTAAAACCTGAAGATCTGGATCAATTCCTATCTCCTGCTCCCGAGCCCTGACCTGAAAATATCAACCACATATAATGAGCTTTACAAAGCCCAGCAGGTCACCTAATACCTATAACTGAAATCAAAGCACGGTGATGCTATCAATATGCATGTCAATCTATCAATCTGAATCAGTCAATGGTCAATGAATCTATGCAATCCGGAAATCAATGATCGTCAATTCTATGCAGTGGAAATCCATAGTTAATAAAACCAGTCAATGCAGCGGCAGGCAAATCAATCATTACAATGCAATCAATCAATATCCGTCAATCAAATCAATACGGTCAAATCAATACGATCCATTTAATGAAATCAATCGAGGAAAGCAATACGATAAACTTCAATCCAGTCTGACAAGAAATCTATACCAACTTGTGAATACGGTGTGGAACAGTAGCAACAGCGAGTCTACAAAATCTAGGCGGCAATACAATGAATCTATACGATGTCCATGTCCATGCTATCAATGCAGTATCTATATCTATCAATATCCATATCAATGCTCAGTAATCAATGCTCGGTAATCAATCAATGAAATCAATAAAATCGTACGATACAGTAAATCCGATCAATCAATAAGGCAGAAATCGATAAAGCAATAAATCCGTAAATTAATACAGTAAACATGCAATTCAATACTATATACTGGACAAGTAAAATCAACTGGTCATGTTGCTGTTGTAGAATCCGTTGCTGTTGTAGTCCGTACGTTGGTCTATCAATAAGAGTCGTCACTCTTTTTGCCCGTCGGCCGCCCGTCGGCATATAAACTCCTTATAACTCCCAATCGTTATATCAATGATCAATGGTTTAAAGGAAAGCCCGTCGGCCCACCATCCTGTACAGGTCAATATCAATCTTCACCAACGTTCAACCAGGTTCCACTTGGGTTCCAGTATCAATAGTCAATTCAATCAATAAGCAATTCAATAGTCAATATTAAAGCAATCATATCAATAATCATATTCATATCGATTCAATCTATCAATCTCAAACAATTCGGAAATCATGCGAAAATCGGGCAGAGTAACGGCAGTCTATCGAATTTACACAAAAATCCTGCAAAAAGACACGATTTCCAAATTCTACCAAATTACAATAGAATATCTATAACATCAATGCAAGACTTTTATTCTATAGAAACCAAGTCAGAAAACATCCTGATAATTTTCTATTCGATTAAAATCACGTAGAACCAATTCCGACCGGAAGAAAATTCGTAGAATACAGTCAAATCGTGTAGAATAATCATATCTATAACACTCTAAAAGTTGTGCGGTGAAAGTTGTGTCAAATCAAAATCATGTCGAAAAGTCGACTACGAAAACACAAAACAGATCTCAACTCGGTCAAAACACAACATCTTTGAAAACAGAAATAGGATTCGGAGTCCTTACCACGAGATCTTCACTTTTCCCAACAGCAGCGTCGGACGAAAAGCGCTCCGCGGTCTCCGAAAACCAGCTTTTCTCTTTTTCCTTTTCTCTTTCTCTCTCCTCAGATATTTCTCTCTCTTCAAAATATCTCATTTCTATATATATCCAGACTGATCGTCCTGGACGATCGAGCTTCGTCCCGGACGATCCATGAAGAGAAGAATTTCGTCCAGACGAAAAATTACATATCGTCCCTGGCGAAGGGTTCACTGACTTATTTTCGTCCAGACGATCCTGATTTCGTCCAGACGAACCAGACGGCCAAACAGGATTTTTCTACACAACCTGTACCGATCGTCCCGGACGATCCAACTTCGTCCTGGACGATTCTGGGAGGAAAATCCAATTCAGAGAGGAACAGTAAGGGAACGAGATATTACAATCTCCCCACCTTAGAAAAATGTCGTCCCGACATTTCCCTAAAGGTACGAAGCAAAACACGAAGCAACCAAATCGATCGAAATCCAAATCCCAAAACAAAACTCGTCGAAATCCATACAAAACACACAATGCAATCAATCAAATGTCAATATGCAATGTTCATATGTCAATATCAATCGGTTAGTCAAATCAATCTTACCAGTAGAACCTTCTGGTCGCTGTTGATCCTGATGCTGTAAACTCTGTAGACTGTAGATGCGTGGCACCACTGGAGGAAGTGCAGGAGGTCGTGGCGCAACTGTCTCTCTCTGATCTCTGACAGCTCTATCATCTATCCGGTTCCCTGATCTCTCACTGTAAGTCCTCGGGCCAACAGTCCTCTGCTGTCCTGAACCCGTGCCAGAATCAGTCCGTCCACCCAGTCCTTTCTGAGGACAAGCTGCTGCTCTGTGCCCTTGCTGTCCACAGTGAAAGCACTGCCCCGTCAACAGGTAGCATCGACCTGCATGTCTTTTACCACAGTGAACACATGCTCCAGAACTACCAGACGATACTACCGATGCAGATCGCGGTACAGATCCCGATGCAGATCCTCTCGAACTCTCATATCTGCTTCTCTTCTCTCTATCTCTATCTCTACCAGAATCATCTCGTCGTACCTCATCTCTCCTCCTTCTGGTATCCTCGTACCTCGGTACCGGTGTCGCCAGATCAATCTCTATCAATCGAGCTCGCTCCACTAGCTCAGAAAACTCATGGATCCGGAAAGGTACTAGTGGATGCCTCAGCTCTCTGTTCAATCCGTACAGGAATCTATAACATTTTTCCTCGGCCGTAGGAATCAGATGAGCAGCGTACCTCGCAAGAGCAGTAAACTCGGCCTCGTATTCCATCACTGACTTGCGGCCTTGCTCCAATCTCATGAAAGCTTCCTGCATCTGTCGCTGAGCTGACGGTGGTACAAACCACATCCTGAATACTGTAGTGAACTCATCCCAGGTGATCTCAGCATTGGTCTTCCCCTGGAATTTCTCTCTCTGCTGTCCGATCCACCATCTCTCTGCCTCACTCTCCAACATGAATACTGCCAATGGTACTTTTCTATTCCCCGGACACTGCATGCTGTCAAAAATCTTTTCCACCCTCATGATCCAATCCTCAGCAGCCTGTGGTCCTACAGCCCCTTTGAACAACGGAGGCTTCAGCTTGTGGAACATCTGCAAGTGTCTGTCTACCTCTTCTTCCTTGCTTCCACTCATCTTGCTCTGAGCGTCCCCCATCACATGTGCAATCGCAGTAGCCAACTGCATCATACTCTCTGAAGGCACTGGAGCTGCGCTGTGTTGCTCATTTGGTACACTGGATTCTGCTGGAGGATCCATATCTTTTCACCTGCATAATTCAAAACAAATGATACACACATGCAACGATGTATGCCAATGAAGCTCTTAAAGCTACCCAATCTACCCAATCTCTCAATCCAAACCTACAACTCTGGTAACAATCCATTCTTCCAATAACACTGCTCTGATACCAACTTGTCATGCCCCAAGATCTAACTTGGAAAGAATGTCAATCAATTACTCAGACAATTTACCAGAGTTATCTAAAATCTTCAATAAGCAATCTATCAAACATCTATAAAATTTAAACATCAATATTTAAGTCGATTCACATCTCAAAACATCATATACAATACTCAGGAACTAAACTATCAATACAAGTAGAGAAATCTATCATGTCCTGAGTACAAAAGAATCATCTATCGATCAAAAGAAACTAAAACCTGAAGATCTGGATCAATTCCTATCTCCTGCTCCCGAGCCCTGACCTGAAAATATCAACCACATATAATGAGCTTTACAAAGCCCAGCAGGTCACCTAATACCTATAACTGAAATCAAAGCACGGCGATGCTATCAATATGCATGTCAATCTATCAATCTGAATCAGTCAATGGTCAATGAATCTATGCAATCCGGAAATCAATGAATCAATGATCGTCAATTCTATGCAGTGGAAATCCATAGTTAATAAAACCAGTCAATGCAGCGGCAGGCAAATCAATCATTACAATGCAATCAATCAATATCCGTCAATCAAATCAATACGGTCAAATCAATACGATCCATTTAATGAAATCAATCGAGGAAAGCAATACGATAAACTTCAATCCAGTCTGACAAGAAATCTATACCAACTTGTGAATACGGTGTGGAACAGTAACAACAGCGAGTCTACAAAATCTAGGCGGCAATACAATGAATCTATACGATGTCCATGTCCATGCTATCAATGCAGTATCTATATCTATCAATATCCATATCAATGCTCAGTAATCAATGCTCGGTAATCAATCAATGAAATCAATAAAATCGTACGATACAGTAAATCCGATCAATCAATAAGGCAGAAATCGATAAAGCAATAAATCCGTAAATTAATACAGTAAACATGCAATTCAATACTATATACTGGACAAGTAAAATCAACTGGTCATGTTGCTGTTGTAGAATCCGTTGCTGTTGTAGTCCGTACGTTGGTCTATCAATAAGAGTCGTCACTCTTTTTGCCCGTCGGCCGCCCGTCGGCATATAAACTCCTTATAACTCCCAATCGTTATATCAATGATCAATGGTTTAAAGGAAAGCCCGTCGGCCCACCATCCTGTACAGGTCAATATCAATCTTCACCAACGTTCAACCAGGTTCCACTTGGGTTCCAGTATCAATAGTCAATTCAATCAATAAGCAATTCAATAGTCAATATTAAAGCAATCATATCAATAATCATATTCATATCGATTCAATCTATCAATCTCAAACAATTCGGAAATCATGCGAAAATCGGGCAGAGTAACGGCAGTCTATCGAATTTACACAAAAATCCTGCAAAAAGACACGATTTCCAAATTCTACCAAATTACAATAGAATATCTATAACATCAATGCAAGACTTTTATTCTATAGAAACCAAGTCAGAAAACATCCTGATAATTTTCTATTCGATTAAAATCACGTAGAACCAATTCCGACCGGAAGAAAATTCGTAGAATACAGTCAAATCGTGTAGAATAATCATATCTATAACACTCTAAAAGTTGTGCGGTGAAAGTTGTGTCAAATCAAAATCATGTCGAAAAGTCGACTACGAAAACACAAAACAGATCTCAACTCGGTCAAAACACAACATCTTTGAAAACAGAAATAGGATTCGGAGTCCTTACCACGAGATCTTCACTTTTCCCAACAGCAGCGTCGGACGAAAAGCGCTCCGCGGTCTCCGAAAACCAGCTTTTCTCTTTTTCCTTTTCTCTTTCTCTCTCCTCAGATATTTCTCTCTCTTCAAAATATCTCATTTCTATATATATCCAGACTGATCGTCCTGGACGATCGAGCTTCGTCCCGGACGATCCATGAAGAGAAGAATTTCGTCCAGACGAAAAATTACATATCGTCCCTGGCGAAGGGTTCACTGACTTATTTTCGTCCAGACGATCCTGATTTCGTCCAGACGAACCAGACGGCCAAACAGGATTTTTCTACACAACCTGTACCGATCGTCCCGGACGATCCAACTTCGTCCTGGACGATTCTGGGAGGAAAATCCAATTCATAGAGGAACAGTAAGGGAACGAGATATTACAGTAACACTGCCACATTCATAGGACTACTCTGACAGCTCAGAGTAGTTCCTGAATGGGAGGTAGACTGCCAAAAGAGAGCAGTAGGGGGCGATCTCTTCCCAGAAAGACCTAAGCCCACAAAGTAGTGACGTTAACATTCAAAACATAATGTACTACATCACTTAGCAAAGATAATTAAAGTGTTGGAAAATCATACTCAAACATGTGTGCTTTCATCCTTGAGGCAGACACCAAGGTATCTCAAAGGAGAGGGAAGAAAAAGGACTTTAGGGAACTCATACGCTTAGCGAGTATTATCGGGTTCCTCTTGTGACAAGGGCAACCGGTTTGGCTCTACTAAGATCCCTTTTTTTTTTTTTTTTTTAGGATAATGAATGGTTTTGATAACTCATACCATGTTCTCCACATGGACAGGACTGGGGCATTTGCGCTCTTAGATATTTTTACCGGGTTCCTCCTGTGACAAGGGCTACCGGGTTTTATTCTCCTAAGAGCTTCCCTCTTTTATCACATATAAATTTTAAAAAATGAGGATAGTGAATGGTTTTGATAACCCAGATCATGTTCGCCACATGAACAAAACTGGGGAACACAATTATATTGAAATTAATATACAACCAAGGTCATCACCAAGATAGAGGATCAACACTACCACATCTGACCAATATAGGATGGTGTGGACCCAGTATCCTATATCCAAAAGAGTCTAAACTAATGACTCATGCTTCCCTGATCACATTCAACCCATATGAATGGATCGGGTGCTACATCTATCAGATCAAGACTGATAGGAAGAAGAGAATCTCATAGGGATAGAGGATCAATATCACCCCACCTAACTAACATAGTGGATATGGACTCAATATCCTCTCTCAAAAGAGTGTAATCTAAAAAGACTATGACATTCCCGATCAAGTTCAACTCATGTGAATAGACTGGGGGCTTCAACTATCAGAGCAGGGCTGATAGGAAGAAGAGAATCTCATTCTAGTAGAGGATCAACATCACCAATCCTAACAAAAGTAGGAGGGTGTGGACCCAGTATCACATCTCTCAATGGTCTAAATCAGTGATTTAGACATCCCTTATCACATTCATCTCAAATGAATGGACTGAGGCCTTCAACTATCAGAGCAGGACTGATAGGAAGAAGCCATTCACTTTCTAATAAAGGATCAACATCACCGATCCTAACAAGTATAGGAGGGTGTGGACCTAGTCAAAAGTGATAAAAGAGCACATATCCCAAAGGAGTTTAGTACTTAACTCTCTCTAATTTTAAAAAGAACCTCAATTTAAATTTACTAACTCAGATCAAGCTACATACTAGCTAAATCATGACATCTCACTTATATGAATATTTTTCTCTCTTGAATTGAAATCTAATCCAAAAAGAAATTTAAATTAGACAAAGAAATTTAATTTTCTTTATTTCTTGTATGAGAATACACTTCCACATCTTATAGGATATCAATGTATAATGATGATTTCAAAATCATAATTTTCAGAATCAAGTATCAAAAATATCGAAAGGATATAGATTTTTTGAGATTTAGAGATTTACTAGAAAGGGAAGCCATTTACTTATAACTTTTGGGCTCTTTGAGCCACTTTATGAACTTTCATGTGCTTTGCACAAATTTCAATCACTTGATACACTTTGTGTATCTTTCACCTTTGGCGCTTTGCGCATCTTTTCAATTTTTTGTAACTGGCTTCCTTTTCCAAATCCCTAAAAGAAAACTGTTTCTCAGTTGTAAGATCATCTTCCAAGTACAAGAGAAGAAGACTTACTTCTCTTGGATAAGGAAGAATGATCTACAAAACAAATCCTATCCTCTGATAAGAATGAATATAATGATTAAGAAAATTATGAAGTTTTATGCATCAATATACTATAGTTATCTATGAGATAGAGAATCACAAGATAATAAAGAAAATTTTCACTTCTAAATCCAATTTCAATTTGAAAAAGATTTTAGTTCAAAAGAAGAAATCTCTCCACCCCTAAGGTGAGTTAGAGAGATCATACTCTTTCATGAGTCATCGCTACAAAGCTAGTAGAACTAAAAGAAGTGAGAGAGTCATCATAATTGCAAATCATCATTTTTTTATTAATTAATCATCAAAATAAGGGAGAACGAGGTCCTCCAGCCCAAGTGCTGGAAGGGGGCCTGTCTTCCCTTTTGAGGTTACAATCATTTTTTCATTCATTTTTTTTTAAACATATTTTTCTAGTACAGATAGAAGTAAAAAGAAAATGTGCTAACGAAGAAGCTGGAGTGGCAACTATCGACTTGGCCTTGGGAGACCTCATCTCAACTGCCTCTGAACTCTATACAGCTTACTCAATCATCTACTAGGTCTTCTTGGGGAGTGCTGACTGTCACTCTCCTTCAGAACTGTGGAGTAATCTGCCACTACTGCCCTGACTGTAACTCTGACCGTCACTGTGGCTGGAACTGTGGCTAGGACTAGAGATCATCTGAACTGTCTGAGGGCCCTCGCCCCTGGTCTGCACTAGGTCACTGTCCTGGAGGTGTATCTGTCCTGTAGCCATCAACCTCTCAACCTTGTCCTTGAACACAAAGCAATCCTCTAACACATGCCCAACACATCTATGGTAAGGGTAATAGAGTGGGTTCTCAGTCTGACCTTCTTCCTCTTCTCTACTGCTGCTGGGAAAGGTAAGTATGTTCTTCTTAGTAAGGAATTTGAATATTTTCTTCACACTCTCCCTTTTAAAGGGGTATTCCTTACTAAGCTTCTCCTGTAAGGACTGCTGACTCTCTGGAGTCCTACGGGAGGTCCTGGGCTGTGCTGCTGGCTGACTAGCTGAGTGTGACTGACTAGCTGAACGTGACTGCTGTGGAGGTGCTGAACTGCCTAAGGGCCTCTTGCCCTTATCTGCTGGTCCCTGAGTATTGTGTACCTCCCCTCTCCTGGGTGGAGGTGCCCCTGAAAACTCCTGCCGCTGAGGTCTGCGCGAAGGCTGACTCTCAGCCTTAGGAGGGACTGCATCGGGTATGCTGTCCTGTAGGCTGGTGACTTTGGTCAGTAGCTTCTGAAAGGTCCGTATGGTGAAACCCTTCAGGTATGGAGCTATGGGACCATCTATGTTCTTCAACAAGATCTCAACTGCGTGCTGCTCCTGTAGCTGTGGCTCACACTGCAGACTGAGGTTTCTCTATCTAACTATGTAGTCTGTGACTAGGTCTCTGTCTGGTGACTACTAACTCTCCAACTGTAACTCTGTGCTCAGTGCTGACAAACCTCTGGATGAACAACTGCTCCAGCTCTGCAAAAGTCCTGACTGAGTCGTTAGGAAGGTCGGCGTACCAAGCAAACGCCACCCCCGCCAAGCTGCTAACGAACAACCTCAACATCAATGGGTCACTCCCTCCTATATTGCAACATATGGCTCGGTACTGAGCCACATGCTGCCTCGGGTTCCCAAACCCGTCGAACACTCTGAACCTAGGAGGGATGAAACCAGGAGGGTAGGGCTCCTGCTCGTACTCTATCGGGTAAGGACGCCCTCTGCTAACTGACTCTCCAGTCTTCCTGGAGGAAATGGCCTGCTCTACCTTCTAGGCAATCAAATCCTGAAGCTGACCCGCTGACAACTGAGCTGGCTGACTCTGAACTATTGAAGGTGCTGTATGCACTGCTCTCTGGACCCTGTCCACTCTCAGGGGGTCTAGTGCAACTAGGGGCACAACTGGTTGATCTCTGGAAGTACTGGCAGCGGCTACCCCTGCCACTTGGGGCACCGCCCCCAAGGCTGTCAACTGTGCTGTCATGGCTGCCATGGCTCTGGCCATCTCTGCCATCTGTGTCTGGAGGTTCAGGACCGTAGCATCCGTATCAACTGATCTGGGAGATCCACCCACCTCGGGCTCTCCCTGCTCATCCTGGTCCTCGGGCTCTCTCTCATCCGAGTGACCCCTACGGGTAACCACACAAACCCGGTGTACCGACACCTCCTCATCGGAATCCACTAGTGTATCATCGTCATCTAAAAAGGCTCGTCACATCGCCTCTATGTACGGGCTCATAGGAGAAGTGATCCTATGAGTGCTAGGGGCTAACTCTGTCTCGATCCGTACTGGCGATCTGTCTGGGGTAGAAACTGAACCATCATCGACTGCCATCGGGACTGCCTCAGACCCGGAAGGAACTGTCAAATCCATCTGACCAACTGCCTCATCTGGCTGCTCTGTCTCAGCCAGTGGCGCTGACTCAACTGTAGGAACTGGGTCGACAGGGGTGTCTGCCTGTCGACGTCTCCAAACCCACCTCCTACGGCGGGGTACTGCACTAGCAACTGGCTGCTCTGGGGCTATCACCTCTGAACTGACCTGAGGCCGGGCAGGCTCCTGCTGCTGTCTCCGTCCTCGACGACGTGGGCATCGTCCTACCACAGGAGCACCTGCTGGCGGCCTAACTGCTGGAACTGTCTGTGCTGGCTGCTGCGGTGTCTGCCCCCTCTGCCAACTGTAAAGCCTCCTCGCAGTCTGTCGTCGTAACTGAAAGGTAGCCCGAGAAATCTGACGGAGTAAGCCCTCCCGACTGACGGGCCCTCTGCCACGAGCTAAGCGGACGATGTTCCGAATCCTCTGAGTGAGGGCTCGGACACCAGCGTCCCTGGGTAACCTAGCTCGGGGTAGAGTAGTGGCGACAGGAGGAACCGCCGCTATGCGGGCAACGTCCTCCTCATCTCCACTATGCGTCAGTGGGGAGAAGCGTCCTCCCTGAACTGCCTCCAACTCGGGGGCTACCATCACCTCTGGAGTAGGTGCCTCAACAACTGGACGTGGCCTCCGCTGCTTGGGAGCCACTCTTGTCTGCCTCTGAACTAACTCATCATGAACAACGGCATCTGCCATCCGCTGCCTCTCTGCCTCTGATGAAGCTAGACGCAACCTCCTGTTCCTATTCCTCCAGGCCCTTCTCCCAAGGCCGGAGGTGGAGGTGGAAGGAACATCTGAACCCACTACCGGAGGGGCAGGGGGAACAGGGACGACTGGAAGTGCCGGGGTCTGCCCGGCAGTCTCAGGGTGAGAAAGCCGAGCAAAAACAGAAACCCGGCCAGAAGAGGGCGAAGGCACCTCGGTCTGGGCACCCCTCTTCCTAGTGGAAGCGGGAGGGGCAACCCGAACGCGAGGTACTTCCGCCGGAACAGTCGGAGTAACAGCAACAGGCTGCCGGCGCTGAGGGGCTGGGACAGCCTGTGCAACAGGAGCGGCAAGCGCAGGTCGCCTGACCGCTGCACGAACAGGTGGAACTACTGCAGTAGGCTGCCGGCGCTGAGGGGCCGGGGCAACCTGAGCAGTAGGTGTGGCAGGCACTGGACGCCTAACCGCAGGACGAACTGGAACCGGGTGTGGCCTAGGCACTGGTCGCCTAGCCACAATGCGCACTGGCTGAGCAGGAACAGGAACAGGACATGGTGCTCGGACTGGGCGCCGAGCAGCAGGACGTCCAAACGGGCGCATGGCTGCGAGTCCTCTCCTCTGAGGAGGAGAGAATGCAGCAGCCTCGGCCGGGGTCGGCCCGCCAAGAGTGACGAAGGCCGAGTCAGTGAAGGAACCAAAAGTGATTCCTCCCACTGGCGGACTAGCGAGCAGGGACTCAGGGAGAGTCACCCGCGCGTCCGAACCGAAAGCAAAAGTAACAGACGGAACAAAGGAAGCCATGGCACTGCTGCCAAGAAAAGAAAGTGAAAAGGATTAGTTATAATTGAAATCACAAAAGAATGAAAGATTGATAAAGATTTGATAAAGATAGATAGGAATTGATAAGGAATAGAATAGCCTATGAGGCTGGAAAGAAGAAGAGTAGGGGGAAACCCTAGCTAAGGAAAAGGAACCCTAACTAAGGAAAGACCCTAACTAAGAGTGGGACGGACCTAATCTAAGGAGTACCAATCCCGGAGTACACACAAGAAAAGATAATATATAATCCAAAGATGGAGAGAGAAACTGGTCCCACCGTGGTCGCCAGAAACCTGTGGACCTCCGAAAGAACACCGCGCGAACGGGTCAATTGGAAGGGACAGATTGGATCGTGCATACGACTAACCATTGAGGATAGAGGCTGTCGCCGACACACCTCGATGGGTAGTAATATACACGATCTAATCACGGGTTTCCCCCCATCCGAAAAAGTTCGAATGGGGTTTAGTAAATTGTGGGAACCAAGTTTCCCATGGGCGCAAGCCCCCGTGGTTAATTACATCCCAGGCCGGAGCCTGAGAAAACTCTCGATTAAGGATCATACATTATCCTCTCTTAAAGTGGGATCGGCACGAAGGGGTAGACTAGGAAATCCTACTCAAAAAGGAAGAAAATGTCCCAAAGGGCTGAATCAAACATGCGTGGCTCATACCAGCATTCGGAGGCTCTAGGGTACTAAACAGAAACTAGATAAAATAAATCAAGCACTCGTTCACACGCGTGAGAGAAGGAATGGAGGTGGCGTCATCCTGTGACGCGGATAAGTAGGATTTAGGGTCCCTGAAAAGAAGGGACCTACCTGCTATTTAAGGCATACTACGAGACCGAGTGTAGTAGCCTCGAACCCTAAATCTAGATTGGACTTAGTGTTCGACACACACTAAGACCAGTGTCCTAGCTAATGCAATGCAAAACCTGGACTTACCCCGGCCTGGATGGGGGAGCCAGCTAACCACCTAATCGATTCAAAACCATGTTGTCCAGTCAATTATGAAAGATGGGTGGGAGGTATAGCTTCTAGAAATAGGACCGACATCTAGAGAATTTCCTAAGTGGTCCTAGACTTATGTGGGTCAGATGCTCCTAACTGATGCAATTAAATTTTAATTAGTTGGTTACTAATGCGATGCATGCTAGTTGAATTGTCAGCTCATGAATGCTTTGGATTTTAAAAACATGCTTAATATAAAATAATTTTTAGAAAAGACTGGGTCTCCCTAGGTCCGGCACTTCATCCTCATAGGCCAGATTATCCGGACTCTACCCGCAGGCAGGGAGATGTCTTATAGCAAGGAAAGAAGAATGCAGTAATATGCATGCGACCCCGGACGGTTCCGACAATTCCCTAGGTTCGTTAGATTTCTATGTTATTTAAAACTTAAATATTAAATTTTGGTTATGAGTAGAAAAGATTTTGCAGTCCTTAAAGAGCCTAACGAAATCCAGGCGAAAACAAAAGCGACATGCAAGAAAAGAAACCTAGGAAAAGCAAGTATTTCTACTGCGCAATCAGGTAAACACATCAATATAAATCCAAAAATTAATCAACTAAATGGCCATAGGCAAATTGCCCTTATTACACCCCAGATATGCATAAAGTAAAGTGGCCGGGCACCACTGCCAACAACCCGGATTTCTAAGCCTATGACAGACGCCAACAACTTTGAGTGGGATATTGGGTCTTCAATCTTTAGCCTTCTTTGGATAACTCCTCCTTGGGCTCCTTGGAATTCTCCTCCTCGGGCTCCTTGGAAATCTCCTCCTTGGACTCCTTGGATCCGTCGTGGCTTGAATATCCAAACGAAGAGACAATTCCCCCAATATGGGGTATTGCCTTTTCTCTTTGGATATCTAAAGCCATCCAGCTCGATCTTCCAAATGGAAGAAGACTCTCCCCTTAGGGATGCCTTCTTCTTTTAGAATCCGAGCTGGATGAGAATATCCCAACTCATAGTTGTTTTCACAACTCTTAACAATTATTATAAATTTTACATGAATTGAAAACAGTAAATCTAAGAATTCCTGCAAGGTTATCCTAGTAAAAATCATCCCAAGCAGTTTATATGAAAATGAAAATGCTAACACCATTGACCCTGTGCCAAGCCATGCTTTTAATTTTGAGGGCTAAGCAGCTCCACCTGTGCAGTTATAATTAATTTAGCCCTCATTTTATTTAGGGGGAGCTGAGCAAGCACCTGCATAAAATATTATTAGAAATCATGATATTGCTCCCCCCTTTTATTAGCTTGAGCATGGCCACCTGCACGGAAGAACAATATATATATGGCGCTCCTAACCTATGGGTAAGTCTAGCGTTCACATCCAGAGTGCAGAAAAAGTAAGCAAACACTCCAATCATTTTTCAAACAGCATGCAATGAAATCCACGAAAGCTCCGGCACACAGCAGAAAAGTAAAATCCAGCGGCCTAACTTAGGTCTAGAAGTGGTGCCCTAGCAAACATTTCTATGTGTGTGTAAGGATAGTGTGGTTTGGATAAGTCCTAAGCTGGGTAGTTAGTTAAAGTTATCTAGAGTTTAGGTATGTTATAGGCCAGAAAGAGAGATTTTAGTTGAAATTCAAATATTAAGGGATTAGGATCTATTTTAATTATTTCAGTTTGTTGATCAGTTTTAAGAGCTTAGGATACTGACATTTAAAGTTTAGGTGATATTAGCCAATTTTAGAAAGTTCTAGATCCTCCTCTGAACTAAGCTAAGGGTCCAAAAGGTCACTATGGGAAATAGGCTAGCTATGGGATTCCTACCACCTTAGGAAAATACTAGACCTGAATACGAGTAGTTAGACTGGTAGTACACTAGATTTGGAGGTCTCTAGGCAAAGTTATGAATTTTCTAAGTTTCGGGCCCTATCCTATAGACTAGGGTTGACCAAAAAGTTGACTTTCTAATTTAGGTGAGTTTCTGGACATATAATATTTTTCATAAATACTAGACCCTAATAGGAGTCTAATGCA
Organism: Dendrobium nobile; assembly: GCA_022539455.1. Lineage (NCBI taxonomy): Eukaryota > Viridiplantae > Streptophyta > Magnoliopsida > Asparagales > Orchidaceae > Dendrobium > Dendrobium nobile. The sequence goes on along the minus strand of CM039732.1, from coordinate 27,923,567 downwards.
AGTGAGTTTGCCTAATTTGGATTTTTCTACAATTCGTTATGAATTTTCTAAAATCGGAGTATTTATGGAAATTTCTAAATTAATTAGGAGAAGGCCCTATTTTGCAATTTTGGCCCAATTCAGTCCCAAACTGAGTCGAATCACCCTCAAAAGTCAGGGATGACCTGAGAAAGTGATCCCCTAGGGTTTGGAGAAGATTTGGGATTTTTAATAATTTTTAATAATTTATTAGGGGCAAAAAGGTAATTTCCACCTATGGTCAAATTAGGGGTCAACCTAAAGTCAAAATAGGGAGCCCTATTTATCTAAAGTCAAGGGTCGGGTTCTGGTCAGTTTGAGATATTATGGGTAATTTTCTGACCTAAAATGTATTTATTGTATTTTTCGGAAGGTCTCGGGGCCTTAATTAATGGGTTGATTAGGGTTAGTTAATTAAGGGTTCTAACTAGCCCTAAAAATTCCTAGGAAATTATGAGGGGTTTATGATGTCCCTAGGTTTAAATGTTAAAGTTTTCATGTCAATTCGGGATCTATCCTAGTTCCTAGAAAACTTCTAAGTTCGCTAGACGGGTCCTTAATTTTTGTCCTTAGGGTGTCACTACGTTGTAAGAGTTTAAAGTGATGTTTAGTCTAACCCTTCAGGTAATAAATGCAAGGGAGTACAAAAATGAAATAAACACACAATGTCCTTAAATCTAGGAGAGCCTAGGCTAAGTGCCGTGGTGCGACCTACACATGCAAACTACGAATAATAAGAAAGTAAAGACACCTGAAGAAAGGATTAGTGAATGATTGGGACTCAACCATTCACTAACCCACTCCCCCATGATTGCTCTTCATACATAAGATCCATGTCTAAAATTTCATGAAATAGCGGGTCTCCCAAATTAGGATTTATATATAAGTAATTTTAAAATAGTTTAAAAGTACTTATAGATATAAATATATTTTTGGAAAATAAAATAATTGAAACTAATCCAATTTATAATACATAAGTATAGGGAAACCCGCTGACCACCCTAACGAATTCTCAAGCGATTTGAAAATATTTTGTATCCTGAAAATAATTATCATAATTAATATTTAATATCAAAAATACTCGAATAGTCGAATCCAAATAGTGATTGGTCAAAACAGCCAAAATCGAGGGCTGGAAATGGTTTCAAAACATAAAGCTCGTTTTTCTGAAAAGAACGAGGGGTTACACGTCAAAATCCGACTTAAAATGGCGAAGATACGAATTTCTGAAGTTTAAGTACAATAAAAAATAATATTTTAAAATAGTGTAGTTTTGCTGTTTTGAAATAACAGAAAATACAGACAAGATTTTCACCTGAAAATAGTTTCAAAATATGCAGAATTCAGAGTACATTATAAACAAGGTGCTGTGTGTCGACAGCGGACTTAAAACGACAAAGTTATGCAATTTCAAAGTTTAAAGACGATAATTAAATAAATTTTAAAATAGTGTTGTTTGCTGTTTTGAAAATACCTGCATACAGACCCAAAACTTTTGAGTGAAACCACTTCCAGAGTGTGCAGAATTCCAAATACATCCAAAACGAGGTGCTGTGCGTCGACAGCAGATTTGGGACGGGAAAGTTATGGAATTTCAAAGTTTAAAACCTTTAAAAGGAATTTAAAATAATTTTTAAAAAAAAAAAATAATAATAATAATAATAATAATAGTAACAATAAAGTAAATAAAAAAATTTTAAAATAACAGTAAATAAATAATTAAATAATAATAATAATTATATTAAAATAATAATAATAATAATAATAATAATAAAAGGATTTTACTTTTTTTTTTAAAATTAATTAAAAAAAATCTTAATTTTGAATGAAAATAATTTTAAATAAAAGAGGATAAAAATCCGAGTAATTCGGTATATTATACGTCAAAAACGGAGCGAAATTGGATTTTTGGCGAATTTTTGAATGAAAAAAAAAGGTTTTAAAATTAATTTTTATATTAAAATACCAGGCGGCGACACGTGGCGCACTCCGATTGGATCCCGCGGTTTTGGGCCAATCATTGGCGGCGGCCAATGATTGCGCCGCCGGCCAATGATTGCGGCAATCATGCCGCAATCAAGCCAAATCCACTTATCCACGTCGGCTTGGAGGAGAGCCGTCCGATCGGCGCCTTATCGAATGGACGACCTAGATCGCGGCGGACCGAGACCTGTGCACCCGATCGACATACACGGCTGTACCGAACCACGGTGCAACCTGATCTGAGCCGTTGATCGGCGGATCAACGGCTCAGCACGCGTCTGGCCTGGGCGGGCGGGAGACCAAAACCTAGAACCTTATTTCGCTTCGTTCTCCCTCGATACTTGACGAAACTTTGCGAAATTTTAGGCACAAGTTCTATGCACATACAGAAATCATGGGGAAGTGTTCGTTTGGAAAATAATCAACTTTTTGAAAAGCTATTTTACCCTATGTGTTGTGAGCTATTCTAAGGGTTTTGAGAGATCTAACCGTCCGATTTTCGCGTTCTTGGGCTCGTTGGATTCGTTGAAGCGGCAGGAATATTTCTCTAGTTGACCTCAAACCCTGATTCTCCCTGGATCAAGCGGTAGAAGGCCCGAAAGTTTCGTGGCTTGGGTTTCGCCGGAGTTCTTGCCGCCGGCGACTCGAGCTCGTCGGATCTTGGTTGGGGAAGATGTTGGGGAACTCCAGGAACTCTCACAAGAAATTTTAGAGCTTGTGGAGGTCTGGAGCGAGAGCAATGGCAAAAAGATCCCTATTTTGACAAGATTTTTCATATTTAAATCCCCTAGACCTAAGGTGGACGGCCTAGATCTAATCCACCGTCAATTTGGAGGGAAATTCATCAGATTAGGACGTGAATTTCAATTCAAAACGAAGGGGCATTGAATTTCTCATTAAATGGGCCTTAATCTCTCTTAAATAGGTGATTATGACCTATTTAGAGTCATGGTTGACCAAGTCCACATTTGACTTGGTCAAACCAGTCAATGGGGGGGGCCATGGGATGAGGGATTGAGCCAAGCCAAGGCCCAAGTGCATCCAAACTTGATTTGGGCTCTAAATGGGCTAAGTGGTCAACCTGGGTTGACTTGGTCAACCGGGTTGACCCAGGGTCCAAGCTTAGGCTCAACAGACTCGACTCGACCCCACGAGCCTATTGGAGATGGTCTTGGGGTCTGACTTGGTTAATTTGACCAAGTCAACCCTTTGACCAAGGGTCGGGGCAAAATCGAGGTCAACAGTCACATACTGATTTGATTGCTGGGGAATATTGATTTATCGATGTTTTTACCGCTGTGATTATTGTTTATTGATTTCCGTACTGCATTGACTACTGATTTGATTTCCGTTGTATCGACTATTGATTTCATTGACGACGGATTTCCGTATTGCATAGACTCATTGACCATTGATTGACTTGACTTGATTGACCTGCATATTGATAGCATCGCCGTGCTTTGATTTCAGTTGTAGGCTTTGGTGACCTGCTGGGCTAGTAAGTTCATTATATGTGGTTAAAATTTTCAGGTCCGAGCAAGGCAACTGGAATGGAGTTCGATCAGAATGTCAGACGAATCCTTTCACTATTGATATCTGGGGCATCACAACTCAAGTGGTGGTCCGACAGAACTCCGGGCATCAGGTGGTTGTCCGATAGAAGTCCGGGCATCACGTGGTGGTCTAGGAGAAGTCCGAGCCTCAGATAGTGGTCCGGCAAAGCTCAGGCCCTTAAGTGGTGGTTCGATGGAGCAATAACGTCAAGCGGTGGTCCGGCAGAGGTGAGGGCCTCAAAATGGTGGTCCGGCGGAGCAACAACATCAAGCGGTGGTCCGACGGAGGTGAGGGCCTCAAAATGGTGGTCCGGCGGAGCAATAACGTCAAGCGGTGGTTCGACGGAGGTGAGGGCCTCAAGTGGTGGTCCGGCAGAGCAACGACATCAAGCGATGGTCCGGCGGAGTTGAGGGCTTCAAGTGGTGGTCTGGCGAAAGTCCGGGGCTCAGGTGGTGGTCTGGTGGAGCACAAAGCCTCAAGTGGTAGAGCAACGATGTCTGGCGGTGGTCGAGGATGAGCTTCTTCCTCTTCCTTCTCTTCTTCCTTTTTGTTTTCTTTCTTAGATCCCCCCTTTTCAAGAGAAATGAGGGGTCTATTTATAAGGAGTGGCATGACCTGTAAATAGGTGAGAGATCAAGAGTAAATTGGGAGTGGTTGGATGGACGACCGATATTGAATCCCTTGATCGTGTACCGTTCGACAGACATTTGAATGTCTTAATGATGTCGGTATTTGGCAATCTTGGGCTCGTTGGATTCATCTCGTCGAGCCGCTCGATTTGACTATAAGCACGTCATGTTTGGAAACCGTTTGGTAATCCAAATTGTGGTTAGAACCTTCCAACAACTCTTCGAGTCCTTGATTTGGACTCATTTGGGCTCGAATTGAGTCGAATTTGGTGTCGTTGGGTTCGTATTTTCAAGACGTTTAGTTTGACTATAAGTTTGCTGAAATAGGAGTTCGGGTGGTCTCAATTTTAATTTTGGAGGTTTCCAAATTGATTTTGCATTGAGATTCATGCTCGATCAAGATAAATTTTTTAATGAGGTATCAAATATAAATAATTTTTATATAAATTATTTTTAAAACATTTAAATCATTAAAATAAATTCATACACACAAATTAGCTTTAAATTCAAGACCAAAAAAATGAGCTGCCTCAAATATATCTTTTGATGCGTAGCTAAAAAATTATACAAATATTTATAGAATATCCAAATTCCTATACGGATTCCCTCAACATATTCGAAGGGGGAGCCAGCTTCAACAAATGGCTTCTTCCTGCCTCGCTCCCCTTTCCTCTACCCTTTGCAGCCAAGACTCTTCCCTTCCCCAGCCAAATTCAAATATAGCCTTTTCCTCCCCCTCCCACCTCCAACAACTCCACTCCCTCCTCATCAAATCCGGCGCCCCCATCTCCTCCCTCTCCTTCCCCCAAATCGCCTCCGTCTGCGCCCTCTCCTCCCCCTCCGCCTTCTCTTACGCTCGCCACCTCTTCCACCGCTCCGCCGACTCGCCGGAGATCTTCCTCTGGAACTCCCACCTTAATACCCTCTCCTCCTCTTCCCCTTCGGACGCGCTCCTCCTCTTTAATCGTCTGCTCTCCTCGAATCTCCTCCCCAATACCTTCTCTTGCTCATTTGCCCTCAAAGCTTGCACCCAGTTATCTCATTGCCTTCTCACCGGTAAAACCATCCATGCCTTGATCTTGAAGTTGGGTTTCGATCCCGACGTTTTCTTACACAACACTTTGGTTCACATGTACTCATCTTTTGGGGCGACGGCCGACGCACGTTTCATGTTTGAGAAAATGCCGAAGAGAGATGCGGTGAGTTATAACATTATGATTGCCCGCTTGACGAAGGATGGGGAGATGGAACTTGCACGTGAGATGTTTGATGGTATGCCTGAGCGTAGTGTTAGGTCATGGACTTCTCTGATTGCTGGGTATGTGCAGTGGAAGAATCCGAGGGAGGCGGTGCGGCTGTTTGTTGAAATGGAGGAGGTGGGTGTGAGACCTAATGAGGTTACTGTGGTGGCTGTACTCGCGGCTTGTGCTGATCTTGGGGCACTTGATTTGGGGAAGAGAGTTCATCAGTATGGAAACCGGTTTGGGTTTTTAAAAAATGTTAGAGTTTGTAATACTCTGATTGATATGTACATCAAGTGTGGTTGCTTGCGAATTGCAAGAAAAGTGTTTGATGAAATGGCGGAGAGGACAGTGGTATCGTGGTCTGCTATGATTCATGGGTATGCAATTTATGGACAAGGAGATGATGCTCTGGAGCTATTTGAGGAGATGAGGAAGGCAGGTATTCGACCCAATCCAGTAACATTTGTTGGATTACTCCATGCTTGCAGCCATATGGGTTTGTTGGAACAAGGTCGAAAATTCTTCCAAAGCATGATTTGTGATTACAACATTGTCCCAGAGATCGAGCATTATGGTTGCATGGTGGACCTTTTGAGTCGAGCTGGCCTGCTTGATGAAGCCCTGGACTTCATAACGAAAATGCAAATCAAGCCCAATGGTGTTGTTTGGGGGGCTTTGCTTGGTGGGGCTAGAATTTACAAGAGGGTTGACATGGGCGAGGAGGCTATTCGGCAACTCACTGATCTGGACCCTTCAAATGATGGTTATTACGTCGTTTTATCAAACATTTATGCTGATGCTGGAAGATTCGATGATGCAGCTAAAGTTCGTCGCTTGATGAGGAATAAAGGAGTGAAGAAGACCCCAGGGTGGAGCACAATAGCCGTGGATGGTTTGATCCATGAGTTTGTTGCCGGGGAGAGTGATCATGCTCAGATTCTAGAGATATACAGGAAATGGGATGACTTGTTGGTGGAATTAAGAGTTAGAGGTTATGTTCCAGATACTTCAGTGGTGCTACTTGACATGGAAGAAAGCGAGAAGGAGTCTGTCTTGTACCGACATAGCGAAAAACTGGCTGTTGTATTTGGGTTGATGCGTACACCACCTGGGAAAGTGATTAGAATTATGAAAAACCTTAGGGTGTGCAACGACTGCCATGCAGCTCTGAAATTGATATCAGAGATAGTCAAACGAGAGATTATAGTGCGTGATCGAAATCGGTTCCATTGTTTCAGCGATGGGTTTTGTTCCTGCAGAGATTATTGGTAGAAGAGTCATTTGTATTTCAAGCTGTCTTCGTAATCCTATATTTATATCAACCTCCATAATCCATAAGGAAGATGGGTTTATTATGTGATAGATCCTCCTTCGGTTCAGAACTTGTCATAAAAATGGAAGCTTTGGTTGCTCCAATTTCTCCTTTCAAATAACCATTAGCCATCGTATCCATTGATGTAAAATGTATACTGCTACACCTCCAATGCAGAAATTTTCCATCCCAGAATACCTCCTGATGCCTGTTGGAACGCTGTTTTATGGGTAATATTAATGTTGAGGTTGTGAGACAAATTCTTCCAAACAGAATGTGGAATTTTGACCTTTTGTGTCACGGTGCCTGTTACAAGCTATGGTATGGATGGCATTCACAACTTGAATAATGTTGGCATTTCCTAAAGCATCTATTATCTAGCATTGTACTTTGGGTAAAATGGTTGTCCTCTTCATATAGTCTTTGGTGTGCGCCTGAGAAGCATACTTTGCAATATTCTTGGTGTTCCTTGCAGGAGCAGGACTTGTAACTATCCAAAGGTCTGCCACTGAGACATTTTGCTACTGCTCTGAACTATTAAACCTCCAGAGATAAAATGCGTCTATTGTTCATAATGATGGTGAAATAGATGGGAATATTATCAACAGAATTCAAGTTGGATGGTTGAAGTGGAGGAATGCATCAGGCTTGTTGTGTGATAGAAAAGTCCCCCTCAAACTTAAGGGAAAATTCTATAAGATGGTGGTGAGACCTGCAATGCTTTATGGTGCCGAATGTTGGGCATTAAAAGAGAAGCATAATAATAAGTTAAGTGTTGTAGAGCTGAGGATGCATAGGTGCCATTAAAAGAGAAGCATAATAATAAGTTAAGCGTAGTAGAGCTGAGGATGCATAGGTGGATGAGTGGCTATATCCTTAGAGATAGGATACGAAATGAGCATATACGTGAAAAGGTTGGAATTGCTCTAGTGGAAGATAAGATTAGAGAGAGTCACCTTAGATGGTTTGGTCACATTAAACGGAGGCCTTCCGATGACCCGGTTAGGAAAGTTGAGGTATTAGATTTGACTTATGTTAAAAAAGGTAGAGGTAGACGTAAAAAAACTTTGTTAGAAAATATTAGAAATGATATTTCTTTATTAGATTTAAATGAGAATTTGACTTTTAATATGACACAATGGCGAAAAAGGATTCGTGTAGCTGACCCCACGTAGTGGGACGAAGGCTTGATGATGTTGTTGTTGTTGTTGTAGAGCGAGTTTAATCACAAACTCATGTAGACACGCACATCATATATGAATGTTATATTTTTGACAGAATAAAGTTTCTGAGCAGATTACATTGGTTTATCTACCTGAGAAGTTAGAAAACAATATCTTTCATGCTAAAAGTATATCTGAATGATTATTTGCTACATGAATTTCTTATTTTCCCAAATTGCAGCTATATGTGACTGCCAGTATCTTCTCATGATTATAAAATAGCTAAAATTTGATTGATAGGATGATTTTTTAATAGTTTATGGGAGTTCTGTTCTGAGATTTGTTCATGAACTTCTTAGATTATGTACTATCTGAATGATTATTTTGAATGACACATCCTTTTTAATGGAATAGCTAATATTTTGTCAAGTTTTTAGTATTTATTAATCTGCATTCTTTGTAAACTACTCTTTGATATTATTTTTATGTCGGTTTGTTTCAGTTTCTAAAGTTCTATCTTCTGCAGATTTAGAAACATTACTCTCAGTAATTTAATTGCTATAATGATCATAAACTTCACTTGAAACTTACGTGATGAATATTGCTGAGTGTTGGGATGCGGAAAATATAGAGGGATAAACATGCTCGTTCATGGAGATAGATTGAAGTGTAATGAAGGGTGTTGTTGTGTGTGACTCTTCATCAGCTTGCTTTTCCTTCAAATACTCTAACCGCTGTATCTTTGTTACGCAGAGGTATCTCCATTTCTTTCTATGGAACTTGGGCAATCAGAAGCATGGTTTTCTATGCAATTGCTTCACAGTTAAGTATACCCATATTATTTCTTCTTGCAAATGTTCTCAAATGGGCTGTTTGGTAAGAGAAAGATTGAACTAAAATTGACTTTAGTACAACAACAACAACAACATCAAGCCTTTGTCAAACTACGTGGGGTCGGCTACATGAATCCTTTTTCTCCATTGTGTCACGTTAAAAGTCAAATTCTCGTTTAAATCTAATAAAAAAAGATCGTTTCTAATATTTTCTAACCAAATTTTTTAGGTCTACCTCTCCCTTTCTAAATATAAGTCAAATATAATACCTCTACTTTTCTAACATGGTCATCGAAAGGCTGTCGTTTTATGTGACCAAACCATCTAAGGCGACTCTCTCTAATCTTATCTTCCACTGGAGCTACTACAACCTTTTCATGTGTATTTGCTCATTTCGTATCCTGTCTCTAAAGGTAAATCCACTCATCCACTTGAGTATCCTCATCTTTGCAACACTTAACTTAGTATTTGCTTCTCTACAACACTTAACTTTAGTGATTCGTATAAATTCAAATTTGATGTATTTGAAGTGTTAAATTATGAGATCTTTTTTTCTTATCATGATCTTTTATTTGAATTAAATCCTAAACAAAACAACCCCTACAGAGTTTGAGGATATAGGATTTAAAGATGTAGCAAATCATCCATCCAAATAAATTTTATGATGCAACATAGACAAAAGATATTAACAACCACATAATTTTTTTTTTATTTACAAGAATTTCCTCATGTAATAAGTTATTATATAATCTCCTTTGACAATTTCTGGTTGATGATCCCAATGAAAAATTGGGAAATCTCTAAAATCCCGTTGAATCTAACGATTGGAGGACTTTTGCACACCTCATTGAACCATGTATTGATCCAAACTATCACTAATTCTAAAAGAAGCAAAACCATGAAGCTGCAGTCCTTCACAAACAGCTCTGTACTATAGAAATCTGAAGGCTTGGTTTGTTTAGATTGTTTCCTTACCTAAAGGCAAATATATCTGTTCTTTTAAAGCCCTCTTCATATACTCTTTCTAATCTGTTTAGCTGATTCTTTAAAGCTTCTGACCTTGCATAGAGTCTTATTTTTAATTGAAAGCAATTGTTTTCTAATGCTTCCAGTTGGAGAAATACTATAAACCAATTCTCTTAGTGATTTCAACAGGGAAAAATATCTCATGTTAGGCTTCATTTGGGACGGCTTTCTTATTATTTCTTGAAGCAGTTATTTATACAAAAAAAAATTATTTTTATACTAAAAAATTACTTCAAGAAGTACTAAGAAAGTCATCCCAAACGAAACCTGAATGCTATCTGTCATCTGTTTCTTAATAATCATGAGATTTTGTCTTTCAGTCATTCATTTTAAACAATGTTATCACTGTTTATCTAACTTGTTTCTTCCATTGTTAAAAACCTCAAGATCATTTATGATTGTGAAATGTTCTTGGACTTCTTTTGGTTCTATTTCTTATAAAAAAAGCATCATATGAGCTGCAGTAGCTGAAGAGTTGGGTCAAATGGTCCATCGCCTATTGACTAACCTTAATAATTATTATTATTTCATTTTAGTAGTTAATCTGAGACAGAAACAAGTGCCATTTGTCTAAATAGAGAGAAAGCAAACATTTTGGATAAAATATATTAATTAAAAAAATCACAGCCGTTAGTTTCTTCCCACAAATCCAAAGATACCACCTCAAGCAATAGTTTTTCCTAGGCAATCAACCTATCTGTCTCTCTTCTTTTACCATTTCACCCCCACAACACATAAAAATTACATTTTCCGCACTAATACTAGAGATTAATTAATGATATAATTCCCCCACTGTCCTGAATTCACAATTTCTCAGCACAAACACAAAAAGAAGAAATAAACTTGAGCATGGATTAAAAAGTAGTGAAGTGCAAGTAGTTAGATACTCTTATGAGGTCTTAGGCTTTTCCTTCTGGTTCTTCTTTTGCTGCTTCCTGGACTTCTGTCCCATTCGTCTGCCGCCCCTTTCCCCTCTTCTCTTTCTTCTTCTTCTTCGTCGTCGTCGTCGGTCTTCAATTTCTTCTCCTTCTCCTCTTCTTCATCTTCAGATTCCTTTCTGTCTTCTTCTTCCTTAATCTTCTCATCCACAAGCGGAAGCTTCCTTGGTCGGCCTCGCTTTCTCGGTGCCTGCTGTGAATCGAACTGCGTCTGCTCTTTGCCAATAAACAAAGTCGATCGCTTCCTCTGCTTCTTCTTCACCATCTCCGATCAAAAACTAATCTTTCAATCGTTAAAATTGAAAAAATCCGGTCTTCCGCTTTGACCCGGTTTCTTCTCAGAGGAGGAAAGCTTTAAAAAAAAATTAAAAAATAAAATAAAATAAAAGAGGAAGCTTTTGGTCAGGGGAGAGGAGCTAAGGGGATGGAGACAAATGGGTTAAGGACTTATAAAGAGCAGAATCTACGGAGAGCTTCTTCGTCTTCTTCTTCTTTCTCTCTTTTGAAGGGCTTTTTTCTAAATAAAGAAGGGAAGGTTTGTTTACTAGTTTCCTTAGCTCCGACGACTTCTCCACCAAGCCTGTGGCCCCCGGGACTTAAACAAGGAGAGGAAGCAGCAGGGAAGAAGAGTATGAGAGCATGATCAATGGTGTTTGATTAAACTTAAGCGTTAGTCAAAATTAGATAATTACATTATAGGTCATTTTGACTAGTCGCTATCCTTGTGTTCTTTTAGTTCCCCCCCTTTAGTTTTTAGCTTCTGTTTTCATTACTATTTAATTTCTTAGACATATTTTGAGGGGAACTTAAATGCAGACCACAGAATATTTATCTATTTGCATACCTAATATTTAAATCGTAATATTCATTTATATAACATTTAATTTTCAAATTACATCAAAAACTTTATTAAATTAAATTTTTTTAATTAAAATATACCATTTCATACATGTCATAAAAATATTAAAATTTTATATAAATAATTATAAATGATGTCATTTTTTATTTTCTTAAACTATTTATTGTATAATTTTATTATTTTTTAAGAAATAATGAGCATGAAGGTGCAAATATTAAAAATAAGATTAATGCAAATTAAAGCTCAGGATTAATTAAGTAATCCTTATTCCTGAGTTATGGTGTACAAAACAAGTTAATGAATTCATTTCAGATCAGGTTGATGTGTGTTGTATTGTGTTCAGGTCAGGTTGAGTCAAATTTGGCTCATGTCGGGTTATTTTTTAAGTCATTTCAAATTACACCTTATATAACTCCGTTTTCATCAAACTTATATTCGAATTAAACATCTAGAAAATATGAACCCAACAAAACCAAATTCGACTCAAACCTAGCCCAAATGGGTCCAAAGCGTAGACTCAAAGCTCATTTGAAAAGTTCTAACCGTAAATTGGATGGCCAAATGATTTTCAAACGTGACATGCTTATAGTTGAATCGAGCGGCTCGACGAGACGAATCCAATGAGCCCAAGATTGCAAAATCCTGATATCATTAAGACATTCAAATGTGCAATAAACTGTCCACGGTCAAGGGGATCAACATCGATCATCCATTCAAACCACTCCCAACTTACTCTTGATCTTCCTCCTATTTACTGGTCATGCCACTTTTTGAAAATTATAAATAGATCCATTATTTCTCATGGAAATAGACTCAAGCAAGGAAGAGAGAAAAACTAGAGTTCTTTTGCCACCATAGTTCTCCTTGACCACCACCGGACTTCTGCCCGGTCACTAACTAACACCAGACTTCTGTCCGAACACTGACTTTCGACGGACTTCTGTTCGGACACCAACTGAAGCGGGACTTCCTCCAGACCACCAAAGCCCGATCACCAAACATCACTGGATTTTTGTTCGATGTCCATTCGTCACAAGATTTCAATCCAACGGTTGAACGATGATTTTTCGCTCACTTGTGATCTATTCAAACACTAGTATAATTATTTCAATTGGGCGTGGCCTTGTTATTTTCCCATTTTCCATGGTTTTCCACGTAAAAAATATTGTGTTTCTGAATTCATTGTTTGTGTGCTGGATATCCGTACAACACTATGACGAAAATGTCTAACTCTATCGCCCCGTATGTTCTAGCCCGCAACAAGTCCCATCATATAAAATTGATACTCCTAACCCGATTCTATTACCACAAATTATCTAAAATGGTTGTTGCCAAAAACATGGTGCACTAAAAGATTATTATAGATATTATTGGTTGCAATCCCAACCAATTTTCCTATCTACCAAGCTTCAATTTTACTAAATGGCATAAATGAGTCGAATATCCGTCAAATCGAGTTAAGCTTATTTAATTTTTATCGAGCTCAAACACAACTTATTTGATAATTATTAAACGAGCTCGTTTAGATATCTCGATCTTGACTTGAGAAATAATTAAAAAAATAATTAGTTTATATTTTATTATATTATTTTGGAATTAATTTTGAAATATATTTTAATTTAAGCAAGTACTTTATAAGGTAATGAACTGAGCCATGCTAAGCTTGAGTTCGTATAATAAGAAGTTCTGGTATAAACTCAAGCTTAAACTCGTGACTAAATAAATTCAACTTGTTATCTCATTAAATAATCAAATTTAAGCCTACTTAGCTCAGATTTTATTTGGGATAATTTTTTATTTTCTTTAAAAAAATATATTTTACATATTTATATAAAAATTAATTTTAAAAAAGTAAGAATAAATGAACCCCAATATTAACAGCTTTAATTTACTTTGGATAGGTATGTACTTTTGAAAACGACGTGACCAAAATTGTTTTTCCTTTGTCTATCAATTAAATGATATATTATTGATACTTCATCATAAATTATATTGATCGGGCACGAATCTCGAAGCAAAAACCAACCCGAAAACTTCAAAAATTAAATTCAGGAGCATCTGTACTCCGATTTCAGCAAGCTTATACTCAAACTGAGCATCTCAGAAATACGAACCCAACGACATCAAATTCAACTCGATCTGAGCCCAATTGAGCCCAAATCGAGCACCTGAAGTGCTGTTGGAAAGCTTGTACCACAATTTGAGTTACCAAATGATGTCCGATTTTAGCGAGCTTATAGTCGAATCGAGCGGCTTGACGAGACGAATCCAACGAGCCCAAGATCGTCAAATTCCAACATCACTAAGGCCTTCAAATGTCCAACGAACGGTACACGATCGTAGGATTCAATGTCGGCCGTCCATTCGACCACTCCCTATTCGCCCCTGATCTCACGCCTATTTATAAGCTATGCCACTCTAAAAAATTATAAATAGAGCCCTCATTCTTCATAAGGGGGGAACCCAAGCAAGAAGAGAAGAGGAGAAGAGAAGGAAGAAGAGAAGGAAGAAGCTCATCCTCGACCACCGACGGAACCTCATCGGACCACCGCAGGAGCCTCGCCGGACCACAGTCGGAGCCTCGCCGGACCACCGCCGGAGCTTCGCCGGACCACCACCTGAGGCCCTCACCCTCACCTTCGTCGGACCATCGCTGGAACCTCGCCGGACCACCGTCGGAGCCTCACCGGACCACCGCCGGAGCTTCGCCGCACCACCACCTGAGGCCCTCACCTTCAACAAAGACCCTCACCTTCACCTGAGGCCCTCACCTTCGCCAGAGGCCCTCACCTTCGCCAGAGGCCCTCTCCTTCGCCAGAGGCCCTTACCTTCACCAGAGGCTCTCATCTTCATTGAGGCCCTCACCTTCGTTGAGGCCCTCACCTTCGCCAGAGGCCCTTGCTTTCGCCAGATCATCATCAAAGGCTGTGTGCTCCACCAGAACATCACATGAGGCCCAGACTTCCGCCGGACCACTACTTGAGGCCTTAAGCTCCACCAGGCCACCACCTCATGCCTAGAGTTCTCCCAGAATACTACCGACTACGGTCCTTCTGACCTCTGTCGCCTACTATGTGTAATATCTCGTTCCCTTACTGTTCCTCTCTGAATTGGATTTTCCTCCCAGAATCGTCCAGGACGAAGTTGGATCGTCCGGGACGATCGGTACAGGTTGTGTAGAAAAATCCTGTTTGGCCGTCTGGTTCGTCTGGACGAAATCAGGATCGTCTGGACGAAAATAAGTCAGTGAACCCTTCGCCAGGGACGATATGTAATTTTTCGTCTGGACGAAATTCTTCTCTTCATGGATCGTCCGGGACGAAGCTCGATCGTCCAGGACGATCAGTCTGGATATATATAGAAATGAGATATTTTGAAGAGAGAGAAATATCTGAGGAGAGAGAAAGAGAAAAGGAAAAAGAGAGAAGCTGGTTTTCGGAGACCGCGGAGCGCTTTTCGTCCGACGCTGCTGTTGGGAAAAGTGAAGATCTCGTGGTAAGGACTCCGAACCCTGTTTCTGTTTTCAAAGATGTTGTGTTTTGACCGAGTTGAGATCTGTTTTGTGTTTTCGTAGTCGAACTTTTGACGTGATTTGATATTGACACAACTTTCACCGCACAACTTTTGATATGTTATAGATATGATTATTACACACGACTTGAGTGTTTTCTGCGATGATTTTACCGGTCGGAATTGGTTCTACGTGATTTTAATCGAATAGAAAATTATCAGGATGTTTTCTGACTTGGTTTCTATAGAATAAAAGTCTTGCATTGATGTTATAGATATTCTATTGTAATTTGGTAGAATTTGGAAATCGTGTCTTTTTGCAGGATTTTTGTGTAAATTTGACCGACTGCCGTTACGCTGCCCGATTTTCGTATGATTTCCGAATTGTCTGAGATTGATAGATTGAATCGATATGAATATGATTATTGATATGATTGCTTTAATATTGACTATTGAATTGCTTATTGATTGAATTGACTATTGATACTGGAACCCAAGTGGAACCTGGTTGAACGTTGGTGAAGATTGATATTGACCTGTACAGGATGGTGGGCCGACGAGCTTTCCTTTAAACCATTGATCTGGATCAATTCCTATCTCCTGCTCCCGAGCCCTGACCTGAAATATCAACCACATATAATGAGCTTTACAAAGCCCAGCAGGTCACCTAATACCTATAACTGAAATCAAAGCACGGCGATGCTATCAATATGCATGTCAATCTATCAATCTGAATCAGTCAATGGTCAATGAATCTATGCAATCCGGAAATCCATGAATCAATGATCCTCAATTCTATACAGTGGAAATCCATAGTCAATAAAACCAGTCAATGCAGCGGCAGGCAATTCGATAAATCAATGCAATCAATCAATATCCGTCAATCAAATCAATACGGTCAAATCAATACGATCCATTTAATGAAATCAATCGAGGAAAGCAATACGATAAACTTCAATCCATTCTGACAAGAAATCTATACAACAGTCAATACGGTGTAGAACAGTAGCAACAGCGAGTCTACAAAATCTAGGCGGCAATACAATGAATCCATACGATGTCCATGTCCATGCTATCAATGCAGTATCTATATCTATCAATATCCATATCAATGCTCAGTAATCAATGCTCGGTAATCAATCAATGAAATCAATGAAATCGTACGGAAATCGTACGATACAGTAAATCCGATCAATCAATAAGGCAGAAATCGATAAAGCAATAAATTCGTAAATCAATACAGTAAACATGCAATTCAATACTATATACTGGACAAGTAAAATCAACTGGTCATGTTGCTGTTGTAGAATCCGTTGCTGTTGTAGTCCGTACGTTGGTCTATCAATAAGAGTCGTCACTCTTTTTGCCCGTCGGCCGCCCGTCGGCATATAAACTCCTTATAACTCCCAATCGTTATATCAGGTTTGGATTGAGAGATTGGGTAGATTGGGTAGCTTTAAGAGCTTCATTGGCATACATCGTTGCATGTGTGTATCATTTGTTTTGAATTGTGCAGGTGAAAAAGATATGGATCCTCCAGCAGAATCCAGTGTACCAAATGAGCAACACAGCGCAGCTCCAATGCCTTCAGAGAGTATGATGCAGTTGGCTACTGCGATTGCACATGTTATGGGGGATGCCCAGAGCAAGATGAGTGGAAGCAAGGAAGAAGAGGTAGACAGACACTTGCAGATGTTCCACAAGCTGAAGCCTCCGTTGTTCAAAGGGGCTGTAGGACCACAGCTGCTGAGGATTGGATCATGAGAGTGGAAAAGATTTTTGATAGCATGCAGTGTCCGGGGAATAGAAAAGTACCATTGGCAGTATTCATGTTGGAGAGTGAGGCAGAGAGATGGTGGATCGGACAGCAGAGAGAGAAATTCCAGGGAAGACCAATGCTGAGATCACCTGGGATGAGTTCACTGCAGTGTTCAGGATGTGGTTTGTACCACCGTCAGCTCAGCGACAGATGCAGGAAGCTTTCATGAGATTGGAGCAAGGCCGCAAGTCAGTGATGGAGTACGAGGCCGAGTTTACTGCTCTTGCGAGGTACGCTGCTCACTTGATTCCTACTCCTGAAGAAAAGTGCTATAGATTTCTACATGGATTGAATAGAGAGCTGAGGCATCCACTAGTACCTTTCCGGATCCATGAGTTTTCTGAGCTAGTGGAGCGAGCTCGATTGATAGAGATTGATCTGGCGACACCGGTGCCGAGGTACGAGGATACCAGAAGGAGGAGAGATGAGGTACGACGAGATGATTCTGGTAGAGATAGAGATAGAGAGAAGAGAAGCAGATATGAGAGTTCGAGAGGATCTGCATCGGGATCTGTACCGCGATCTGCATCGGTAGTATCGTCTGGTAGTTCTGGAGCATGTGTTCACTGTGGTAAACGACATGCAGGTCGATGCTACCTGTTGACGGGGCAGTGCTTTCACTGTGGACAGCAAGGGCACAGAGCAGCAGCTTGTCCTCAGAAAGGACTGGGTGGACGGACTGATTCTGGCACGGGTTCAGGACAGCAGAGGACTGTTGGCCCGAGGACTTACAGTGAGAGATCAGGGAACCGGATAGATGATAGAGCTGTCAGAGATCAGAGAGAGACAGTTGCGCCACGACCTCCTGCACTTCCTCCAGTGGTGCCACGCATCTACAGTCTACAGAGTTTACAGCATCAGGATCAACAGCGACCAGAGGGTTCTACTGGTAAGATTGATTTGACTAACCGATTGATATTGACATATGAACATTGCATATTGACATTTGATTGATTGCATTGTGTGTTTTGTATAGATTTCGACGAGTTTTGTTTTGGATTTGGATTTCGATCGATTTGGTTTGCTTCGTGTTTTGCTTCGTACCTTTAGGGAAATGTCGGGACGACATTTTTCTAAGGTGGGGAGATTGTAATATCTCGTTCCCTTACTGTTCCTCTCTGAATTGGATTTTCCTCCCAGAATCGTCCAGGACGAAGTTGGATCGTCCGGGACGATCGGTACAGGTTGTGTAGAAAAATCCTGTTTGGCCGTCTGGTTCGTCTGGACGAAATCAGGATCGTCTGGACGAAAATAAGTCAGTGAACCCTTCGCCAGGGACGATATGTAATTTTTCGTCTGGACGAAATTCTTCTCTTCATGGATCGTCCGGGACGAAGCTCGATCGTCCAGGACGATCAGTCTGGATATATATAGAAATGAGATATTTTGAAGAGAGAGAAATATCTGAGGAGAGAGAAAGAGAAAAGGAAAAAGAGAGAAGCTGGTTTTCGGAGACCGCGGAGCGCTTTTCGTCCGATGCTGCTGTTGGGAAAAGTGAAGATCTCGTGGTAAGGACTCCGAACCCTGTTTCTGTTTTCAAAGATGTTGTGTTTTGACCGAGTTGAGATCTGTTTTGTGTTTTCGTAGTCGAACTTTTGACGTGATTTGATATTGACACAACTTTCACCGCACAACTTTTGATATGTTATAGATATGATTATTACACACGACTTGAGTGTTTTCTGCGATGATTTTACCGGTCGGAATTGGTTCTACGTGATTTTAATCGAATAGAAAATTATCAGGATATTTTCTGACTTGGTTTCTATAGAATAAAAGTCTTGCATTGATGTTATAGATATTCTATTGTAATTTGGTAGAATTTGGAAATCGTGTCTTTTTGCAGGATTTTTGTGTAAATTTGACCGACTGCCGTTACGCTGCCCGATTTTCGTATGATTTCCGAATTGTCTGAGATTGATAGATTGAATCGATATGAATATGATTATTGATATGATTGCTTTAATATTGACTATTGAATTGCTTATTGATTGAATTGACTATTGATACTGGAACCCAAGTGGAACCTGGTTGAACGTTGGTGAAGATTGATATTGACCTGTACAGGATGGTGGGCCGACGGGCTTTCCTTTAAACCATTGATCATTGATATAACGATTGGGAGTTATAAGGAGTTTATATGCCGACGGGCGGCCGACGGGCAAAAAGAGTGACGACTCTTATTGATAGACCAACGTACGGACTACAACAGCAACGGATTCTACAACAGCAACATGACCAGTTGATTTTACTTGTCCAGTATATAGTATTGAATTGCATGTTTACTGTATTGATTTACGAATTTATTGCTTTATCGATTTCTGCCTTATTGATTGATCGGATTTACTGTATCGTACGATTTCATTGATTTCATTGATTGATTACCGAGCATTGATTACTGAGCATTGATATGGATATTGATAGATATAGATACTGCATTGATAGCATGGACATGGACATCGTATGGATTCATTGTATTGCCGCCTAGATTTTGTAGACTCGCTGTTGCTACTGTTCTACACCGTATTGACTGTTGTATAGATTTCTTGTCAGAATGGATTGAAGTTTATCGTATTGCTTTCCTCGATTGATTTCATTAAATGGATCGTATTGATTTGACCGTATTGATTTGATTGACGGATATTGATTGATTGCATTGATTTATCGAATTGCCTGCCGCTGCATTGACTGGTTTTATTGACTATGGATTTCCACTGTATAGAATTGAGGATCATTGATTCATGGATTTCCGGATTGCATAGATTCATTGACCATTGACTGATTCAGATTGATAGATTGACATGCATATTGATAGCATCGCCGTGCTTTGATTTCAGTTATAGGTATTAGGTGACCTGCTGGGCTTTGTAAAGCTCATTATATGTGGTTGATATTTCAGGTCAGGGCTCGGGAGCAGGAGATAGGAATTGATCCAGATCGACAGGTTTTAGTTTCTTTTGATCGATAGATGATTCTTTTGTACTCAGGACAGGATAGTTTCTTTACTTGTATTGGTAGTTTAGTTCCTGAGTATTGTATATGATATTTTGAGATGTGAATCGACTTGTATATTGATGTTTAAATTTTTTTAGATGTGTGATAGATTGCTTATTGAAGATTTTAGATAACTCTGGTAAATTGTCTGAGTAATTGATCGACATTCTTTCCAAGTTAGATCTTGGGGCATCACACTATGGTCCTTCTGATCTTCATCAACTGACAACGATCTTTCTGACCCAGGTCTCCTGCCAACTACGGTCCTTTCGACCTCCGTCGCCTACTATGGTCCTTCCGACCTCCATCAACATACAATGGTCTTTTTGATCCTTGTCTCCTGCCAATTATTGTCTTTCTGACCTCCGTCGCTTACTACGGTCCTTCCGACCTTCATCAACAGACAATGGTCTTAATTTCTGACCCCGGTCTCCTGCCGACTATGGTCCTTCCGACCAAACAAACATGTATATGTAACTCCCACCATGTAATGTAATCTATATGATGTACATTTGCTACATCAATCCAAGGCCTTCTCCCAATGAAGGGCCTAATTTGTAATCGACTGCAAATACTAGTGGATTCATTCAAACTGGGCCAGGCCCCGTGGTTTTTCCTCCTTTTTAGGGGTTTTCCACGTAAAAATTCTGGTATCTCTTATAAATGTTTCACCCTTTCTCTCATCTGCTTGTGTGATGGATCTTCTTACAATGCTAAGACGTTAAACTATATATTTCTCTACCGCCGTGAATACTTCAAGACGCAACAATTATAAAAATATATTGTATAAAATAAATTTTCTCTTAAAATAACAAACGATAAATTTAAAATATTTATTTAATTTCATAATTTTAAAAATAAAATCACCTTATCTTTCAACAAGACAGTGGTACTGTTCACACTGAACATTTTATGGGCTACTTAAGAAAAAGATAATTTAATTTTATAATCAGTAGATGCTCAAGCAAGGGAGAAGGACCGAATGCCGTCAGCCTCTTCGTCTTCAGATAAGGAAGAGGGCCACCGAATCCACCGTTGTTATCTGTACAATCGCGAGCTAGGACCCATCCCTTCTTCTCCCTTCCGTGAATTTTTTCTTTGTTTTATTTTTTAAATTTTTATCAAGCTGTGTCGTAATCACTGCCGTCGATTTCATCGGAGTTTTGGTTGGATGATTTTTTCGTGTCGCATGGGTGTTCGATCTGTGAGATACGATTTGATTTATTGCCGTGACTGTTTGATGAGAGCGGTAGTTTCATCCGTCTCTTGTCAAGCTTTTGTTGGCTTCGATTTGTGGTTTTTTCGGGGTTTTGAGGTATAGGGCTTATTCGTGTTGCTGGACCTCAGTTTAGAAATTTCTGTTTCACTCCATCTATTGGTAGGAATACAGCTTTTTTTGTTGAGAATTTGGTTGGAAGGTCGCGTCTTTCAATCTTATTTATTTACTTGCTTACTATAATTTCTTATGATTTTCAATGGATATAGTTTCGGCTTATGCAAAATGGCAATTTATATGGCTTCGGCTGGATTGAAGGAAATGATGGAAATGATATGAAATTCAATTCCAGTAATTTTTGGATTAAGTATGAATATGTGGCCATTGATTTGAGATTTTCAAACTTCTTTTCATTTTGTTTCGCTCAAATTCCTTCCATCCAAACATAGCTTATGTCAATCAGCCATTGATGAGAAAATAGAACTTCTTGTTGGGGAGAAGGAATAGAATTTTTCAGTTTTTTGTTCTTATTTCATTCAACTTGTTTTGGGGAATCATTTTTGTTTGTCTTATTTCCTTGTGTTCGTTCTCATAGTTCGTCTCGATTTGCTGAGTGGTGTCTTTTTGCTTATTTTTTCATTCGTTTTGTATGGACTTGTTTATTGGTAGGGAAGGATCTTGTTTCCAATTTTCCTGCTTACCTGTACTTCGAATGTTGCTTTGATTCGGCTTTGACTAGAATAATGATTGCCTCACTTTACAGGTAGAGAACACCAATTGGTGTTTCTGGTTCACTCTCTACTCAGATTGCCAAGGTTGATGTGAAAGTTATTTTGAAGGGAGTTTTATTTTGATGATGGGGCAAAATTATGATCCTGTTTACAAGGAAGAGACGCCTGATTCTGGCCGGATGATCATCATGCACCCTCTTTACCTTCCCAAGTTACCACCTTGGTTAGATCTGAAGGTTTTTTACATAAGAATCTGCAACTATGAGGTTGATGAATCAACTCCAGGCCATCTTACTGTTAATCACATTCCATTACACCCTGATACTGTTCTTGAAGTGAATGGTCGGAGGAGTAGCATCTATTCAGATTGTGTCTCCTCTTATCTCAGGAGGGACAGATTTGATAAAAAATCTGAAGAAACCACTTTCGTGAGTACCGATAATATTAGGATTACTGGAAGTGTTAGATTTGAGGTGTTTGATGGAGATGATCTCTTACTTACTGGAGTCCTGGAGTTGTGTGATGATAAGGATGATGAAGGGGAATCAAAAGGGCGTCAAAAGAAATGGAGTATGAAGTGCCAGTCCTTGGTGTCAAGTGGTGTTAGCTTCTTGAAGGGAAAGCAATATAAGAGTCCTGAAATGCCTTTGCCAACAATAGAAGTTTATATTGCTGGTTGCTTCTCTGGTACTCCTATTGTCCTCACTAAAACGCTTAAAGTTGGTTTGCAGAAGAGAAACCAGAAGTCAGTTCTGGACTCGATTCCTGAACATGATACGGTTGAGCTGAAGAATGATGCGTTACAGGTATCACTGCCCCCTTTGGTTTCTAGATCCATATTTTTTATAATGTAGATGACACTTGGTGAATGAATGGACTGCTTTTATTTCTGGTCATTCTCCATTTTGATAGGCCAGAAGTAAGCAGAAACTATTTGTGCAGTTCTGGAAAGAAGTTTACTTTTAGTTTCCATTTTGCGAACATGTTTCCTTTCTGTTCAAGTCGATAGCCATGTTTTGATTTTATTCTTTCTACAGTTCTATGTTTGTCATATTGACTTCATTTTTTTTATTATTATTATTTAAAGTGTAAATGGACTTAAATTAGTGTGACATGATATTGATTGATGATAAATGTGTTAGGGTGAACCGGCCCAGTTGGCCGGCTTACTATGATGCACTGACACTTCTTCTCCTCAAAGAGACGTGCAGTGTCCGACACGATACTCGTCCGACACTCCTCCGACACGCGTCGGACACGCCGAAAACGTGTCCGATTAAAAAAATATTAAAAACTAATTGGACACGCGTGTCCGACACGTATCTTAAATATTTTATTATTATTTTTTAAATATAATTTCTTATGTTTGGCGATATTTAAATTAAATTTCTTATTTTTTATCTACAACACCAAATCATATGGGTGATTATTTGCTTATATTTTTGTGGTTGTATTATGTATTTTGTACTAAATATTTTATATTATAAGCTAGACAAATTATCATGTCATTCATTTATTATTGTTTGTCATTTTTAATATGATATTACATTAATATATATACACTATATAAAAAAAATGTATTGCCTTGTCCGAGCCGTACCCGCGTCCTATATTTTTAAAAAAAGCCGTGTCCCGTGTCCGTGTCGTGTCGTGTCTGTGTCGCAGTGTCCGTGTCCGTGCATCATAGTCGGCTCAGCTCTATTACAGGAAGCGAACAAGCCATGGATGTTGCCCGCCCACATTGAGGGCCCCACTAGTCCAAGTGAATTCAAATTGAAAAGGAGGGGACGGCTTGGGCTTGGAAGGGAAATTAGATTAGGAAAGTTTTTGTATTAAAGAGCAAGAGATTTTTAGGGAAGGATTATGTTTTGATTTGTTTTCAGTTTGGGTTTCTTGGCGGCTTGGGCTCTAGGCTCTCTTGTCTAGAGATTTGGGAGAGACGGTCCTCTCAAATTGAGGATCTCTTATATCTTTGCTTCGTTCTTGTTTCACTTTGCTTTCTATAAGATTATCTATCGTTTGATTGTTCTTCAACCATATTTTCTTCGGTTTTCTCGTTGTTTTATCGATTATTGTTAGGTTTGCTTGCGAACTCAAGTATTTCCCATTAGGGTTACTTGCGAACTCATGTAGTTCCTATCAAAATGTTTTACAGCTGAAATGTTTGGTTGTGGAAGGATGCATTAAGCTATCTTGAAGTAGCTTTGAGTTAATAATACCCCGCATACCTATTGATCAATCCACAATCATTGCATTATATTTGTAGATGTTTATTTTGTAAAGGTTAATCGGGCTAAACGAACTAGCCATTGACTGCTATATGCATGTGAGTGGGGTTGCAATATATGATCATATGAGGCAATAAAAGCATGGAATATTATGTAATTTCCTTTCTTGTAGAAGTAACTGGCCAGTTGAAGCTTTAAGGCTTTTTATCACCCCCTTGTTATATGTTCAACTTTATCCCAACTATCCCACAAATATGGTGAGAGATATGGTTGCTAGAATTGTTGTTTGATACCTATAATTAAGATCAAAGAAGATGTCTGAGTGTGGTAATTATATGAGGATCAAACTTATGAGCTAGGAGGCACAAACATTCAACTTTAGATGCAATGTATTCTAACTAGTGTCGGATGCAAACATGCCTTGGATATGACATGGGCACATATCAATCACAAAAACATGTATGTCGTTGAGAAAAGCAAAAAAAAAAAATCCAACATGCTTGTTTGATGCGGCTAACAAAGTGAGGAACATTATTTTTTGTACATCAACCCTGCCCCAAATCCTGCATTCGGGGTTGCTTCTTGTATTGGATACAACTGCCACAAGGATTAATTTGGTGGACATTAAAGAGAATTTTGCTTGGATGATTTCTTCTTTCTTAATTATTGTATTAGTTAGAAAGTTTAATTCCCGACTGATGCATACCAAAAGCATTCTTAAAATCTTCCAAACTTACTGCTCTCTTTTAATTATGATATTCCCATGGTACAAATGGAAATTTTGTGCAATGCACGAGATAGTAAGTTCTTGAGTTACTGACTGATATTTTTTTCTCTCTTTACATGAACATTTTTCTAGTCTCTTTGTAGTTAAGATACTATGTTTCTGTTAGAAAATACTTGAGAAATCCAAGTAATCCCTAACAAGAGAGATGAAAACAGCAAACGAACAAGATTCGGATGGAAAATTTCAGCAAAATAACATCTTTGCTTGAAGGAAATCAACTAAACGAAGAAACAAAATAATATACAATTGATCCTTAATTCGAGAGGAGGATCTTCTCTCCCAATCCCTAGATGAAATCTAGGGCCCAAGACTCCAAGACAAGAACTCCCAAAATCATTAACAAAACATGCATAACCCTAACCCTAAACAACTCATACTAGTTAATACATTAATTTCCTAATTCAAATCTTAGTGGTGCGGCATTTGTTTGCCTCCTGTAAACAAGAGCTTGTTGGTGGGTTCAGTCATTGAAATGAAGGTAGAGTTGTTTAATTTTTTTCTAAGCCCATGTCTAATTCTAACACTTTCAGATGAGTAGTCTCCTAAAATCTGTTCTCCTAAAATGTTGTATCCCTAATTCATACTTTCTTCTATCATCAAATGATCTTCAAAAAGGACATATTAAGCAACTTTATGTGCGGACCTCTTTTTTGCAGCTATCTGATTATGAAGACTACAAGCTGGACAGTGATACCAATATTGATTATAGCAGTTTATATCCCAGAGCAGAATATACTGAAGAGGAGGATGGAGACCTCTCATGGTTCAATGCTGGTGTTAGAGTTGGCGTTGGAATTAGCCTTGGCATTTGCCTTGGTGTTGGAGTTGGTGTTGGTTTGTTAATTCGCTCATACCAAGCCACCAGTAAGAACTTCAAGAGACTTCTCTGATCACTGATCATCCTGGCACAAGCTGTTGTTTCCTCTGTTCTTATTTTTTCTCTCGAAGCGATTGATTTTGGCTTCGTTTGGGACGGCTTTCTCACTGCTTCTTAAAACAGCTTTTTAATATTAAAATTTTAATTTTTGAACTAAAAAATCGCTTTAAGAAGTAGTAAGAAAGCTGTCCCAAATGAAACCTTTGTCAGTCAGATTCCAGATAACAGCTTGGTCTTCTCTCAAGAGAAGGATATCGCTTGGGTAAAATCAAATTTCTGGCCTACTATATAAATTTCTCTTGTATAAAGGTATATTCGCTATTGTGGAAAGGAAGATCTGCTTTCTTGGTGCTCTGAAGTAGATTATTTCGTGTGTTTTTATGAACAAGTGTGTATTGCATGGATCTGTTTTCCCACTTTAGGCTCTTTTTGAATGCTGTTGAAGTGATGAACAAAAGGAAAAGCTTTCGCTGGCAAACTTATGTGTATAAATTGCCTGTGTGATTGCTATATAAGTTGTTTTTAACTGAGACATCAATTTCAGTTTTGGTCCCATCATCAAATTTCCATTCCGCTAATTTCAGTGCTGGCGGAAGCTTTCTTTGATATTTTCTAAAAAACATAAATATAATCTGAAATTATCCTGTGTGGATACCGGACGGTTTGGAGATCAATAAGAATGCGTTCGTCACCTGGGACACGACAGTAGTGAGCATCGGTACTGAGCAACAAGTGACGAGGCGCATTTTGGATGGGGCGTCCGCACAGAGTAATTTTTCGTTTTGATGAGCAATTAAATTTATGTGATCAGCCGGCTTTCAGTGCTTTTGATCGAGTTTTAGAAACACTGACACAATTTCCATTGTTTCGGATCAGATTTGATTGAAATCAATTAAATTTGTCAAAATCTTTCTTAAACTTAGGTTTCGTTTGGGATGATTTTTTTACTATTTGAAATAATTTTTTAGCATAAAAATTAAAATTTTTGTATTAGAAAGCTGCTTCAATAAGCAGTAAAAAAATCGTCCCAAAAGGCTTCGGCTTCATTTGGGATGGTTTTTTATTGCTTTTTAAAATATTTTTTTATATAAAAATTATATATATACAAAGTCAATTAATAAACATTCTCTTATCATAATTCAATTTTTCTCTCATTTCCACATCTTACCTTCTACTATAAAGTGACTACCTAGCTATAAACATTCCCACGACTGTGACGTGAACAACCTTTGAAGATTGTCACTTTTTTAGAAATTGTTTACCACATACGACATCAAAGTGTTGCGTATCAAAACATTCGAGATGGTAGAGAGATAGAGTTTTACATTCCAACTTTGTACGAATATTCAAAACACAGACAAATAAGAGAGAATGCTGCGAGAGACATACGATATACAAATATTTTTACATGTAAACTCTGAAAAGGCAAAAACCCACAATGCATTGTGTAGTTAAAATGATTATATAGATGTTTGTAGTTTATTACAAATGATGCTCTTCCTCAAAAGAAGACATTGGCTAATGTAGCAAATATACATAATATAGAGCGCATTACATTGTTGGGTTTAGAAGAATCCATGACATAAGAGTTGTTCTCAACAGAATGTTAGGTTGTTCGTTCTGTCGGTAGGATCATAGTCAGGTGATGGAGGTCGGATGGATTGTAGTAGGTCGATTGCGATAGAGGAGACTGTTGTCGGGTGATAGATGTTGGAGGGACCATAGTCGAACGACTAAGGTAGAAGGGGATTGTTGTCGGGTGATAGAGGTTAGAGGGATAGTAATTAGTGGACGATTATGGTCGAAGGGACTATAGTCGGCGGGCAATAAAGGTCGAAGGGACCTTAGTTTGCGGGCGATGGAGGTTGGACGAAGGCTCGGATGTGGCTTTTGGAGGGAGGTCTGTGATGCTCAAACAAAGGTCCAACAGTGGCGGCCTAATGGTGAGGGTTCGCCGGTGGTGGTGCCAGAGTTAAGCTCTGGGATTCTTCAAGCCTTATAGCTATCTTAAGTTTCTAGCCCATTGTTTAAGTTTCCAAACGTTCAAGCCCCCCTCTATGTTAGAAGAGGGGACATATTTATAGATTTTGAGAATGACATACCCTGTAAATATGAAGTAGATCTAAAATAAATTCAGAGTGCTCAATTGAATGACCCATACTAATTCCCTTGATAATGGAGTATTTGTTTAGCATTTAAGTTCCTTAATGATATCATAATTAAATGATCTTGACCTTGTTGGATTAGTGTCATAGAGCCACTCGACTCGGCTATAAGCATGCCATATTTGTATATCATTTAGTCATCAAATTAATGCTTTGGAGTTTACAAATACGTTTCAAGCAACTGATTTGGACCCATTTGGACTCTGATTGGACTGATTTCAGTCTCGTTAGGCTTGTCTCACTAAAATGTTCAATTTGACTATAAGTTTGTTGAAATTAGAGTTCGGATGATCCTGGTTTTAATTTTGGAAGTTGTCAACTTGAATATGCCTTAAGATTCTTAATCGACCAGGGCGGTTTTTGGTGACATATCAGTGCCTCAAAATTCTTACTCAACTAAGGTGATTTTTTGTGACATATCAATTCTCTTAAAAACAACTCAGATGTCATGAGACTATTCTAACCTATACGACATAATTTGTTATGTCTAGTTTATGTTGGTATATATTAAAAAAAAATATATGTCAGTATATTATATCAATTCCTTTGTCAATTATAAAGAAATATGTCATTCATAATAATCAATGGCAAATACAAGTAAAATTATTTCAGCTATGATCTCGTATAAAACTTTTGAGTTTTTCATATAAAATTATGATCTCATCTTCATATGAAACTAAGATGATAGATCTTCCAACATAAATATTTTTTACTAAAAAAGTACATATATTTAAAAAATATCAAAATTTTTTTTAATAAAAAGTATTAATAATTAATTGAATTGAATTGATAGAAAACTATAAAATATACAATTTAAATTTATGATATTAGAAAATAATATTCTCTTTAAAGAATGGAACTTTTATTTGGTCTGGTGAACGTACGTAGAGGAACGTCCGGTCAGCACTAAAATCCAGCAAAAAAATTCGGTATTTGCTCGGTATTGCTAGGTATTATTTGGTAATAACGATGAATACCATCATGTGAAGATCCAATACCGAGTTATACTGAGCTATACCGAGCAATACCGAGTTGTACGAAAAAATACCGAGTAAATAGTAAATACAACTCGGTATAGCTCGGTATAACTCAGTATTGGGTTTTCACATGATGGTATTGCTCGGTATTGCTCGATATTTGCTCGGTATTTCTTGTTTTTTGGCGTGATTTTTGCTCCGACCGGACGTAGCTCTACTTCCAGTCGGAGGGCGTAATAATTGTTCTAAAGAATGAGCCAATAATTCTCTCATTTGAACTAAATAAATTCATCTCAATTATTTTTAAAACATTATTTATTTTTAAAATTTTATAAACTCCATTTGCCTATCAAACTCATGATGATACTACGGGGTCCGATTCGACGGCGTGAGATGCGACCATCAAGGTGGGAGTAGGACCCACTTCTCTTCCCAAAACTTACAATTATTTCACGATACGTTACTCGTGGTGTCCGTTAGCCTCCGTTTCAATACCGTTCACACCCCAGGTCAGCAAGCACTGAGGTCTCTCCCTCTCTCTCTCTCCGCCCTTTTTCTCTTCCTCTGATTGCTACCCAAAGATCCGGAAGTCCCAGATCGCCGCCTTTCCGCACTGCTTAGTCTAGGAATTCCTTCCTTCACTAGATTGGCGGCAGAGGGATGGAAAGTTAGGGCTTAATTTTTGCTCAAAGGGTACCTTTTGGGATGATCGGAGGCTGCTGATACTCCGCAGGTGGTTTAGGTTTAGGGATACTGTTTGTAAATGTCGGTCGCGGAGCTGAAGGAGCGGCATGTTGCGGCGACGGCAACGGTCAATGCGCTTCGGGAGCGGCTTAAGCAGAAGAGGCAGCTCCTGCTTGACACTGATGGTGAATAACTTGCCTATTGTATTTCCTTTTTGGTGTTTTTTTTAATGCAATTTTTTCTGGGCCTCATGTTTATATGATGGGATTGCAGTGGCGACCTACGCGAGAAGCCATGGGAAGACGGCCATTAGCTTCAGCCCTACGGATCTGGTTTGCTGCAGAACCTTGCAGGGCCACACGGGGAAGGTAGATTCAACTGGTCTTTAGGGTTTTGATTTCTGGATAGAGGAATTGGTGCATTTTTAGTAATTAGAATTTAGTCTTGGTTGGTTTAAATTTAGCGGCTTTGTGGGTAGGGGATTTGTGATTATGAGCTTTTTGTGGAAGTATGTCTGCGGAGCTATTTATGGCGTATTTTGGAGGAGAGCCTGATGAGGATTTGAGCGCTGAAGGAGATAACATGGGTTTGAATACTTACATAGTTTGTTTATATTTTTTTTAATATGCTCTCTTACTTTTGAATTTTTTTGAATTTGCTTGTCCTTGTTAGATTGCTTGCCTCAAAAATCAATCTTGGAAATCACTGTAATGGGTTTATAGACTTTTTAATACTGCACAATGAGCTTAGATTAACAACTTAGGGGATCATTGACAGCCCACCAATGCGAAATTGGAGGCTTCCTTTATACTGGTGCAGACAACCATTCCTTGTTTGTCCATGATTGATAACATGGATGGTAGATGTTTAGCTTGTAATCAAAATAGTTTATAAGATGGATGTGGGAGTAGTTCCAATAAGTTGTTTGAATTAGTCAGACTTATAGCATGACCATGACTTCCTAAGTAGAAAGAATTCTCCTACAAATTTTAATCCTATGTAGAAGTGAGAAGGTCTGAGGATACTCTTTTTAATCATAAATTCATGAACACACCAAATACACAATGACTCAAATCCCTAATTTGAGTGGTGGGGAGTAGGAGCCGAAGCTCCCCACCAATAGCCTAAGTTGAGGTGCATAAAGCAAACACTCTATATAAGTTTACTAGATATGATATGATATTTATCATTTTAACGGTTATTTCATAGTTATTGAGTAGATAGAAAATGAAGGATGATTGTCTTTATGTGGAAGTTGTTGAGTAGGTAGCAAATGAAGGATGATAGTCTTTATGTGGAAGTTGGAAGTTGTCATTAATCTTTTTTTCAATTTGGAAAGTTAATCTAGCTCTAAGCATTGGTATTGTGACTTATTTTAAGTTTATTAAGGCCCGTTTATTGTCATGCTGATGGAAATTGATGCTTTTTATAGCTTAAATTGTAGAATGTTGTAGTTCAAGTTCAATTCATCTTGTTTGGTCAGATATAATTTTCTTGTAAAGAATTTGCTATTTTGGTTTGAAGTTCTTTGGTATTTTGAATGTGAATTTTTGGTCTAGCTATTAGGTTAATGATGGCACTCATATGTTCAATTTCAGTCCCATTCAATAACATTTATCACAATATCCATTTTCTATCTTTGGATTGATGGAATGAATTGCTTGAGTTCTTATGCTGGCATGTAAGAAAAGGCCAATCCTAATATATATTGTAGTTGTCCAAAGAAGAAGCTTTCAGCCTGAACTTTTGGATGGAAATTTGTTGAGAGAGCAGGTTAAATTTGAAGGTATTTTTATTCCTTCTTTAAATATAAACAACAATATGACTTGTTAGTAGCACTCTGCTAGTAACCAAAGAAATAGTTGGTCATAATTTTGAGGGGCAACTTTTACCCATTTTAAGAACCTTGTCATTATTGATTATCTGTTTCACCTCGCATATGTTGGTTTAATAATTCAAAAAATTTCTAACAGTCATGTTAGAGTTTACAGCAAGGGTGGAGGCTTACCAGTCGATGTAGGTTTTAGGAGTACATGTCTAATAGATGAGAGGGAGAGAGTTTTTGGGATGCTATAGAAGGATTGGGGGTGGGTTTGTCAAGAGGAGGCATGGGAACCAGGTATAAGGAGCTTCTAACTATTTAAACAGCTCTTTACACGCTTGAAGGGCTGGGATTCCATCTCACAACCAAACCCAGGAAGGAGGCATCATCATAATTACCAAGCAGGGAGAAATATATTTTCATTCTTTGATTGCTTCCTAGTGACATGCAACAGCTATTTATTTTAATACCTGGATTGCTTAAAGAAAAAACTTCCCCTTCAATGGCTCTTTTATAATTGAACCAAATTAAGTTAAAAAAAAAAACGAACTAGCACAAACAGTACACACAAATGATATAAATAACTAAAAGATATGAGAACGCACTGGAATGTTACCTAGACCATGCATTAGTAGAGCTCAAGCAAATCTGACAGTGCATAGGATAGCGATGGTTATGATGAACTCCATTATGCCACCATGATGCAAATGATTACGGATAATAAAAAAGTAATATGATTGTTTTGAAGGAATACTTTTAAATTATGTCAATCTTTATAGCTGTATTGTATCAATTACGTTGAATAGGATTTGTATTGGATTTTTTTCTTTGCTCAAAGATAACTACACATTTATAATACAGTCTGAATAACTGCTTTATAAGTGAAGAAGTAAACCTTCACAAATTCAAAAGGAATGCATTTTGCCTTTAAACTAATGAAGCTTTTTTTGCTGCATTCAAGATTATGTATTTTGTGTAGCTGATTATAATTGTAATTTCAAATAAGCTTGGAAAAATTGCTGATCTACTGTGTATTCTTAAATGTTTTCAGGTTTATTCATTAGATTGGACCCAGGAAAGGAACCGGATAGTTAGTGCATCTCAAGATGGGAGGTTTATTGTTTGGAATGCTTTGACAAGTCAAAAAACACATGCAACCAAGCTTCCTTGTGCATATGTCATGACATGTGCCTTTTCTCCTAATGGCCAGTCCGTTGCCTGTGGTGGCCTTGATAGTGCATGCTCTATATTTAATCTTAATTCTCAAGTTGATAGGGATGGGAATATCCCTGCATCAAGAATGCTAACTGGTCACAAGGGATATGTATCTTGTTGTCAGTACATTCCTGATGAAGAATCTCACCTGATCACTAGCTCAGGTGACCAGACCTGTGGCTTGTGGGATGTTACCACCGGCCAGAGAATTTCTGTATTTGGAGGTGAATTTCCATCTGGTCACACATCTGATGTCTTAAGGTATTTTCATGTCTCACCATGGAAAGTTATATTTGCTTCTGAATTGAGCACATGATTCACAAGATTCCAGATTTAGTTCTTGCATTTGTTACATTTTGTCCCGTTGTGGTGTTAGCATAAGAATCTTGGGGTACACAAGAAAATGAAACAACTATGAAGCTTCTTGAAGTGCTTATACGAGCATAATTTAGGTTTTGTTTGGTTACTGCTTCTTAGGGTAGCTTTCTAGTATAAAAATTAAAATTTTTGTTCTAAAAAGCTGCTTTAAGTAGTAGTAAAAAAGTTTTCCCAAACGAAGCCTTAACCTCTCAAGTCTGTTTGAATTTATGATATTTTTTTCCAAAAGAACGAATACAGGAATAAGCTTGTGAAATGTCCTGATGCTTTACCCACCATTCATTGTTTTTTTCATTGAAATGTGGTATATCCTATATAAAATGTTGCTTATAAATCTCAAGAACCTTTTTTTTAATTTCACGTTTTTATAGGACTTGTAAAAAATTATAATGGTACAATTGATGCTTCATTTTGTGTATTCTCGTTGAAAGTTTAAAATTTTACTATTGCAAGTACTTGTTTTTGCGGTGACTATTTTAATTAGTTTGCTTCAATTATGTGACGCTCTCTATAATTCTTAATAGTTACCTCCAAACTTGGAAACTACCACATCCTGCTTTCATGCCAATGGATCAAAGGCTTAATCTTCTTTAAGCTGAATAGGTGATCCTTTACTTAGCTGAAGTTTGGGTTATTATTTTTCTTCCTTATTGATTAAGGATGTTATTACTTCTTATCATTGATTTTTTTAATTCTCATTGCTCCACTCCTAGAGAATATCCTAAAGAAAAATGCCCCAACAATCTAAATATTTAGTACCAAAATAGGGATGAGTGTATCTCTATCAAAGCATGCATTCATCTTTGTGGGTATGGTTTTAAATTCATTTAACATTTTCCTATTGTTTTATATAACTTAGATCATTTAAGATTGCAAAACTATATACGAGATACCTAAATTATTAAGAAGCGCTTTGGACCTTCAGCTCATCTGATGGTTCAATATTTTGTTTCATTCACACTTAAAAAAAAATAATCTTATTTGCAGTATTGTAATGGCTTGCCTTATTCTGAATCTTGCATATGTTTAGAATGATTTATTATTTTATTTAGTTTTTTCTTTTTAGTTTATTGTTTTTCTGAGCTCTCAAGTGTGTTAAAGTTTATTTAATATTCAATTTTTTATGTCATTCTCAAAATAATTAATCTAACAAGTTGATGTGGGGCCCAAAAAGTTTTCAGCGGATCAAGAACCTTTCAGCTCTCCTGTGGGGGCCCAAAACCTCCTTTATTACTTATAAGAGAAGAGGCTTTAGGGGGAGCTCTTTTGGAAAGATATAAGGGGCATTTATTAAGGGATTTGGGCTGATTTAAATTCAAAATAAGGAGGTAAGTAGGAAGGTTTATATCATGGTTAATAGGATTGTTTTATTTTATCATGTTATGTGTGTTTGCTGTAATTTTCTTTGGATTGTTCCTAGCGGTGCCTAGGGTTTGTGGAGAGTCGATCTACCTCTTGAATAGTAGATCAACTTGTATCTTGGTTTGTTGTGCTGAAATAAACATCTTTCTCACTAATTTTTGTTGTGTTTTATCTTTTTCTTGTTGTTTTTGATGTGTGGAGGATAAATTCCTATAAAATTGGCATCTGAGCACGATTCAGGACCTATGGCGCCAAAGAAAGTGGATGGCTGGATGCTTTGGAAGAGAAACTAGAAGGAGAAGTTGGTCAATTTAAATCTGATGTTGAGGAAAGGATTTCATCCATGGAAGGAAGGTTTTCTAACCTAGAAGATATGATGAAGAAAATATTGGAGCTTTACACCAAACCAACAACATCGGAGGTGAGGGCATTGGCAGGTAGCAAAGGAAGTGTAAGAAACCCCAATATCAGTACAATGAGGGATGATCGAGAGGTAAAAATCTTGGGCATCAGGGAAAATTTTACACTCTTGAACTAATAACCAGGAGGGGAATGAGTGAAGTATATAACATGAGGGGAAATTAGGAGGAAGAAATAAGGAGGGCTGATTTTGAGGAAGATTATATCTATGAAAGGAGGGGTGGGAGAGAACAATGGATAGATCACAACAATTGCTATATGAGAAGAGATGGAGGTGGAAGAGGAAGTTGGAGGTGGTGAATCTCAGTGTGAAGGCTTATCTTCGTTGCTTTGTATCAAATGCACCAAAGATATGCGCCAAGTGGTTAACCTGGGTAGAATATTGGTACAACACTTCATATCATACAGCAGCCCAGACAATGGCATTTAAAATCCTATATAGGAGAGATCCACTTCATCTAATACATTATGGGCATAACAATACACTAGTGTCATAGTGGAGTAGTACTTGGGAGAAAGAGATCGGATTTTGGCATAATTGAAGGAACATCTATGGAGAACACAACAAATTATGAAGAAGCAGGCGGATTGACATAGGAGAGACATGCAATTTGATGTTGTGGATGCGGTTTATCTGAAGATCCGACCTCACAAACAAAGAACTTTGGCTCAATGAAGGAATACGAAGCTTCCCCCCCCCCCCCCCCCCCCCCCGAGCAACTTGGGCCCTACAAGGTAATGGAGCGCATTGGCGCAGCACCATATCACCTACGATTGCCATCGACCTCTGCCATCCATCATGTATTTCATGTATCGAAATTGAGACGAGCCATTGGAACCCACAAAGCCTCACCCACACTACCGGCTACATTGTCAGAGGATATGGAGGTGAAAATAGAACCATTGGAGGTGAAAGGGGTGCACCAATAAGACAATGGGATTAGGGAGGTGCTGATCAAGTGGAATGATTTATAATAGTATGAGGTGACCTGGGAGCCATACAGTACCATACAAAAGCAGTTTCCCTCTTTCCACCTTGAGAACAAGGTTATTGTTTGGGAGGAGATTATTGATGTGGGACCCAGAAACTTTTCAGCAGATCAAGAACCTTTCAGCTCTGATGTGGGGCCCAAGACCTTTATCTCCTTTAGGAGAAGAGGCTTTGGGGGGAGCTCTTTGGGAAAGATGTAAGGGACATTTATTAAGGGATTTGGGCTTATTTGAATTCAAAGTAAGGAGGGAAGTAGGAAGGTTTATATGAGGTTTAATAGGGTTGGTTTATTTTATCATGTTATGTGTGTTTACTGTAGTTTTCTTTGGAGTTTTTCCTAGCAACGCCTATGGTTTGTGGAGAGCCGATCTATCTCTCGAATAGTAGATCAACTTGTATTTTGGTTTGTTGTGCTGAAATAAACATCTTTCTTGTTGATTTTTACTATGTTTTATCTTGATCTTGCTATTTTTGCTGTGTGGAGGACAAATTCCTATCACAAGTGCTTTGCAATGAGGGTTATATTAGCATTTAAAGTAGTGGACCAGTGTTTTAATTTATGTTTATGCTTTCTAAAAGGTTTTATCTATATTTTATGGACGAATCTCATTGACATTAACATAAAGAAATACATCTCATCTCTTGCACCATTTCTTTATTTGTGTAAACTTTATCATTGTTCGTCCCAATGACTTGATATATTCTGTAATGTATGCTAGAAAGGAAGGATAGATTTGTAGTCATTTCATCCTTTAAGATTTCAATATGATCAACCACTACGGTTACAACCTTGGTTTGATGGATTCGTAGTTCTTCATTCATTAAGGCTCAAGTATAATATGCTCAACTATTAGGGTAGTTATATCCTAGGTTTTCTTATATAAATTCTTTTTTGTGGATGTTACATCGTAGCAAAAGAGGTTTTTGTTCTGCATATGGATATGATGCAACAAAGCAGCCAACTTATGGGTTCCATCTTACTGGTATGTCATAGGAAAGAGGTGCGAAGAAGGTGGATGCAAAATGTTACATGTCTTGACCGATATTTTTCTCTATGTTGAGTTTGTTCTGGTCTTAGAGATGAAAGATCTATTAAATAAACTTCGAAACTCCATGTGTGGTGTTTAGAGGTTTGTTGGAGATTTGAAGATATGACCCTAATTGACTTTTTAACATGTTGAAAACATGGCCATTGATTCAGGAGGTTCTCAAAATCCTAATTTAGCCCAATTGGAATTGAATGAAGTTAGCAAGTAATATTGGAGTTTAATCATATCAAACTAAGGCCAATAGGCTCCATACAAGCTAAAACATGCAAGAGACCTATGGTACCAAGTTGAAACCTCAATTCATGCTAAATGAGTTAAAAAATAAGAAGTTTAGGCATAACTTTTATCAAAAATGACAAGGAGGTCACAAATTGAAATTTATTTTATGTTTAAACCAAGCAAAATTAACTCCATAATTCAAGCCATACATATAGAAATTGTGGCTACATTCATGGAGGTTTTGGGTAAATCAAAATTCACTCCATGAAGCAAGCCATATAAAGAGGATTCGACCATGATAAGAGGAGAGAAAAAGGTTCTAATTAGCTCCAAATAATTTAAGGGAATCAAGAAAACTCTGTAATCCACTTTATCAAACTCTCTCTCTCTCTCTCTCTAGCTCCCTAAATCAAGAAGAGAATACATTCACATAATATTCTCTTAGATATTTTCAAATAATCGAGATAATCATTTAGATAGGGACTTGTCTTATCAAATAGCTTATCTAAATAGATAGTGCTTACCTCAGCTTTCCTATTTTTAAGTTAGAATATATATATATATATATATATATATATATATATATATATATATATATATATATATATATATATATATATATATATATATATATATATATATATATATATATATATATTGTTATTAGAGAATTAGATGGTTATAAGTATGGTGTGTACTTAAGCTTGAAATTTGATTAAATAAAAATTCTTGATGTTAATCTCTATCCTATTTTATCATTCCTTGTCTTCTCTTCTTCCAATACTAGTCAACCACCTATACTCAAAGGAAGCCATGCCCCATCTCCCTCACTCTCTATCTCTCTGTATTGATTTTTTAGGTGCAGTAGGACTGCCAACTTCAACATCTAGAGTGGGGGTTGATTACCAACTATTATTTTCCCTATCATTGTGCTAAGAGAAGTTCAATTATTTACTATTTAGGAAAAAAATAAGAGAAAATAACAAGCAATTATAGGGGAAAATTCAAGAAAAGAAAGGATTGAATGCAATAAAAAATTAAACTGGGATTTATACAATAACAACATCAAGCCTTTATCCCACTACGTGGGGTCAGCTACATGAATCCTTTTTCTCCATTGTGTCATATTAAGAGTCAAATTCTTATTTAAATCTAATAAAGAAATGTCATTTCTAATATTTTATAACCAAGTCTTGTTAGATCTTCCTCAACCTTTTTTAACATAAGCAAAATAATACATCTACTCTTCTAACAAGGTCATTGGAAGGCCTCCGTTTTATGTGACCAAACCATCTAAGATGACTCTATCTAATCTTATCTTTTATTGGAGCTACTCCAACATTTTCACGTATATACTCATTTCACATCCTGTCTCTAAGAGTAAAGCCACTCATCCACCTGACCATCCTCATCTCTGCAATACTTAACTTAATATCATGCTTCTCTTTTAATGGCTTAGGGTTTAGGTTTGAGGGTTATGATGATAACCATCTAGGGTTATGAAGACTATGTTCATGATGCCAAAATGGAGACCACTCTATTTCCAGCTCCGTTGCATGTTGGATCTTTCTCTTACCTAAGCACGAATGGTAATCATGATACTCTTGTTCTCCATTAGTTATTCCTATTAAAATTCCATAATGAATTCAAAAGTCGGGTGCAACCAACTTAACCTGAGAAAATTTATGAAAAGATTGATGGGCGTATCTCAACACTATCAAATACATTGGGTACTCAATAAGGGCAAATAAATGCAAGAAAGCAAATGCACAAAAATACCCAAAAAAATGCTGATTTCTCCAATTTGATGACTATTTTCTATTTCTATGGCAATAGTTTTCCACTATGATTCTGATGATAAATTTTTATAGAAGAAAATTCATAGCCACAGATCCTTAACATGTTCTCTTATCGCAAAGTTTTGGTAGTGATACAATTTTTTAGTGAGAGACTAGAATAGCCAAAATAATTTATGAAAATTTCTAAAACTCATGAATATATGCATATTAAGGCGCTTCTTTGTGGGGCATTAATTAGGCTCCACAACTTAATAATGGCTGCCAAGCACTTGAGATGGTAGGCACCTCCATAGGCTCTTGCCCAAGCATAGTGAGGTGCTAAACTAGGAATAGATTTGTTACTTTTAAGTTTATTTAATTATGAGTAATATCTTTGAAGAGTATGAAATGATAATAATCACGATATATTATTTTGTGCGAAACAATGAAGTTTTAAATCATATTGTATTTGAAACTAAAAAAGTTACCTAAACAGATTAATTAAAACAAATAGTTAGACTACTTAAAGAATAATCTAAGATTTACTATTATCAATTCCATCTTCATGTCACCCATGCCCTCTTCTCTGCCTCTAATTATATAGCACTTCCATCCCTTCATATATTTCCTCGGACTCATCTCCTCTCTCTTCGAGATTTAGTATTCTAAAACTTGGAGTTCTTGCATGTGCATTAGATCAACTTATTTTCAAGGCTAGATGATTGTTCTCTTACTCTTGATTCTTTTTTCACATCATCCCATGCAAAAGTATCATCATAGAAAATTAATTTACCTTCAACATTTAAATTATTAACTCTCAAACCAAGGCAAGGCAGTCGACTCAATGCATAGCACCTAACATTCAGGTTCCTGCCTAGACTCATCTTAGTAAGGTGTCTTTCTAGGAGGTGTGTAAGGCGCTACCATTCTTGAGATCCTAGATGAGCGCTTGAATCACCTTTAACAACATTTGATGGCGCTAGTGGTATTGCTGGAGGTTGCATGAGCAACAATAGAAGTAAGGAGCATGGTACAAACATAAATGGGTGATGTGGCTTCCTTGGGCTTTGTAGTTGGAGTTGGTCCTGTAAGAAAACAACCCTCAATGGGAGTGCAATTGGAGATGGTGTGAGAAACTGTGGGAGTTAGGAGGGCAGAACAAGCGTATACAAGTGAAGTGGCCTCCTTGGGCTTAACGTTTGGAGTTTGCCGTACAAGATAATAACCTACAGGGAATGCAATCCAGGCATTCTAATAACTTCATGGCGTTTTGGGCAAATCCACATTCCGGTCAAAAGGGTAGGGTATCTGGATATGCAAGGTGCTGCTTTGCTAAAAGAGAGATCACATCGGATTGAGAAACAAAAGAAAATCATTAGAGAAAGAAATGGTTAAAGCTAATGCTTTCCCTAAAATTTATTAAATGATCTTTTAATGATCATGTGAGTTGTGAGAGGTCATTTGCGGCTGCATGCAGAACTTTAAACGTATTTTGATGGAAAAATCTAATGGTATGCCATAATGAACAAAAGCAAGTGCTAACAAGGCGTATTTGTAGATGGGCAGCAGTGTTATAAGGCAAACATACAAGGATCAAATTGATTATTACCAGAAACTCATATATTTTAAACCTGCTGTATAAATGACTCATGATACTTTGCACTATACCATTTTATTTCTGAATTTGCTTATTTTGTTTTCATGGATGACTAGAAGTTTTTTTTTTTTTTTAACCATATAAATTTGCATGTGTTTTTTTTATTTACCTTGATGGCTAATGGGGTAATACTTAAGTGTTGCAGAGATGAGGATGCTTAGGTGGATGAGTGGCTTTACCCTTAGGGATATGAGTGGCTTTACCCTTAGTGATAGAATACGAAATGAGCATATACGTGAAAAGTTTGGAGTAGCTCCAGTGGAAGATAAGATTAGAGAAAGTCGCCTTAGATGGTTTGGTCACATTAAACGGAGGCCTTCCGATGACCCGGTTAGGAAAATTCAGGTTTTAGATTTGTCTTATGTTAAGAAAGGTAGAGGTAGACCTAAAAAGACTTCATTAGAAACTATTAGAAATGATCTTTCTTTATTAGATTTAAATGAGAATTT
Organism: Dendrobium nobile; assembly: GCA_022539455.1. Lineage (NCBI taxonomy): Eukaryota > Viridiplantae > Streptophyta > Magnoliopsida > Asparagales > Orchidaceae > Dendrobium > Dendrobium nobile. The sequence goes on along the minus strand of CM039732.1, from coordinate 27,882,680 downwards.
GACTTTTAACAGGACACAATGGCGAAAAAGGATTCATGTAGCCGACCCCATGTAGTGGGACAAAGGCTTGATGATGTTGTTGTTGTTGTTGATGGCTAATGGTGGAAATAACCATCACTGGCAATGCATTACAATTTGCTATTTCAATGATGCAGCCTTGTAATGATTGACATTAATGTTATTTTATGCCTCTGGTCTTAAGGTACTTGCATACTATATGTTTTTTCATTCAACATGTTATTTCAGAGAATGCATTCCTTATTGCAATATTACTATTTAGTTTTTGAATATTTTCATCATCCTGTTTGAAAAAATAATTTCTATTAATTTTCTAATGATACCCTTTGAGTTCAATATATTTAGATCAGTGGTTTTTTTCTTGAATTTCTCAGTGTCTCAGTCAACACGTCCAATTCAAGAATGTTCGTCTCTGGTTCATGTGATGCAACTGCTAGACTATGGGATACCCGAATTGCTAGTCGGGCAGTTAGAACATACTATGGCCATTCAGGGGATGTTAATACAGTCAAGTTTTTCCCAGATGGGCAACGGTTTGGTACCGGTTCTGATGATGGCACGTGTAGGCTGTTTGATATGCGGACAGGGCATCAGCTTCAAATTTATAGCCAGCAACCTGGTGAAAATGATGAAGTCCCTTCAGTGAAGTCCATTGCTTTCTCCATATCAGGAAGACTGCTCTTTGCTGGTTACTCTAATGGTGATTGTTTTGTTTGGGATACGCTGATGGCTGAGGTATTGTCTGAGCACATTCAATAAGAAAATGCAAAATAGATATCTTGGTATAAGGAAACACATGTGAATGGAGCAAAGCTATTGGGATTTTGATGGAATAGTTTTTTTTTTTTTTGGATTATAAATCTTAGGTTTCGTTTGGGACGGCTTTCTTATTGCTTCATGAAGCAGCTTTTTAGTACATAAATTTTAATTTTTTAACTAGAAAACTACTTTAAAAAACAGTAAGAAAACCGTCCCAAACGAAGCCTAATTACACAAGTACACTACTTTGAATGGGAAATAATTCAGATGCGTGTATCTTTGATTATATAAATCATAACCAACTGTACGGTTTATTGAATAAGATTCATAAGATTCTTAGTTTCTTAAGATTGATTTTCCTTAAAAAGTCTATAAATCTGCTGTCTTGTGTATTAGGGATCAAATGTGTTTTTCCATCATGCAAACAAAACTCATGCCCATGCGACATACAGGATTTGAACTGTAGCTTTTTAGGATAAAAAAGAAAATGAGTTATTAGTGCCTCATTTCTTTTCTCTTTTACGAGATAGCATTTCTATCTCAAGTGCTAGTAGCCTATCGTTGCTCCTTGGTCTTAAGATCACTATATGGTGTTGTTCTACTTTCCCTGTATTTAAAATATGAAAGAAGCGATCAAACCGTCAATAATAGCACAATGATATATATTTTTTCTCCCTGTAATAAATCTGAAGTTAATCCTTTGGAAGCTTCTTGATTGCTCACACAGCTCACCTTAACCTGTTAGTTGAGAGCTTAGGCTTTCAACTAAAAGGTCTTGGGTTCAAGTCTTGTGTGTATTAATTTGCCTTAAATGGTCTAAATGTCCCAAAAAAAATATTAAAAAAAATCTGAGTGCTGGGAACTTCGTCACATATGTTTCAAATCTTTTTGAAATAACCTATCCTATGTCTAATGTTCATTCATAATTTTCGTGTCTCCACGTAGCCAATCAACTTGCTTGTTGATGTTTTCTGCATTTAGTGACTGGTGGCTGTTTAAGAAAGAATTTAGGATGAGGTCTATTTTTGTTTTATGGGTAGCACCATCAACTTTTAGAAGGCTTTGAGTTTCTTCTCTCCGCCTTTAAATTCACTCTTTTGTTACATTGACCAGTACATCAAGAGCTCTGATCCTTAGCTTGTTTGTCACCTATATACACTATTTGCATGCACTCTTTTTTGTTGTATAGATTCTTGTCCGTTAGATGTTTTATGAAGAAAATAATATTTGAATAGAAGGCTGGATCTGACTAATATTTTTTTATTGGTTTGCGCAGGTAGTTCTTAACTTGGGTTCTCTGCAGAACTCACATGAGGGTACTATAAGTTGCCTAGGTTTGTCTTCCGATGGCAGTGCCTTGTGCACAGGAAGCTATGACAAAAAACTGAAGGTCAGTTATTACTTAGTTATCTTGCAATAAGACTTTTTCCCCCAATATTTTAAAACATATATGATATTGTTGTATGCTGTTTATATTGGTGTGGTGTATTTAGTTGCAAAAGATTCTTATCAATAAACACAGGCTTATTGTACTGTAAAACTATTTCCTGTTCTCAATTTTCATCTCCACGATGTCCCATGACCCATGGATATGCCCTTGTCATTCTAGATATTTCCAAAAAAAGTAAAATTTTTATTTTGTTCACCATCTTCGAGCTGTGATTCTCCCAATTAGAAATTTAATAGAAATTTTATGTGAGAATGTTGTTAAAGATGATGATGATGATGACAACAACATCAATTTTTTATTCCACTACGTGCAATCGGCTACAGGAATCTTTTTTCTCCATTGTGTCCTATTAAGGATTAATTATTCTGTGCGAACGTTGAACGTCATTCGGAGACCAACCAAAATGCGCCACGTCACTCATTTGTTGTGTACCGCGACTCGGTGCTGCGGATGTGGCTGCATCTAATTTGCCTCCGGACGTAGAGCTATGTCCGGCCTCCGCACAGAATAATTTATACCTATTAAGAGTCAAATTCTCATTTAAATCTAAAAAAAATATCATTTATAAGATTTTCTACCCAAATCTTTTTGGTTTACCTCTACATTTTTTACTATGGGCCAAATCTAATACATCTACTCTCCTAACCGGGTGATTGGAAGGCCAACGTTCCAAACCATTTAAGGGGGCTCTCTCTAATTTTGTTTTCCACTGGGGCTACTCTAATATTTTCACGCATATACTCATTTAGATCGTCTCTACGAATGTTGTCAAAGACTTGTTGTAATTATATTATGCCTGAGGTTTATTTTTTCCATTGGAATTTATTAGATTTCTCAAGCTTTTGTTAGATCTCCATTATCCCTGCAATTAAGATTTTGTGGAAATGATGTCATATTTTATCAGAGCTAAAAATTATTAAATTAATCTGATTTTTAGCGTCGCTCAAGTCAAATTGACATACCTAGTTAAAGATCCTTATCACAATCAAAATCTTGCATTTTTGTTTATTTTCTTCACTATTATTCTCCAAGCACTATTTCAAAACCTTTTTTATAAGAGATTTTGGACATATAGAATTGCAAACGAGGCTTCAAATTTAATACTTCCTGCATTTGTTTTTCCTTGACAGATATGGGCCTTTGGAGGACACAGAGAAGTGATCTGATCTACGGTTGTATTTTCCAGCTAATAATGGCCTAATGTTTAGTTAGCCTTCCCTGTGCTTAGAGAGGACTGCAATGAAATTCAAAGTTGCAATTATGAAAAGTATTCGACCCAAATGTTCCAGTTGGTGTAAAATTTGTACCATTTCTGCTTTCAGGTAACTTTTAGCTGTTTTCCAGTTTGAATTATTTTATCTAATTGCTTGTGCTATTTTTGTATGTTTCTGCAGAAATTGTATGTATCACCGCAGTTTGCTCTCATAGTAGAGGAATCTTTTAATTTAGCTACTATTGTGAATTTAAATTTAAATTTATATATATATATTTTTTTTGTTTTCAGCAAATTCTCAATGATTTATTTTGGCATGCCCAACTGTACAAGTTTGTGATGGCTTGAATGTAATTTCCAAAAAAAAATGAAATTTTAAAAAATAATTGAAGTGAATTGTAACAAGATATTATTATTATGAAAAGAAAAATAGCAAGAGTTTAATTTTTTTGTCAATTATATTGTTGTAAGCTATTTTATTTGTTAAATAGCAAAGCGGGCAAAGCATTCAGAAAAGACTATTTTTAAAATTCTGGTATCTATTTAATTAATTATCTTTTGTTAAACAGGAAACAAATTCTATTGAATACTTGTATTTATTACATCAACAAATTAAAATTACCACATATGATGTTAACATTGGGCATCCACTACGGGCGTAATGATTGACTCGAACTCGGCTCATCAATCAAAACCTAGAAATGAATTCAAATTCGAGCATGTTTAGTTCATACATTGTGCTTGAGCTGGAGCTCGGTTCGCCTGCTTATTCAAAAGCTAGAGTTTGGATTGTTTACTCAAGTGATCTGAGAAGAAAAAGAATCGCAATGAGAGCTCAAGATTGAGAGAAGTAAAAAGTTGATGGTCTTGGGAAGAGCTCGCTGGAGAAGGATCAACAAAACCAATGTCGTTACAAGAAAAGTGAAAATTATGATGGGATTTGGTTATTAAGATGTGAGAATTGGGAATAATAAGTTTTGCTATATTCCAATTTGATTGTAAGTTTGTCGATAACAAAATTCAGATATGTAGTCTCAAAGCTAGTTTTAAAATTTTAAATTCAAATACTCAATATTTGTCTTTGATAGGATCCATTTTTTATCTAAAAGATCAATACTCAAGAGGTTTGATCTAAGAAGTGAAAGAATGGATTGATTATTTGAAATAATAGTGTTTTGGGTCTATAAGTGTATCTTTAGACATGTTATATTTTTTTTTTATTTTTTTGGGAATGAGTTATCTATCTGCTTTCACCCCCAAAAGGGCTTGTGACGGCATGACTAATCCTCGGCTAAACCAAAAGAGGCATCCAACCCAGAAATCGCCTGGCCAGTACTTGATTGGGCTACACTTAAGAAGGCGCTGACGCTCGAGGGGAATCAAACACGGGTTGGGGGTTCCCAACTGTACTCGCCCACCAACCAAGCTAAGCATCAGTCAGTCATGTTTAAAATTTAAATCATCAATGCTAAGAGTGATTTAAGATTAAATCATTATGATTTGAAGTTGGTTATAACTATTTCTTTTAAGTGCAAGAGTTGGTTGTTTGATGAGGTTATATTTCTATTTTAAATATTTAAATTTGAATTGCTATAAGTTAAATATAATATTTCCACAAATTTATTGACATAATAAGATATTTAAGTAGATGAGAATAGTAGAACAGCAAAGTTAAAAGAAGTTTTAGAAGAGAATATTTTCCATCATGATCCTACATGGCATTAGAAAAACTATTCAATCAAATATAAATCTCTTTATGATATTTGAATTAAAATTTTTTAGAATCAAATTTAAGATCATCTAAACTTCCTTTTCAGCAACTTTATAATTAAAATATTCATCTCGATTAGATACATTTAAGAAGCTCGAGAAATCTTAATTATGATGATATTAAGACACTCAAAAAAAAAAAATCAAATGACCAAGACATCTTTCTATGAACTTTCATGGAGGGTTTAGAATTTTGATAAAAATAATCAATACAAATTAAGGAAACTAAAATTTTTATCGATCCTCCTACAGCCCTCAGTATAGAAATAAAATTAAGAATGAACAGGACACAAATAATAAAATTATAAAAAATTGTCAACGAATGAGAAAGTATCTGCCCCTAACTCTTCCATGCAGGTAGAAAAAAGCAGTACAACCCACTATACCCTTTCTTTAGCAATTTTTTAATACAAAATTAATTTTTTTATACTAAAAACTATTTTTAAAAACAATAAAAAAAACCATCCCAAGTGAGAGATTATTTTGTGCAGACATCAAACGATCTGGAGACCAATCAGTACGCACCACATCACCCGGTACCGAGCACCCAGTACCGAGCACCGATATCGCCGTCCGGGGTATGCACAGAATTTTTTTTTTTTTTTCAAATGAGCCCTAAAAGGGCTCAATGCTCCAAATTATGGTCATGTTGAAATATGAATTCAACCCAAAGTCTCATTTTAGACCCTTTGCCTGAAATAATCATCAATTTACGGGCAGTGTGTTTGCAGCCAAGTAGGCTGGGCTGGTCAAAAGGCGGCCATACAACACACTATAGACATTAATATATTATCATTACACTTCGATCAATCTAATGAGTTGTTAACAGTTCAATCAACGCAGCATCACTGCAAGGATGAGTTCTCCTCTTTCTAATATCTAGATCAAGGTCTGCTTCTAAGCCAATAAGCCAATATTTATATCATCAACAACCTCCAACAAGTCTAAATAGAATTTTAGTAGCTTATCAAATAGTTCTCAAGACTTTTGGCCCAACCGCTTTTAAGTTTCTTCAACAGGATTACCGTTTGAAAATTTGAAAGGAATTTTTATATGAACTAATACAGATCCATAGAACTGTTAAAGTTAACATGATAATAGAAAGAATATTAGACTAACATAAAAAAAATGAAATAAAATTTCCATATTGGACTAACAAAAATTGTTTATATTTGAGGAAGACAACTTGGATGAATAGTAGCTAAAGACTAGACCTGAAACAGAAATTATTACTGCTGTAGGGTTTAAAAGTTCGGAAAAAGAAATCAAGCTAGAAAATGTGTACCATTATATTCTACATAAAAGCACAATAATGGAGATCTAATGTAAATTAAAAGAGGAAACAACTCTTAAACCTCAAGAATAATATCCACAAACCTCATTTAGTACCTGATACTGCAACTCCTTTCTCCTTCAACTCTGGAATTTTATAACGGATGCCTTTCTAGAATCTTCCACACAAAAAAATAAGAGTCTTATTGCAAGTTCTTAGCCATTGGCCACAATTTCATGAATAGCGTCACTGATTGCTTCATCTTCAGATCTGACAGCAAGTTTCATGGCAACTTGTTTGGGCCCATCAATCCCGAATGATAATCTAACAAGTACTTTTACGTTGCCGATGAATACACCAGAGAGCAGACAGGTGTGCGATCTTGCGTTATTAGGGACGACATCAGTTCCCTGTGATGCAAAGTTTTGGTTAGATCTTATTTACTCTTCGAAAAAGGTACCGAAATGAAGGATTAAACTAGGTTTTTAAAAGCTTGGTCACCAGTGAATCTTGCATACAAGTTGTGGAAACTACATATAAGGTTCTTTAAAAACTAAATCCTTGTTTTCAAAACTTTTGGAAAGGGTTGAGGAACATTCAGATATAGCCCAAATTCTATTTGGATAAAACAAACCATGGGAAAATTATTAGGTGTAGATGTCGAATGTTGTTCTGCGTCCGGACGTCAATAAAATGTTGACACGTGGAGTGAACACGTGGATATTCAATTTGATTTATTTTTTAATTTATATATTTAATGTGTCCGCAGAACTTTAAGTCAATCGCACTAAAAGCGCAGCCGAAGCACTGATTTAGCTCAAGTAAAGCGTAGTCAAAAAACGCAACAAAACAGCAATCAAAGCGCAACTAAAGCGCACAAAAAAGTGCAACAAAGTATACTCCACGTGTCAAATTTTAAGTGGATGTTCAGATGTATCTTTACGTCCGGTCTCCGCATCTAATAATTTCTCCAAATCATGAATAGAAGTTCTAAAACTGCATGTCAAATCTACGGAAAAGACGATACATAAGTGAAAGAACTCACTGGTTAGAACAAGTTCTTCAAGAAATTACGAATGAATCCGTAAAACAAGAAAGGAACTTGTCTAGCAGGGCTTGAACAAGGTAATCAACTAATAACTAATAATCAAACTACAATGCGAAGTTAAGATATTTATGTAGAATTGGTTAGGAAAAAGTGAGCATACTTCACAAGGCTGCATGCCAAGAATGTTGATGACAGCAGTGACGGCCTCAGCCAAGCTTTCCCGCACACCAAGTCCATATTCATCAATACGCTCAAAATCTGGACCCATACTTTCCCAAGCATTTTTGAAGTTTAAGACAGATACCCTCAAAATATAGTCTGCCGCAACAACTTCAAGATCTTCAAGCTGATATTCGTCCTCAACACCTTCTTCTTCTGCTTCCCCTGTAGCTGGATCTACCTGAAACAAGTTGTAGTAATTTTACTGCACTGTGAGCATAGTACGCACTGGTTGCTAAGGGTCACACAACTAGAATCAAATTAATGGAATATAAAATAACAGCAAAGTACATTAAGATCCAACTTGGTTGTTCCAACTACTGTTTGATACTCCCTAAAAAACTTCGTCCATGTCTTTAAGGCTCAATTTCAAACCATTTTTTAAAAACAATAGATCCAGTCACTCCATTCTAAAAACCAGAAGAATAGAAGAATGGCTTAGCTTTGCAAGATCATAAAAGCCAATTTTCTGCAAGACAATGATTTTTAAGAAATTCATAAATAGATATGAACACTTTGACAAGCTGCGGCGTGCACATGAAGTGGTAACCAACAAGTAACAAATGTATCAAATAAAATTGTAAAACAGACTTTCTTAAAATGTGTTCTTCTATTTTCCAAGTTTTAACAGAGAAATATTAATACCTCTTTAACTATGAATTTCAACAAGTTCGAAAATCTCCCAGTGGATGGAAGCCCATCTGGCTTCTTAAATGCAACAAATGTCTGCCCCGGTGAATCATAGGGTAATGTTTTTAATGGCTTTGATGTAACTTCTGCAAATTCTTCTGCTTCAGAAGCATCTACAATAACAACGACCTGACAAGTCGGCCAAAAAAGGAAATTAAGAAAATTCAAATTATATTCTAAATCACAAAAGGATGGCCAAATACATTTTCCAACAGCTGCTCAGGTATTGTATTTGTGCAGTTATATTGGAATACAATATGCCCACTGAAGATGTGTTTAACAACATTAACTGCATACTCAGTTTCAGCTTCTGTCAACTCTACAGGTGCGGAAGACTGGAAGAAAAAAGGAAAAGATGTTAAGGCATCCATATTAAAATTTGTTTATATGACCTTTTTAACAGAATATGGTAGTCTCGGTTCAAAACCTTAAACAGTTGCCCAAAGCTAGAAAACTCAGGAATAGATGAAAGCAGCTTTTCATATGCATCAACAGGTGAGGTAGGTCCATTGGCGGAAACCCCAAAACTGGGAGGCTTTTTGCTTGGAGCTTTTTTCTCAGTAAGTGGCTGCGATTTAACTTCTTTTGGAACAGCAGATAGATTGAAGGGCTCTTCAGAAGGTTCCTGCAAATTAAATTAATAATAAGAAGTTGAACAAGTATCAAAGCGATGTAACCAAGACAAACAGGGTTAGAAGAGCACATACATAGCTTCGCAAACTTGCTTCCAAGTTGACAAGTGGCACGTCCAATGCACCAAAGAGGAATTCTTTCACACCTTTATCAATTTCACCAACTGAACCATCCCACCCAAGCGTATTCAGATAAAGTGTTGCACGATCACGAACCTGAAAGAAGCGCAATGCATTAGTCAAAAGTAACATCCTAAATTCTACAGTATGTAACTAAAATATCAAGTATTGAAATTCAAAGCAAAGGAACTCATAATCACAGAAAAAAGAGTTCCCAAAAGGGAGAAAAAATGTCCTTCTTGCGTGTTAAAGTCAAGTGAGAAAAAATCCAAGTGACGACGAGTACTCCTTGTCTAGAGGGTATTAATCAGCACAACGATGGTAGTTGGAGGCAATAAAGTAAGACAAGATGGACGCAACAACTAAAAAAAGTTTTGTTGTTCACCTTACCAAAATAACTCCTATAAATAAATCAATAGATCATTTCATTATAGGAATTGGAGAAAATAATGTGTCTTCCATTGTCCATGAGTTGAAGAAAATAATTTACATGACTGCAAGGTAGCCTTGCCAAGAGCAGTAAACAAAAACAAGGACAAATGTTGAAGTTTCAAAGGGATGCAATTGTCATCAAAGAGAGTAAAATGTAGCCATAATTTCCCAGATTTAGGCCACCCTCAGCAGGTGCAACACATTGAACTGCTTACACAACATGAATATTCTTTATCGCTACAACCCTGAACTCCCCTCTAATGCATCATGAATCTTCTTGTTTACTTTATTGCATCCCCTCCCCCGCCCCCCACCACACCTACATTCTCTCCACATCTTCAAAATGATGGTTTTTTTTGGTTTCTTAGAATGAAAATGGTCACACCAAAGCATTAATCAGCTGCTTCAATGCAAACGCAAGGAAAGAAAGTATTTCTAAAGCTACGTACCTCATCATCACTATCAAATAGGCAACGTCTCAAAAGAACAAATATGCGAGGCTGCAAAAGATTATACCAGTCAAATGACTAAGTGAAGAATAATGCATCTGGAGATAAATTCTTGTTTAATCATCTGAATCACCTTTAATGATTCAACAATGGAACCAAATTTCGCCAGGGTACTCACAGCAGCAGCTCTTACAGTTGCATTCTCAAGAATCACTCGATTATAAATGTACCGTATATACTTACTTGGGTCTGATGTTTTGGGCCCTTCATTTCCGAGAAAGTGTAGTACCTAAATGCACCAAAAATTAAAAATTGCATCAATTACCAAAATGCTAATAGAATGATTAACAAACATCATTTGAACAATATTTCTATTGAAACAATAATAATACTGCTGCATATTGTTTGCAGAAAGTCATATAAGAAACAGATGATGTAGTAACTGAACTTATGATGATGGAAATTTTTTGATAAAGATGCGTTCTTTTTTTTGAAACTTAAGTTCTAGCCACCTTAAATTTTGTCACCCCACCCCAACCTACACATACACACATCAAGTTTGTAGTTTGTCCACTCTCTTTTTGTCCATAACCACCTCAAGTCGAGTCCTCTCAATCAAAAAAACCTAGCCAACACTTGAAGAGTAAAGTCTACAAAACCCAGATAATATATTAGTCCATAGGAAATTGCAGCTTATATGACCATTTTGACATAGTAAAACCATACCAACATTGGATCCTCGTAACACTCAAATGCATAAATTATTGCCAATACTATAATAATTCATGCAGCCCGATCAGTATATGTTATAATGAATTAAATAACTCAGTAAGTAGTAGATACCTGAGTTGAAAGATAAGTAAATTCACAATCTTCAATAAACTCGCAGAGTTGAAACAGGCCAGTTTCTTTAGCTTCTGGTATATCTCTAATGAGAATGACAATTGAATCAATTATAGCTTTTTTGTACTCAAAACCCCCTTCTTCTCTAAGAATATTGCTTAAGAAGTTCATCCTGAAAACAGTAACAGAGGTAAACACTTCAGTGAAAAACAAGGAAATTAAAAAAAAAAAAATCTCACAAAATGTTGCAAAAATAATGAAATTACGTACAGCGACCGATGCTTCAGAGGAAACTTCAAACACAGAGATCGTATAGCATCCACAACAACAATTTTGAACTCATCCGCAATGTCTGACATAAAATTTGAAATTTGTTTCATCAAGCGATCTACGCTAGATTCATTACCCGTCTTCAAGAGCGTAGTAATAGCAAGAGTAGCAATACTCCTGTTCTGATCAGAGATTAAGCTTTCCATATCTATATTGCAATTTGTAACAGCCAAAGGATGGGTCATCGCTACCTATAATTTGTCACACAAGGGTCAGTTTTAGTAGAATACTATTCTAATAGTAGCATATACGCTAAAGAAAATGCATGCAATAGATTAGTAAATGGATAAGAGGAGGCATGAATGGTACTAAAATGCATATATTAAGACAACTATAAAAAAAATAAAAAAAGGTTAATAAAGAGGGGAAATAAAAAAAACGGAGTCCCGATCATGCATGGCCACTGAAAGAAATCTAAAAGGAAACTACAAATTAAAAATGCAAAGCTGGGCACCAGTTAGAGATTTAGTATTCAAAAGAAGTACCAAGTTACCAACAAGTACATTTTTGAAAAATCATACAACCTACCATTCTCCAATTAAGGCTTAGGCATTCACATACGACATCAGCAGGCTGAGCACGTCATAGCCCGAATGTTGACTTTGTACTTTAGATCTCCATAAACGTATAATAGAAAATGCTTTACATTTATCATAGAACAATTCATATTAGCATCAATACTTTCACATTCATTTTTTTAATGGCAAACAATTACGGTTTTTTAAATAACCCATAATGTATTTCAGTTTTTTTTCTTGTTTAATTCTAATACTTAAATAAATTCTCCCATATGTCTCTTGCTTTGTAGCTTTCCTTTTTCTTTGTTTTAACAAATTAAACCACTAAACATAAGATCAACGGAAAACATGCTTTAATTCTGGTAAACTCTCAAACATATAATGAAATTCAACAGCAAAAAATCTTTGTGAACTGGAATTGATCAGATGGGTAAAAAGTTAAAGTTCTTCGAGCAATAATAAAGCATGACTATCCCAAAGAATGATACAAACCCAAAATCATGCAAACGTGAAGAACTTCATAAATGCAACCATATACAAAGAAAATACATCTAGAGAGACAAAATGACAGAATGATTTCCGCTTGAAGGAAACTATCACATATGTAAGCACATAAATATAGAATAATGAATTCCTAAACACGGATAAGATGCCCACAGACGATCAAACATAAACATTGCTATGAGCCTACAGATTATTACTTGTATCACATGCTACGCATTAAACTGACTCAGTCACTACTATAGTATTCACTCGTACATACAGAATAAAGAACTATGATAGCAATGGCCAGTTTTGAAGCTTTGCTAGGCATAAGTAGTGCATAACTGTTTCTTCAGTAGGAACCAAGATTATTCAATCGTTAAAGCATGTCCCTTATATACCCAATAATTGGCAAAATGCTATTAGACTTGATTCCAAAGTGCCTGTCATTTTACAATATAGCCAACCTAAATAAATTTAAGATAAACAAAATGAAGCATTTCTTTTGAGAAAGATATAGAAAAAGTGAGATGCAAGTAAATAATCCTAATGGAAAGCCTTGTTCCCAGAAATGCAGGTTATCCACTAAAGCAATTGATTGTAGATAAGAGGCAGTAATTATTAAGGTACAAGTAAAGGACTTGAAACAACCTTATTTAGAGTACGAACAGCTGCAAAACGGAGAACTGGTTTGGAAGAACTCAAAAATAATTGTAATACAGTAATTGCAGGCGTGAGCTCCCTGCTTGTGACACCACTAAACTCTGTAATTGCTCTTGCAGCTTCAACAATAACCATATCAGCTTTATGCCGTAAACATGCTTCAAGATAATCGGATAAAGGTCGTTCCCCTGTTTGACTATTCATGCTTGAGTCCCGAATCACCTAACAAGTTGACCTTTAGTATCTCATTTATCAGTTAAACTCAACATTAGAGTTCAAGGGCTTACCTGGCTTGTGTATCTAATCAGAAGGCACTGAGCTAAAGGTGAGCGAACTGATCCTTTCGTCAAGCTGGTAACAAGTTTGCTTACAGCCAATCGATCGCTTTGCCTAATCTGCAAATTAAACCTATCATTATTGAATTTTCAACCCTTGGCATTTAATAAGGATATAATGATAATATCTATAGAGACATTTCAGTCAAGAATCAGGAACAGTGCTAAAGGGTTTACAAGAAAGCCAAATTAATGTCAGGCATTTATCCAATTCTAACGCAATTATTGATATTTGCTATCAAATCTGAAATATCAAGTATCATTTTTCTACCTGCATCATGCATATTCAATCTACAAAAGTCAAGGAAATATGGGGCTCCACAGCTAAAAAAGACCACAATCAGTACATAAGCATTACTGAAGATAGGTGGCAGTAAACAACCATCAGCACCATACAAATTGAATATTTAACTACACAAGCTAGAAATAATTAGAACCACTAAACAAAAAAGTTACACAAGTGCAAATGCGGCGATGTAAACTAAATATATATTAACAAGAGAGTGATTAATGATTAACAAAAAGAGAAAAATTAGCTAAATCTCATTCTAAAAACTTCCAACATTCATCTATCGTTGTTTCTCTCCCTCATGATTGCATGAAGAGTGAAGAGATAGCTAAAACGAAGCATGAAAGTCAATGAAGATCTTAAGCATGTAACATTGGCATTGCAAGGAAGCTATGTGCTTCTCACCACCAAGAACTGACCCACATCAAGTGAACCTTCTCCCTCAACTCTATCTCGCTCAAGGCGTATCACCACCCTCAAGCAACCCTCTAAACTTCATCAGAAGAAGGATAGGTTAATGAAAACAGAAAAGCAAACTTCTCTCTCTCATACACACACACAAGCAATCTTATCCCTCTCGCTCTCTCTTAATAAGCCATCATATCCAACCACCGAGAGCTGCCATTCTTCTCCCTCCTTCCTACCTCCCTTTTAAAGAGGAAAGGGTGGCAGAGAAATGATTAAGATCTTGAGCGCTTCTTATTATTCTCAGAATTAAAACAATCAAAATCTTGAAATCTAGTGAACTTCTTTATCTATAGGTAGTTTTATCTAACCGCAGAGAGCTATTCTACGCCTTTTTCAATTTGCATACCTTCTCTACAATGATCAATCGCCACCACTAATAAGAAGACTTGTCACCAATGATATAGGGACACCCCTCTCTACAGCTACAGTTTTAGGGTTTAGGCTACTTCTACTACTACAATCCTAAATAGATTCATTCAGGGTTAAAACTACATCCATGCAAATCAAATGGGTTTCACCTCCAAAGCCTCATTAGGCACCATATGTGCCCCAAGGGATAAAGATGGTCTATTCAATATGATTTCAATCAACTGATAGCTATTAGCTTTCTAATCTGATTCAAGCCCACAAACCAAATTAATCAAAGTTCCAAAAGCTTGTCATCACGTGAGGAAGATGTCAAGTATGCATGATGCAACCCAATTAAGTAAAGAATTATATAGTCTATATTACTTATCATCATCACAGCCTAAACTAGCAGGATTAGTCACAATTACTAGATCCTTTTCTTTAAAACGTGTACCAAGCTACCACAGTCTAACATCATTGGTTTGATTGATTTTTAAACCTTTAATAAGTTTTTACACCATTATTTTGATTTCCTTATTATTTAATATCAATATATCGGTTGGCTTGTCATATTAATCTTATAATAAGCTTTTACATTATCATTTAATATACCATCACTGACCTGAGCGTCAAACACCATTCGTGGGGCAAACACCCTCATGCAGGGTGCGGGTGCTAATGTCATGTCATGATTTCAAGTGATAATGTGAAAAAATACTCTCTAGTAGTGGTCTCAATGAATGGCCCAACACGAACATGACTAAAAAATATTGGGTTCCAACTGACTCGATCAAATTTCGGGTTTAGTTCAAGTCTGAAATGTGAAATATTGACCAAATAAAATGTTGGGTTGGATTTGGGTTGGCCCACAAATCCCAAATTGACTCAAATGCAATCTAGTTTCAAGTTAAATGGGTAGGGTTCCAGTCGTGCTCGGGTTAAACGAGTTGTGTTTATCCAAAATTTGCATGATCCATATAATAAATGGGTTAAGCGGGTCAAGATTAGGTTGAGTGACTCATAATAAATTAGTCAGGTTCAAGTCAAGTCAACTTTGGTCAAACCCCGCCCAATTTGACACTCTTAATGTCAAGTTAGAGATGCTCAAATTAGCAAAATTTTAAAGACGAAGAAATGTTTTCTAACTGAAACTAATATAATGAAGACTTGAGGGCCAAAGTACCCCTCCATCCACTAACTTATCATGAAAACATACGGGGAAGTTCACAAAGGTTCACACCAATATGCAAGGTGTGGTTGTTGTCAGGAAGGGCCTGATCTAAATCCCAATTGTAGTAAATAAAGATAGAATAATATTAGCGGCATCTGAGGTCTATCAATGTTGTATGTTGGACAATATACAAACTACCCTTAGAGGAAACTATCAAGATTGAGCTACAACTGAGGCTAAGTTTAGCAATGTTCTATCTGCAAATACAACAACAACAACAACATCAAGCCATTTTCCCACTATGTGGGGTCGGCTATATGAATCCTTTTTTAACCATTGTGTCCGATTAAAAGTCAAATTTTCATTTAAATCTAAAAAAGAAAGATCATCTCTAATATTTTCTAACCAAGTCTTTTTAGGTCTACCTCTACCTTTCTTAGCATAAGTCAAATCTAATACCTCAACTTTCCTAACCGGGTCATCGGAAGGCCTCAGTTTAATGTGACCAAACCATCTAATCTAAGGCCTCTCTCTAATCTTAGCTTCCACTGGAGCTACTCCAACCTTTTCACGTATATGCTCATTTCGCATCCTATCTCGAAGGGCCAAGCCACTCCTCCACCTAAGCATCCTCATCTCTGCAACACTTAACTTAGTATTATGCTTCTCTTTTAATGTTCTATCTACAAATATTAAAAAAAAAAAGTGGACATCCATATGAGCACCCAAGAAATGTTATGGCTTATAAAGTTTCTGCCCTCATCACAATGCACTTCTCATACATGATCCCTACATAATTAGAAATCTTGAAAGGTCCGACTTAGATCACCTTTCTCTAGGTACCTCATACATAAAATCCCAAACACTCATGACTTTCGGTGGATTGATTTAAATCATAGCCCTAGGTGGCACCTTATGGGGGAACTCAAGGGTAGATATGCTTATTGAATATCCAAATCAAATGCAAGATTCAAGAAAACATTATGGCTGACAAGCAACTAGGCCAACAACTTCTATCAACTAGTTTGTGTGTGCATAAGCAGTGTATAGTTGTGGTTGTTAGTAGCAAGATTCAAACCATTTCCTTAAGTGAACCCTATGAAGGTTTACAAAGGAGAAAATATTTGTTAAATATTCAAACCAAATGCAAACTTTGAGAGAAGCATATAAAGGAGAACCCCCCATTAAAATCCAAAAACAAACCAACAACTTAAATTAACTATTTCACTTGAACTAAAAAGCAACATAAGAAAAAAATGTGTTACAACTACCAAAATTCAAATGCATATATTATAACTTAAATCAATTATAAGTTACAAAAAAATCAAACCCTTCTCAATAGCAAGTCGCAACCATGCTATGAACATTAACGTGAACCTCTATTTAGAGCGATAGTTGAGGAAAGATCACCCATTCTCAAAATACATAATCTTAATCAAGAAAGGCAGATTATTGCACCGGAATTATAGTATGCCTACATGGAGCATAAATTGGCATAATTGTAATATGTACCCGCAATCCATCAAACTATGTCGGTCCATAGAATTTTGTTGCTTTAAACATCTAATATGAAAGTGGTCCTAAACACAATCAACTAAAAAGGATAATATTAGGATCCAAGCTAGAGGCTTTTGTAGCCAAAAAAAAACTTTAATGTTAAAGTAAAAAACTAAACAAAATAATATGCTAATTCCTTTGTTATGGGTGTAAAATACATAATGTTAATATCTACCATGTCACCTCCAAATCAAATATTCAAAATGAGTGACAATGATAAGGGGTGCACTTAGAGATGAGATAAAGGATGAACTTAGAGACGGTGTTAGATAATGATCACAGAGATGGTAATGGAGCTCAAGCTAAGAGATTGGGATGGAGGCAAGACCTAGAGATAGTGACAAAAGTCAGGTTCATATTAATGGCGGCTGCATAATCTTGTAATTCTCAATTTAAAATGAAACTTATTAATTTATTCAACCGGGCTTAATTATTTTTTAAATCAAAAGCATTAGAGCATAACCATATGAGTGGGCTCTTCATCTGAGAATCTGAAGTAACCAGCAAAATTCTTCAATTCTAATAAGTTGTTACTTCAAATGACAGCCAGTAATAGAAAGGACAACTATAGGAATACACATAGAATGAGAAGGGTAAAAGGGTAAACATTGTATTATTTTTCTTACAGTTAGGTATGTTGTTGAGCCATGTTAAGCCTAAGCTCACTCACACTTAAGCTCCGCTTAACCAAACTTCAAAAATTCAAACGCAAGTCAAGCTTCACCTTTTGAGGTTAACAAGCAGCTACCCTTCCAGAAGGATTAAAATGGGAAATTTGGAGTGCAATAAAGAGGTTAAGGTTTGTCTAAGAAAATGAAGGATGAGGGCAATTCTTCTGGAAGAGATAATATCATGACAATAGTGGCAGCCAAAGATAATAGTGATGTCATCAATCTGGCAGTATTGTTGTTTATTGTTTCAAAAGTAGCCCACTATAAACATGAAAATGCCCATTTAATGATGATTCAATTATTTTTAAATAACTTATTATATAGTACTGCATCAATTTCTTACATTTTATACACATCAAAAGCAATTTATGTTACTAAAAGTATAAATATGATGAAAATGTTGAGCAAATAATTAGACAATGACAACAACAACAAGCCTTTATCACACTATCTAGGGGTAGGCAATAAATAATTAGACAGATAAATTAAAAACTAGTTTTACTTTTTATTAGTATTTGATAATAATTATTGAATGATACTAGATTGATGGATTATAATTTGATTTATTATTTAATTTCTATTTAATGATGAAAACATTGAACAAATAAATTAACTTAGTTAATCATAAAATATTAAAAAATAATGTTGAGCGACTTAATTTTAATATTGATAAAAATAATGAATATATTTTTTATTAATAATAAGATTATATGTTTGAATGATCAGCATCCAATACATAGTCAAGTTCAATTAAAGCTTGGGTGCCGCTCAAACTCAATAGAAAATTGCATAAACAAGTTAAACAAGATTTTAAAACTTGGTTAGCTCAATAAGAAAATAAATGAATGAGCTTGAACATACATAGTACTTGGCTCGGCTTAATTCATTTAAAACCCTAGTTATGCATATGCCTACTAACTTTGCAAGCATAAGTGCATGTACCATCCACACTAATGTATGAGTGTGCCATAATGTTTTTATTTTTATTTTCACGTGCCTGCAAACATAACAAACATAAACCCATGGTTGGATATTCCCATATCATGTTCTATCACATCCCCACATTCAATATTGTGTCTACTTCCAAGGTTCTTACATTACTTAAAGAAATGTTCATATTTTCTCTCATATATTTGTTAATTAAATTTGCATTTACGATTTGAACTACAGATTTTTTTTAAGTTTCTAGAAGTTGTGTTTTACTCCAATCAAACGTGTGTCAAATAATTTTCAGTAAAGTGATCATCATGACTGGTCTTCATAGTATAATAGTATAATTCTGAAGACCAAAAAGTACCCATTAAATTAGTCAAACCTGATGAAGCAGAGCCAATGCATGAAACTGTACGAGGGCAGCTCTTGATTGAATTGCTTCCTGTACCTCATTTGTCCACCTTTTCACAATTTCGGGATTTGTCTGTCCACATTGAGTAGGAATTCATAAGTTCGTTCAGATGCATGATTTACCATCGATAACAGTGCACACAAGACAATACCTGAAGCAAGTGGATACCACTAACAAGAGCAGCACTGGCAACAACTGGATTCTTGTCAACAATTGCTTGCTTCAAATACCTCTCAATTTGAGTTAGAAGAGTGCCATCAGTAATTCTACAAAGAACCCTTATTGCATTAGCCCTATACATGTCAGTCTTGCTATTCATGTCCTTCATCAACGAACTAGTGACAATAATAACCTTCAATAAGTAAGAAAATAAGTCAAGAATAAGTTTTTGAATATAAGAAACTGACATTTTAAGTAGCTTTCCTTAGCCTAACCTCATCAGCAGATGGTGAAATTTCTTTAATCATCAGATAAACCATTCTTCTCAAACCAGTATCCTTAGACTGAAACAGTTTTGTCACTGCAAAGAACACTTCCGTTGCTTCGACCTGCAGTTTTGTAACATAAAATAAGAAGAAGGACAAGTGCGAATCGGTTCCATCTGAGAAATAAACACTGGAAAAAATTTAACGTACAGATACAAAAAATAGAAGTTGCAATAAAATATTAAACAAACTGAGCCAACCATGGTTTGGATAAATTGTGAATTACAGAAGTTACCTTTGTAAAGGTTTCTCCCTGATTTAGTAAGTATAAGAGCTTTGTGATAACCTGCAAGTTGCGCAAGCAAACAACTAGTCAGAGAAGTTATTCCCTTGAGGTGCAATTCCGCAGGATTAAATCTGATATCAAAACAGAAAAGGCTGTTTTACTCATATCCAAAAGATAAACCTGAGAACATCTTCTGGCATCAAGTTGAGGGTCATTGAAAACCCTGGCCTCCTGTAACACTGCACCTTTCTCGATCCCCAGGAAAGGAGAATACTCTGCAGCATAAGAGAAGGAATCAAGATGATGTCAATAATTGCGTCTGATCCATCAGACGCCATATCTATATATATTAAAATCCCATCCGAGATCTGAATTCCCAAATGCTGACATTACACGAAAATTTCTCACACGGCCCCCTAAAATAGGTTATTCCAACATGAAATCACTCTAGTCCGGCAGCAAATCCAGCAAAGGAATCACATAACGCCCGCAGTCTAGATCCACCCGCTACAACCAAATCCAAATAAAGCAGATCCAACAAGGACATGAATAGTTAAGAACCACCTGACGCTCAAATTGTAAAAACAGCGATGAACAGAACCGTCGAAAACAAGCGCGTAAACATTTAAGGCTAGCAGATCCACGTAAGAAAACAATCGGGGAAGAAAGAGGTCGTTAAGGTGAAATGGAGATTTCGAAGGTTATGAGACCGACCTTCGTCTTCCTGATCGTCATCCTTCTTCACGAGAGGCTGCGCCATGCTTGAACGTTATGGCAGAGAGGCCCGCGATCTGAATAAATGAAGAGGAGAGGGCGAGCTGTAGCGACTCCTCCCGCACTGGGCGAAATGGAGAAGACCTCGATGTTAATAAAATGATGGCCGAAGGTTGTAGGAATTATAAGAGTGAAATTTTATTTTATATTATGTAGTTAAGAAAAATTTACATTATATGCTCTATATTATCTTAATTGAAGAAATGTGCTCCATTTTAAGAAAATATATATGAGAGTTCTGTTATGAACCAAATATTCTATTATGTCTATATCCAACTGGATAGTAAGAACTACCTCTCTCATTTCTTTCTTATACTTTTTTAAATTTATGTCGTCCTCATATCTCCATCCCATATTTCTTCACTCATGAGCAGGGGCGGATCCAGCTTCATTTTTTAGGGTGGGCAAAAAAAAAATTTTTGTAGGGGATGGACACAAATGATTAGGATTAATAAAATTATGGCAAAAAAAAATTTTTAGAGGGGGCAAAATGCCCAAAATATTCTAAAAAACACCCTCTAAAATTAAAAAAAAAAAGAAATTTGAGGGTGGGCATTTGCCCCCCCCTCACTTATATGGGGATCCGCCCATGCTCATGAGGAATCATATTGATGAAGTTGGTTGTTTGTTCAGTCATCAATGATTTCATCATATATATGTACTATTTTTATCGAAGTTTATATTGTTTATTATAAATTAGGTCATTTAATGAGAGCTTTAGGCTTTGTTTGGGACGGCTTTCTTAATACTTCTTAAAATCGTTTTTTAATATAGAAATTAAAATGTATATATTAAAAAGTTGTTTTAAGAAGCAATAAGAAAGTTGTCACAAACGAAACCTTAGGTTTTGTTTGGGAGGGCTTTCTTACTGCTTCTTAAAACAGCTTTTTAGTACATAAATTTTAATTTTTGTCCTAAAAAACTGCTGTAAGAAACAATAAAAAAATCGTTCCAAACGAAACCTTAATGCATAATTAAATATGATATCAAATAGTGAGTTTTGATGCTTGTTAAAACATATGCTCAAACTTTGTTCGAACATAGTGCAAGTCATATGACCGAATATGTTTCATTAGTATCGAAGATTATATTACTCAATAGTTACTTGAACTGTGTTTGAACAATGTTCGAGCAAGATTTGAACATAATTCATACACATTTTTTAACAACATGATCTAAATAACGCATGGCCACGTATTATATTCATGCTTGAATATAGCTCAATTTAAATTTGAATACAGGTTGATTCATGCTCGAATGATAGTGAAATTTCATACATATACATTACTTCTGACATGTAAATTAAGTATTAACATTCTTATATTATATGAATGGTAATTAAAAGAAAACCTACAAGTTGGTTGGATATTTATTAGAAAATAGAGCAAAGTATTGATGGTGCATAAAAATATATCCTATCTAGATATTTGTTGCGTGCTAGAATATACGCAGCGATAGAGTTTGTAAATTTGCGTCCTAGCGTTGTACGAGTATTCAGCACACAAGCAGAAAAGAAAAGTGAACACCAAGGTTTTTACGTGGAAAACCCGAAAGAGGGAAAAAACCACGGGGCCTCGCCCAATTGCAAAGTTCCACCAGTATTTGTTTGAAGTACAAAGGTTGATCCGTCTTACAAATTAAGACGACCAATTCACAATCAACTTCTCACAAAGTTACAAAGTTCTGCAAATTCCCGGCGTTTCCCAAAAATCCGGCAGAGTTCCGGCGTCTTCAGGCGGCAGGAAGAGCTCCGGCGGTGGTCAAGGATGAGCTTCTTCCTTCTCCTCCTTCTCTTCTTCTTCTCTCTCTTCACTTGAGTTCCCTTTGTGTAGAATGTGGGCTCTATTTATAGTTTTTCTGGAGTGGCGTGGCTCGTAAATAGGTGTGAGATCATGGGCGAATAGGGAGTGGTTTGAATAGACGGCCGATATTGAACCCTTTGATCGGGCACCGTTCATTGGATATTTGGAGGCCTTAATGATGTCGGAATTCAGCGATCTTGGGCTCGTTGGATTCGTCTCGTCGAGCCGTTCGATTCAAGTATAAGCTCGTCAAAATCGAAGACCGTTTGGTAACTAAAATTGCGATTTGAACCTTCCAACAGCGCTTCGGGTCCTTGATTCGGACTCATTTGGGCTCGGATTGGGTTGATCTTGGTGTCGTTGGGTTCGTATTTCCGAGACGTTCAGTTTGACTATAAGCTAGCTGAAATCGGAGTCCGGGTGCTCCCGGAATTAATTTTCGAAGTTTCCAACTAGCTTTTGCCTCGAGATTCGTACTCGATCAAGCTAATTTTGTGATGCCGTATCAATAATATAGAGCTTATATACAAAGTAACTGATGTTGATAAGAACTAATGTGGTATAAAAGTGGAGGTGATGTATTGCTTTGGTAAAACACAATCAACTCCTCCAATTGAGTGTATTAAGCTTGAAAGTGATATTAGTATACATTTAATTTCAAGCTTTCATATATGTATTTCATGCTCCCAATAAGATTTAATTGCAATTTCTTATACAAATGATGACAATGCAATATTTGTTAGTTCATTTCTTATACTAATATGGGTGATAATGTGGACATATCAAATTCAGAAAAATGTGATGTTATGGAAGTGGAGGTCATAAATGATAGTGGCTTCATAGGTGTTTCAACACTAAAGCATCAATTGGATATGGTAACCCCAGTTTCTGATGAACCTGAAACTAACAAACATATAAGTTATTTTGATTCAGCATATAGTTTGGCGCTAAAAGAAATACAAAGAACATATGAATATCTCTTGTCCTATAAGGGTCAGCACCTAACGATATCTTCAATTCAATGGTTTCTAATCTAATGGCATCATGCTCAAGTTTTATCCTCTTTTGAATTATAAGTTGGGCAACTTTCAAAGAGTAAAAATGAGTTGAAGCAGATTATATATATATATATGATAAAACAAAACTTTCAACTTAATGTGAAGAGATCAAATAAAGAAGTACAGTACATTAATTGATTTTTGGATAAATGCTTATGGATCTTGCAAACTTATAAATCACTGCAAGAAAATATATTATTTTGGTAATGAAACTATTGAAAAATAGTCAAATTTTGCCATAAAATAATTTTCTATGAGACTCATAATTTCATGCACTCGCCGATAAGAACCCATCAAAAACCCTTTATAGTAGGAAAAAAATAACACATTGGAAAAAACTTTCAAGGTTGTTCTAATGGTTATACCACCTATGTAATAAATCTTGAAGTCATTGAAAAATAGTCTTATTGAAGTGAATAAAGAATCTTGTGGTTAAAATAATAGGATGGAAAGAAAAATGGAGATTGCATGTGGTTGGACAGCTGGAGTATAGTTGGAGAAAGGTTTGGTTGAAGGCTGGGAAATTGATTTCAACCTTGGAAGGAAACAGGTTGGAACATAATCTAAAATGAAGCAGGTTGTCTAAATGTTGGAATTAATTCCAACATTGTAGGAATCCATCTAAACTGCAGAACAAAAGTGGCGGATGACTTCTTACAGTAGTTTGTATACACCTTAGAGAGGGGAGGTAGATTTGTTGTTCATGAGAGGTGGAAGTCTCAGGTTGAAGACCGCGAACAACAGAGAAGTAGGTTGGAAGGTTTCGTGGCAGAAGCAATTCACACTACATCAAGAAGTAGACCTATTGGTTTTAGCAGCAAACAGAAGATAGCCAGGGTTGCTGCGGTGGAAAGGGGAAAGCAAGAGGATAGACACCAACCCTTCATGGTGTCATTCTTCTCATATGCTCAATATATGGTACTATATGTCACCAACATGAACGGAGCTCACAATGTCATAACAATCAAATTCCCAAATTTGATTACTATGTTATATGATTTGAATATTAGCAAAGATATTTTAAGCTACCTATGAGTCATCCCAACTCTCTTCCCGGTCTATAAAGGCCTCTCTTCTAACTTTCAAATTATCAAATATATGTGAATACATCCCTCAAATGTGTTGAGCCCCTTTGCTCAAAGTTTCTTTGAATCATATCATGATTCTATGGTAACTAGTAGAAATCTATATGAAAAAAAAAAGTATTATAATGATGCAATATTAAGAAATTTAGTTTACATGTACATAATTTTACCATCCCAAATTCCTGAAACTATATATCATGAACCTCTTGTGGAATTTTGCTCCATGAAATACGAGGAACACCATCTTTGATTCTTATTATATGTCTAATTTTGTTCATCGCATATTTTAAAAAGCTAAAGTAAAATAAAAAATATATATTCATAGGACAAAACATATATGCTATAAAATTAAAATTAGAATAATATAAAATCAAAATGCATATGTATCCCCTTCGGGTTCAATATATACATTATTGTCATGTGAAGTGGATTCAATACCTGATGTTAGATGGTGGGACTTGGCAAGGGTGGACGATTTAGCATTATAAGTTGGTGGTGGTGTTTATGGAGTAATATGGTATCCAGGCCATGTGTAAACATGAACTGGCCTAGAATATGTTGATGGGTTATTATGGGAAGATAGCAGTAGTGGATATAAGGAAAATAGATAGAAATTATACAAAGAGAGATACACTGGACTAGGTGCTTGCAATATACTAATAGGTAGTGGTATTGGTAGTGGTGGTGGCAATGGAAATGGTGGGGTATGTCATGCTCCTAAAAAGGACCTAGAGTTGTCTTCTTTTCTTCTTCATCTTAAATAGAAAAAAAAAACTATGAGGAGGCTTGTCACCACCATCAAATGCCAAGTATAACATAAATTTTACTAAAAAAGTACAAATTAAAATACATAAATAAAAAAATGATTAAAGGAGATCATATACGTATTAAGTATTTTCATTATTTGATCATTGTTAGTTGATTCTAAAACTTCTTCATTTTATTTATCATCATTTGTATTTTTCTTGATATTCTATCAACTTCTTCATAATCATCATCAACATTATATAAATTGGTTATTTATTTAACACCACTAATAGGTTAGTTGAAATTCAACATCCTTTTTTTTTTCTTATGAGTGATATCTATATTTCTCAACTCTACCTTTCGATTTAGTCTTGATTATTAATAACTAATATATTTTCTCTCTTATTCTCCAAGGATATTTTGCATAATACAATTGATTAGCATGTTGTGCTAAATCAATGAAACATATTTTTATACCATTTTTTATATGATACCATAAAATTTATGCACTCTTATGCCTCGATTGTGGCAGGGTCATACCTAACCCATTTGGAAAGAATATAAACTTTTTTCCATGCTATCTAGGATATTATACATTTATTATTTTTGAAGAATTCCACAATAGTCGCCCTTTTGTATATGTAGTTCTTTTAACACATATACCACTATTATCTATTTTTAGACCTCCACTCTAAATGCTGATATGGAATCTAAAACCATTAAGTAGAAATATCGACCATGTTTTCATTGCTTTCATTAGTCTTGATACAAGGTCATGCAAATCTTGATTTTTAATCATTTTGGAGGTCATGAATCTATATAGAAATATTAGGACATGTTAAGTAACAAATTGATTCATTAGCCTATATATTTCCAGATTCTTGAAACTTTGTGTAATATGAAAATTAAACTTCAATCTTCTTATCAATTATAGCATAACCATTAGTCGATAATGAGCTGATAAATAACCTATAGTAAATTAGTTCTATATCACATTATTGGAAATTAATTTATATTGAACAATTTATGTAGGATGTAAAATGCTATATGAACTTATTCTAAGAAAAATTTCACTTCTCAACCATTTTATAAGGCATACAATATTGTTTAAGATATTTTATTTTCATTCATCTTGATATGCATTTACCTAAGGCTTTTCCTATTTGTTGAAAAATACACAATTAAGATCAATGCTCCCCTTCATTAGTAATATCATTATGACCATTTCTTATTCAAGAGCATTGCACATGTGGCTCAAATTAATAGAAGCATAAATAAGTGGTATCTTGAGTTTAGTATGCATTACAAAATTGACATTGTGGATGAGCTTTATTTTCCACAGTTCATTTAATTATGTGTAAATACTCATAATAATAGTAATAATTATTTAGGTTCTTAATAATTAATTAAGATAATTTATAAGTGTTGGTTACCTATCAAATGAATACATCCAACTGCATTGAATTAACCCTCTAACTCTTGCTTCATATGGTGGATGTATCAGTTGGTGTTCCATTAAGTAGATAAAGCATGATGAAAATATTATTTCTAGTTTGTGTAAAATAATTAGAATATTTAAGTTATTTAGTATTAATGAATCTTCATTTAAATGTGTGAAGCATAAATTCTTAAAAAATGGCTTAACTTTTTTAAACGATTATAAATTATTTTAGAAAGAATACTAAATTCAATTGTGCAACAAATACTTCATGAATTTATGAAAGTCATAACTCTTCATTCAAAATAATTTTTTAGACCTAGTGGAGATGCATTTGCTTAAATATGAGGCATATCCATCAAATATCTTTAAGGATTAGGCCTATTTATCTACCCATCTTCTTTGATCTAATAAGTTATGAGTGGCTTTTGGTTCTAGTGTATTTCTATTGTTTGATTTCTACATCTTAATATCTTCTTCTATATTACTGTTTTAAATATATTTTTTTCTTTTTTATGTCCATAATAATGTTATTGTCAAAGAAATTCTTCTCAATATGAATCATATATGAATTATGTTGTGTTAAATTTGCTCTCAAATAAAATAGATCCAAAAAAATACTCTTCTCTATTAAACTATGATTAAAGTCATATTATGGTAGCCTAATGTATGCTAATATAGGTGAGTGTGCAATTTGGTGTCATGCTAATTCTTTACCATATTTGAGCTACACCTTTATTATATTTGACCTTCAATCAATCTTGGTGGGTGGTTGATTTTTCAATTTAATTAAAAAAAACATTTTCAATTCTTCTAAATAGATGGTTAAAAGATAATATTATTTGATGACAATTAAATCATAAATTTTATTACAGTATTTCATTTTGAATGCTCACAAAAATAGCATGTAATAAGAGTAAGCTAGCTTTACTGATGTGTTTTAATCTGTCAACATACCATATATTAGAAAATCATCAATTGTCCCCAATAGGTGTTGCTTTCATCTAATTTTTTTTACTTTCTTGAGATATCATATGTGAGAACACTTTTTCCCATACAAGTTTCAACTCATTTATCATTGAGTGTAAGTATACATTTCCATCAGCATCATGTGTAATAGCTCAATTTTTTTTTTGTTTAAAATTTTCCCTATGAGTGCTGTAGCACTAGGGTTGGTGGTGCCCCAGTGCTGAGCTCTCTAATTTTTTGACAAAAAATGGGGTTTGAGTGAGTGTTGTGGTGCATGAGCACATAAGCTCGAGTAGAAAATTTTTGGGTGAATATAGAAGATTTCTTGATAGCATGGTGGCGGTGGGAAAGTGAGCGTTAGAGTGCTAGGTCAAAATAGTAGTTTTTAAAATAATAAAATATATAAATCCATTTCATTAAAACCCTCACCCAACCATCCCTCCTTCATTATTACCTTGGCCAAGAGAGAAATATAAGAGAAAGGGGAGAGAGGAGGAGAGAGCAGAGGGACTGAAAGTCTGCTCCGAATTTGTCGCTTCAATTGGAAAAAAGTGTTCTTATTGTGATAGATAACCTGAATCATATTTCTATTTTCAGTGATTTTGATTTATTAGATTTTATCTCTCTTAAAATTGATTAAAATATAATATCCCTTATTCTAGTGATTTTTCACCGTATAATTTTTTTATAATAAATATCATCATCATGAGCATTTTGATTGGCGGACTTTACTTATGTGTCATTTTAAATGAAATGGATAGTATAATATTTAGTATGAAATAATTCGTAGTCAATGCATTTTATTTAGACATGTAATACATGACATACATATATTTATTATTCATTTAGTTTAACATGCATTTTTTGCATACTACATATATATTGATGAATATAATTATAGATGTATTGAATGTATATGATATTCGATATTATATTTTATATGATATGAAATGTGTGTAAAAGTAAGAAAGGCTGATTGAAAATAATTGACTAATTTTGGTTGGCTAGAAACATGTTATCATGTATAGGAGAATAGGCTGACTGGTTTTTCTTTAAATAAGATTTGTGATGTAATTCTAATTAATATTAAAAGGGATGTATGAGGAGACTGATTGTATGATATGATACATCGATGGGAAAAAAATGATGACTTTTGTCATGAAAATCACCTGACTGATAACTTGAAAGATATGATCTAAGATGACTTGAGTTGATTTCATCCATGGACCCAATTGAAAAAAAATATTTAACTCAAGGTAGGTTATTGATACCCTGCTTTAGATTTCAATTTCGACATCTATATGGGTATTTATATGATTTTATTTAATTTAAGTTGACATAAGTGCAAATTTATGAAGATTTAAACTTTTTCAATATGTACCTTTTGGTATATTTTAGAACAGAACATTCTAGTAATGTTTATAAGAAAAATATAAATTTTGACTAGATAGTTTGATTCGTATATTATTTCAAGTATTTCTATAAGTATGTTGTTATTTTTAGAAATTACTACAATACCATAAATGCTTCGAAATGATGCTATGAATGTTCTTCGTGAATGATCTTCCAATTGGTTACTATTGAATATGTATATAAATTTTATCCCATGCACACTACTAAAATTATTGTACACATGCAATTTACATATTTTTAGTATCATGCTAAACATTGCTTATACATGTTGAATGCGTTGATGCTCCATGTTCATATGATGAAATTCACATATAATGTTCATTTGTTGAAGGATATGTGAGAGTGGAAAGCAGGAGAAAATGAGGTGGTACAAGTGGCAGATGATTTATATTTTGTGCAATACAAGTGGAGATATAAGGGCCTATGCACACATGTAATTCCTCAATTTGTCTTGAATAGAGGTGAGATGAATAAGTTGAGATATAAATGGAAGCATAGTTATAATAAGAATCATGCTATATATAATTCCTTCATTTGTTATGAGCAAATGTGAGATGAGCAAATGGAGGTATAAGTGAAAATAAAATTATAAGGGGAATTGGGCTATATGATCAAGTAGAGATATAATGAGGCTTAAAAAAATATGCTATAGGAATGTGAATCATGTTTTGTTTATAGGTTACATGTTATGTTCCATTGTGTATTATGTTTATGAAATCATGATGTTCAAATGAAGTTCATGTTGTTGTTATTTACAAGTTCAATCGATGATTATGTTATTGTCTTGATATGTTCATACTATTGACACTGGACTACTGTTGACATTAGTTTTACTATTATTATAAAGTTAATGATGAAAATTTATGCAAACACTATATTACATAAGTGAAATTGAAGAACTCCATGTTTATAAAATATTTGGCTTTTATGCAATTAATTTAAATGTTAAATATGAATTCTTCAGCATATTCATGCAACCTAAAGAACAAGTAATTGCTCATTCTATGATATTTACATGTCATTTTAGGAAAAGGTAAGCCCCAACATAGTATAAAAGTGTTGATAATGTTAAAATTTAGATTATAGGTATGTTTTTTATTATACATATATTCTTTTGGCAATCCAATTATTTCATGTGAGATGTTATGAATGAAAAGAATTATACTAGATTGATATACATGATTCTTTTGATGATATGAAAGAAATGGAGTGATGTTGTATATATTTATGTTTACTGTAGTTACGTATTTTTAGTTGACTTTGGATGTTGATTATAAAGGAATAAATTAGAATTGAAGACAATTCTTCTTGTTATATCTTGGCCGATAAGATAATTGATACACCCAATCTTGTAGAGATTGATTATTATTGCCAATTGTCCACTAGGAGATAATTTTGGATGCGTTTTAGATAGCGGGTTCATACCCTTGACAAGTTTTACTCTTGAGAACCCCAACCTGACAAGCCACCAATTTTTACTTATAGTCAAGATCTTCAAGAGGGCATCTTGGATGAAGAGGTGCCTTCGTCAATCCTTGGCAAGTTTAATATTTAGATAGTAAGGGTATAGTATAAATATTCACTTTACAAGTTTCCAAAATTTGGCTTTAGGTGAGCATGGCCTTTTGGAGACTTTAAACTTGACTAGTATTATGTTATATAAGATTATGACTAGTTCACGATGAAAGACTTGCTAAACTCAATTCAAGTTATCATGTTAACTTGATCAACCTAATCCATATGAATATGGGTGTAGAACTATATGTAAAATGTCATATGAGACAATGAGGCTTATATCACTTTTAATGTAGGTCCATACATATATTAAAAAAACTCATTTTGATCTTCAACACATAAGATTTTTTCATAAACTTCCTTCTATTAAAAAACCTTAAGTTGAGAAAAAATATTAGAATTACCCCAATTTAATTTACTCCCTTTTTATGATTATAAGGCAGGCACTAACCCCCTCCCCTCTTAGTGTCCCATCATTGGCGATCATTAATGATCTTTACCCAAACTCCATTCTCCTCCTCTTTCTCTATTCACTCTCCATAAATGTAATAAGGCAATGGAAGCCTGGAAGCCCCATTTAGCTTATTCTTCTTCATTTTATTATCTGATGTTAGTATAATTAGTGGCATAAAATTTAGTGATGGTATCCATGGCCTTTTCCAACATAGATTTTTTCAAAAGCTTTCCTTTTACTAACTAAAAATCATTTCTCAAAGGAGATTGCAACAAACAATAAATTAATCTCCCATCACTACATCTCATTTATAACATGTCATGTGAGAGGGAGATATAATGTTGTCTTTATAATGCATCATATGTTTTTAAATGATAATCTAAAGTGTTACATAACTAAATTTTATTTGTAAATTTGTTTGTGATTAGGGATGATATTGAAGGCTATAAATAAAGTTGGAGGATCATAGTGGAATCTCAAAACATGCAAAGACTTATGTCAAAGATTTTTAAAAGGTGAACTTTTGTGAACTATGATTCAATTATGAAATATTTAAGTTGTTATTATATTGAAAGTATTGATCATCTTTTTATTAATGGTGCTATTGCTACTAAAATTTGGCTTTGGTATGATGATTTTTTTAATACTTTGCTATTTTTCGGGTCATCTCTATTTTAATCATTTTCTGATGGTTTTATTTCATAAAACTACTAGAGGACACATTAAAGTGGTTATGGCTGTTACTCTCATTTGGTTTATCTGGATAGATCTAAATGATGCCAAGTATAGAAACATTCCTATGAACCATAAGATAATTATTGCTAGAGCCAAAGATAAGATTAATAATCTCTTTAATGTTGATCTTTTTAAGAATAATTAGTTTTGTGGCTTTAAGGATGTGGCTAAGAAACTTTGTTCTAAGTACATTGACAATGAGACTGATATTTGTTTTAAGTTTGTCTATTGGAGAAAGCTGAGGGATATTTTCATTAAAATTAACAGTAATGGCTTAGTGGCAAATGGTAAGTGTGGTTGTGGTGGTATTTTGAAAGATAAGGAAGGTAATTTGCTTTTCTTGCCCTCTTTCTTTTTATTCTGTCTTATATGCTGAATTAAAGGCTCTATATCATGCTTTGAAAATTGCCTTATCTAGGGGATTTTTAAGGCTTTGGATTCAAGTAGATGTCTTATTAGTTATTCATTTTCTTAATTGTTCTAACCTTCGTAATGCATATATTTTTTATCTGCTTAGGGATATTAAAAGTATGCTATCTCAAGTTGATTATTCTATTTCCCATATTTGGAGAGAAGGTAATGTTTGTGCTGATTTTTTGGCTTGGATGGGAGCTGAGTTGATTTCTTTAACATGTTTTAATAATTCTAATATTCCTATTTTACTAAAAGATTTGATTAGATTAGATAAATATGGTTTACCTTATTTGAGAAAATAATTTTTTGCTTTTGAGTGGTAATTTGATTTGGATTCCCTTTAGTGCTTGGTTATTGTGTTTATTGGTGGTGTGGGGGTTGTTTTATTGGCTGTTGGGTGTGCAGGGGGTGGTTGTTGTTGTGTGGACTGGGGTTTGCTCTGGGTTTGTTTGGTTTTGTGTGGTGGTGTGCTTTGTTGGGGGCCTGATGGCTGATTGGTGTGCTGAGAAGGCAGTGGTGGTTGGGGGGGTTTATTGGATGGTTGGTGTGCTGATTGGGCCGTGGAGTTTGTTGGGTGTATTGTAAATTTTTTTTGAGGGCCAACTTGGGGTGATTGTAATTATTTGTAAATTAATACTATATATTATAAGAAAGCTATATATATATATATATAATTTATAGTTGATATTTTATATTTTTCCTTTTGAAAATCAAACAACCACCATTTTTCAACAACTATGCTTGTAAAAAATTGCTTTTCACTATAAAAAAAATTATGAAAAGAATCAAAAGACTTGTAGCTAAACAAAAGTGTGATAATTATCTAAGAAGCAATGTATATATATAAAAAAAAAACCAATTTTCTTTTGACTATCATAATTACTAATATCTTTGTGAAAAACTAAATATTATCACATAAATTTCTTAAATGTAGTAACAAGGTTTTGAAAAAATAGAACTATGATCAAGTGAGATGAAATAAAATATTAAGAAAAATCCCAAAAGACCTAACGAATTATGCCCATGGTTTTGAAAATCAGATTGGATCGGCCGGTTTAGTTCTCATGAAAAATTGGTCCAGCATCAAACCAGTGATAACCTGTTTGAACTACCGGTTCAACCAACCAATCGTTGAACTGGTCCTGGTTCTTAAGAACCGACTGGTCAATTCATAATATATTTAAATAATTTAATTTAATATAAAATATTTATTAAATATAAAATTAATTAAAATTTAATAATATTATTAAAAAATTTACAATGTTATGTATTAAGCATTAGCAAAGCATAGCTATATGATTACATCAGCCCAAGTAGGCTTTTAACCCATGAATACAAGAAAGCTATATAAACAACACAATACAAATCTCCGAAAGTGATGTGAGACTAAACAACTTATAGAAATATTTATAATGTCTGCATGGTGGATTGCTTCCATGAAAATTTTTGAAAATGTTTTTTATATAATATTCAAATAAAAAATAATTATAATAATTTTTAAAGTTCTTAAATTTATAACTATTTGTGTATTTATAATTATTCAAACAAAACTGATTATTTATAATTTTTAAAATTCTAAAACTTCTCTATAAATATTAAATTAAATGATAATTACAAAAATAAAAAATCTAAAATAAATAATGTAGTATAATTTTATAAATATAATTTTATAATGTCAATTTTATACATAATTTATAGATGTAAATTATAACCAAATATATAATATAAATTAGCAATTATTTATATTAAATTTATATATAAACTAAATTTCTATTACATATGAATTAAAATTGAAAACAGTAGATATTTATATTTAAATTAAATATAAATAATTATTAATTTTAAAATTATTGAATATATTATTTATGTATGAATTTTATTTATTTTTTAGTCTCAAACTTCTTAAAATTATGAAATTTTTAATGTTATATTATCATATTACCATGTTATTTTTATTAATTTTTATATTTATTATGTTTGAACCTGTCGAATCCTGAATCTCTCATTTTTCCGGTTCGTTGTCCGGTCTAATTTTCACAACCTTGATTAAGCCAACAACTTTTGATAATAATAAAAAAAAGAGATTTACATACATATTATATAATTCTAATGTATTTATATATTTAAATTATTTATATAAAATTTTAATTTTTAAATAATATAAAAAAGATCATTATATTAATTTATTTTAAATATATTTTAATGTGATTTAAGTGTTAATATATTGTATAAATAAATATAAAAATTATGACATTGATGCGTAAATAAAAAAAATTGATAATATGAATGTAATTAAAAAAAAAAAATCATCTCCCCCTCATCCAACCATTCAACCTAATGAAGAAGTAATAGCACTGCTCCCATTTCCGACTGCTCAGTTCTGTCACGAGGAACCAAGCAAGCATTCGAAGCTCACACACTCCTCCCTCTAGCACAGCAGCTTGCCCGTTCGCCGTAAGCGATAGCAACGGCTACCACTTCCGCGTCTGTGCCTTGAACTCTCATGACGTCGGCGTCCTTAGCTGTGGCTTCCTTATCCTATTCCCGTCCATGGCTCCCTTCCAGGTGGGGAGCACGCTCGAAGCGGTTACTGATTTTCGCTTTTTCTTTCCTTGAAAACCTAATCTCAGTTTTCCATTCAGTACTGTTCCTCAGGGACCTCGTCAACGTGTCCTCTATAGCCTCGGAGCATCGCGGCGGTATGGTCACCTACTTCGTGACTTTTGATCTCCGTTCCTTTTTGCAGTCCTGCTTTTGTCAAGCGATTATATGGACAATTGTTTTTTTTTAATTCGCATGTTTCTTATCTTTTACGTGTCATTTATCAGATAGATTAATAGCGAGCCAGAGGAAATGTTGCATGTTTGTATAAAAAAAGATGCTTTAGTCAAATGTATAGGGCCGCTTATTGCATTAGGGTTCATTCCAGGACCAGTATCATTCCTTCGGTTGTGTAAAATGTTGTAAATTATAAGTATCTAATGTGTAAAGCAATTAAGGTCAAGAACCAGTCTGCATTAACATATATGAAGATTTGCACTATTTGGATCTTTTTTAATTAAAACGAGCAATTGGAGGTAATTAGGAGTTAAATTTCATTCTTTGTTGGATTCTAGTTCTTAGTCTATGGGTGCTGTGATAACGTGATGATTATTGCTATGCTGCCACTGCGTCATAGAAGCTTAGTTTGTTATCTTTTTTTTTTTTTCACCTTTAACTTCTATTCATGCTGATATCTCTATCCTTTTTTTTTGGCTAGATGGCCTGCTTTAGTATGTTTCCATTGTTCTTAATCGGAGCAATTTTATCACGTTTTAGCTGCTATGATTTGTTATATGGTTAAAGTGGTTATGTTTGTTTGCCGAATATTTTCTTATTCAGTTTAATTGTTGCATGATCATATTTTTATAACCTTTTTGATTGGCTTTTTATTGTTACAATGACTAAGGTTGTTTTCATGCTTTACTAGTTGTTGTAATTCTCCAAATTTGGTCATTCCATTTCCATTAAATGGATGTTTTCCATGTAAAACTTAAATGTGCTATCTGAAACAACATGCAATTGAATGCAAGTTGCTGCAAAATTTCCAAAGCTTATCTGATGTTATAATATTTCAATTCGTATTCCCAAGTTGCATTTCTCTTGCGTTGAACACTTAATATTGTTAGGCTTTGAATATATTGCTATTTATTAATTGCATGCAGGAAAGTTTGGAGGTTTGCGTTGCTCATACATAAAGCTGAATGAACCGTTTCACCATTACAGAACATCAAGGTAGCACATGGTTTTTTATGGAATGGTGCTTAACCATGGAATCACTGGACCATTTTTTGCTTAATTACATAATGTTCACCGGTAATCTTAGGCTTCTGCTATATATTTTTTTTAATGTTCATGTTCTTGTCTCTTTACAATGCATTTATTGCGGAGGAAACATGTCACACCCCAGATCACCCCCCCTTGCAATGTAGGGTGTAACATACCAACAACAAGCATGAAATCAAAACTCATCAACAACCTATATATTCAATCCTCAGTTTATTCCTCAATATACGAAGGTGTCCCAAAATATCATATTTTATTCATCCTGGAATAATTACAGAGCTCTACTAACTCCAAAACATTATAGTAATAAACAGTCTACATACCTCTGTTGTAGACTCATATACCAATTACAGCACAAAACATAAAGTTTTTAAAGTGACTTGAAGCTACTCAACTTCTTCTTTATCCTTGCCCTTTCCT
Organism: Dendrobium nobile; assembly: GCA_022539455.1. Classification (NCBI taxonomy): domain Eukaryota; kingdom Viridiplantae; phylum Streptophyta; class Magnoliopsida; order Asparagales; family Orchidaceae; genus Dendrobium; species Dendrobium nobile. The sequence continues at coordinate 27,846,226 of CM039732.1, read as the reverse complement.
GTAACAACAGCCAGAATAAAAATCTGGTGAGCTATAACGCTCATAAAATTATGCAATTTAAATAATAATTAGATTCCAAAATTGATAGAATTAACATAATTGAAATCTTAACTGAATTTAGTAATCAACTATGAAATAAATTGCAAAACATAAAAAAAATCATATTTAACATTTTCAGAGGTCCCTTTTTTTTTGCCTCATTCGGGTCCCTTTTTCCTCGAATTTCATAGAGGTCCCTTTTTCCTCGAATTTCATAGAGGTCCCTTTTTGCCTCGAATTTCATAGAGGTCCCTTTTGCTTCGAATTTCATAGAGGTCCCTTTTGCCTCGAATTTCATAGAGGTGTCATATCATTTCATAGCAAACTTTTTCTAATTTAACATTTAGTAAAACATTTATATGATCATATAATATTGCATGATAAACAAAAATTTATCTGGCGTCATTCATACCTGACTGTTTGACTATACGCATTAACAGATAAAAGTTGCCTCACTGAATTTTTACCCTTCAGTTTTAATGACATGCGGTTATACCACTCGAAAATGACACATGCATTTAATTAGATTACATTGCATTTCTTACCTCCTTGTCGAGTTGGCTCCTCGAATTCAGCACCTCGTATCCTTTTTCGTTTGTAAATTACCTACATGATTCACATTTCTTACATTCCAAATTTTCTATGATTTAATTTGCCATAGTTTTAATAAATCATTCATCTCCTTTAGCAACTTACATTGCAATCAGATTCTTTTTTCTTCATCCACCAAATAAGAATCCTAACAACACAATTGGTATAAACTCCTTTAGCAACCTGATCAATATCCAAAGAATTTACAAGACAACATAACATAACAAAGAAATAAGACTAATTCACCTTTATTTCCTCTTTCTCTTATAATCCACTCTTTACGGTTAATTCCTTTGCAATGCATTCCACTAACAAGAGCCTTCCATTCTCACAGCAAGCAAAAACTCCAATTATTCCCTCATAATTTTCCTCCAACAGCAGCTGGATTTCAGCCCACAGCCTACCTTGTATCGGCTCCCTTACTCTCCACCGAGACTTCACCACAGAGTTGCGTAAAAGCTTGCTGGAAGAAAAACTTATCCAATATAGCTTTAATACCTACGCTCAAACAGTTCCTAGCCATTGGATTTCTAATCTACGGTTGCATGCAAAAAGATAGTGGATGGTTGAATGAATATTTTATTAGTAGTGGAATACTTAGTGCTGTACTACAGTAACTTGACTCACCTAAGTGCTAAACTGGTGGACCACCTCAAGCAATAATTGTTAAGTCCTGAAAATGAGAAAATCAGATTATCTTAATTGTGTTTATGTAATACATTACTGAAATACATTAACTTGAAATTATAAATCACTGAAATTGTTAACATAACACTTAATTAACTACAATTAATGTGATAAATTGAATACCTTTTTGTAGAAATTACTATTTCTGGATAGTAACCGTAAATTGTACTTTTGTTTGAAACATTTGGGTATGACAATTCATCCCTCCTTATTAGAATTTCGCCCTCGAAATTCATTTTCTTTCTGCCTCATTCTCAAACTTTCTAAAAAGATACGAAAACTTCTGTCTCATGTCTGCATCTTTTTCCCAAGTAGCCTCCTTCACAGATCTGTTCTTCCATTTCACTTTCACAAAAGGAATCATCGAACTTCTCAATTTACGAACATCACTTGCCAAGATTCTTCCAGGTTCCTCTATATATGTCAAATTATCTTGTAGCTCAATTTCACCTCGCGAGACTTTCTGATTTTCATCTGTAACCCATTTTCTGAGCATTGATACATGGAAAACATTATGTATATTAGACATATCGTTAGGTAGAGCCAGTCTGTAAGCAACCTTTCCCACTCTTTCAATGATTTCAAAAGGGCCAATATATCTAGGATTCAATTTTCCACTCTGGCCAAATCTAGAAATACCCTTCATTGGTTTAACCTTTAAGAAAACAAATTCACCTATTTCAAATTCTATCATTTTATGCTTAGGATTTTAATATTTCTGCTGTCGATCCTGAGCAGCTTTTAATCGATCTCTAATTAATCTGACTTTTTCAGTGGATTGATCAACTAACTGCGGCCCCAATAACTGTCTTTCTCCTATTTCAACCCAGCTCAATGGAGTTTTGCATTTTCTACCATATAATGCCTCATATGGCGCCATCTTAATGCTGGACTGATAACTGTTATTATAAACGAACTCTACCAATGGAATATGATCCTCCCAGCTACCTCTAAAATCCAGAATACATAATCTCAACAGATCTTCGAGCACTTGAATCTTTCTTTCTGATTGTCCATCAGTCTGAGGATGGAATGCTGTGCTGAATTGTAATTTTGTGCCCAAATTTTCATGAACACCCTTCCAAAATTTAGAGGTAAAACGACCATCTCTGTCAGATACAATAACCTTAGGAATTCCATGTAATCTGATAATTTTTTTGAAAAATAACTTAACTAATTTCTCCACTGAATCTGTCTGACGGACAGGCAGGAAATGTGCTGATTTTGTCAATCTGTCAATCACAACCCAAATACAATCATGCCCCTGTCTTGATCTGGGAAATCCTGTAACAAAATCCATTGCTAGATCTTCCCATTTCCATTCTGGTATTGGTAAGGATTGTAACATGCCACTTGGTTTCTGATGTTCAGCTTTAGCAACTTGACATTTCTCACATTTGACTACATATTCTGCTACTTCTCTCTTCATTCCAGGCCACCAAAATAATGTCTTCAAATCTTTATACATCTTCGTGCTTCCTGGATGGATTGAGTAACCTGAGTTATGTGCTTCAAGTAAAATATCCTGAATCAGGTCTGATTCCTTTGGTATCCACAAACGCATATTACTTCTAATTCTTCCCTGATCATCAACACTGAGATCCTTTCTTTTGCCTGATTGCCATTGCTCCATAAACCTTTGATATTCAGCACTACTCTTTTGAGCTTCACAAATTCTTTCTTCCCAGGAAGGAAAATTAGTCATCTGATTTAAGCTACATAACTCCTGAGCATTATGTAGTCTGACTTCCAACTGTAAAGCTTCTATTTCTTTAATTAATCCTTTCTCCTGAGTCAACATACAATTTATTTGTTCTCTAGATTTTCTGCTTAAAGCATCAGCCACCACATTAGCCTTGCCTGGACAATACAATATGTCAATATCATAATCTTTTATCAATTCCAGTCATCTTCTCTGCCTCAAATTCAATTCCTTCTGAGTAAAAATATACTTTAAACTTTTATGATTAGTGAATATATCACATTTCACTCCATATAAGTAATGTCTCCAAATTTTTAAGGCGAAGACAACTGCAGCCAACTCTAAATCATGTATGGGATAATTTTTTTCATGCGGCTTTAATTGTCTGGAAGCATATGCAATCACCTTTCTATTTTGCATTAAAACACAGCCTAACCCTTTTAAAGAAGCATCAGTGTATAATTGAAAGCCCTCGGTTCTAGATGGAATTGTCAGTACTGGTGTAGACGTTAGACATTTCTTCAGTTCTGAAAAGCTTTGTTCACAATCATCAGTCCATTCAAATTTAACATCCTTTCGTGTCAATCTGGATAACGGCAAAGCAATTTGAGAAAAACCTTTTACAAATCTTCTATAATAACCTGCTAATCCCAAAAAGCTCCTAACTTCAGTTACATTAGTGGGACTTGACCATTCTACTATTGCTTTCACCTTTTCTGGATCCACTGATATGCCTTCACCACTAATAATGTGTCCCAAAAAGGAAACTTCTCTTAACCAAAATTCACACTTAGAGAATTTAGCGAATAATTTGTGCTGCCTCAGTAATCCCAAAACAATTCTCAAATCATTTGCATGCTCTTCCGCATTCTTAGAGTAAACTAAAATATCATCAATAAAAATAATTACAAATTTATCAAGATAAGGCTTGAAAATTCTATTCATCATATCCATAAATACCGCCGGGGCATTCGTCAATCAAATGGCATAACCAGAAATTCATAGTGTCCATATATGGTACCAAAAGCTGTCTTCTCGATATCTCGTTCTTTCACTCTGACTTGATGGTAACCAGATCTTAAATCAATTCTAGAGAATACACATGCACCTGCGAGCTGATCAAATAAATCATCGATTCTAGGGAGAGGATATTTATTTTTAATTGTCACCTTGTTCAACTCTCTATAATCAATACATAATCGCATTGAACCATCCTTTTTTTAACAAACAGCACTGGTGCACTCCAAGGAGATATACTGGGTCTAATAAAGCCCTTTTAGAACTAATTGACTTTTTAATTATTGCAATTCTTTGGTTGCCATTCTTAAGGTGTTTTTACTACTGGACTCGTTTCTGGTTGAATATTTATTGCAAACTCTACCTCTCTTTCTGGAGGTAAACTGTCCAACTCTTCTGGAAAAATATCTACGAATTCATTCACCACAGAAATAAAATTTATATCATCAGTTGTTCCCTTAATAGTTTCTAACTTGGCCAAGAAAACCAAGTCACCCATTCTCATACTTTTGTTTACCCGACTAGCCGAAATCAATGATGAAATTACTCCTTTCTCACACTGAAAGTAAAATACCTCCTCTGCAGGCAAATCAAATCTAACTCTTTTCTTCCAGCATTCAATAGTGGCAAAGTATTTGACTAACCAATTCATACCCAATATTACTTCAAACTCTACTAAAGGCAACACAATCAAATCTGATTGAAATATTCTACCTGCTATCATAAGGTTAACTGAACATGCTGTATTGGTACATAAATAAAGCCTAGCAGGTAATCGTATACTCAGGCCAGGAGTAAGGACAACTGGTTCCAAATGTATTTTCTCACAGAATATTTCCGAAATAAAAGAGTGTAATGCCCCAGAATCAAAAAGCACTCTAGCAGTTAAGTCTGAAATAATGATCGTACCTGTCACAACTTCCGAAGACTCCTTAGCTTTCTGAGAGGTTAAGGCAAAAACTCGGGTCGGTACTGATCTCACTGTTTCCACAGATGCTTCTCCTTTTATCTTCAAAGCAGGTTTGTTCATTTGTGGCTTAGTACCTCTATATTGTTATGTTCTCTGGATACCTTTTTGCTCTCTGGCTCCTTGAAGATTTCTTGGACAATTTCTCTTGATATGACCTGGCTCTCCACACAAATAACACTTTCCTGAATTCAATAAGCACTTTCCTGAATGTGACTTTCCACAATTTGCACAGGCTGGTATCACTTGGAATCCTACTTGTTGTTGTTGTTGACCCTGATGAAATTTTTGTTTTTTAGCCTGACCACTTTTGATATCAAATGGTCTTTTTCTATTGCCAGTCTCCCATTTCTGCTTCACCATATCCATGTCGTGCTCTAAAAGTCTAGCACTTTCAACTAATTCAGCAAAATCTTTTATGCGTAGAGGAATTAGAGGCTGTATTAATGAATCTCTCAACCCTTTCAAGAATCTGTAACATTTCTCTGTAGGAGTACTGATAAGATGTGGAGCATATCTTGATAAGGAGGTAAATTCTGCTTCATATTGAATAACAGTACTTGCTCCTTGCATTAAATTTACAAAACTTTCTTGCATTGCCTGTCTAGCTGAAGGAGGGACATACCACTCTATGAAGATTGATTCAAATTCTTCCCAAGTAATCAACTCCTCTGCTCTGCCTTCAAATTTTTCCAACTGTTGTCCTCTCCACCATCTTTCTGCTTCGCCTTCCAATACAAAAATAGCTAATGCTACCCGTCTTTCACGAGGGCATTTCATCCCATTCAATATCTTCTCAATCCTGATTATCCAATCCTCAGCAGCTCTGGCATCTACTCCTCCTTTAAACAAAGGTGGCTTTAAACTTTGGAAGAGTTTTAAGTGTTTGTCAACTTCTACACTAACATGTGCACCTACACTTGCATCTACACTGCTACTAGGAGCTATAGGAGTGACTGGTATTGTTACTGGTGGAACACTAGGGGTTGCAGGTCCTACAAAAGACTGCATCTTTTCCATCATTTGTATCATCAGGTTCATCATTTGCATTTGCATCATAGTCCCCGAGATCATACTCGCGGGATCAGGCACTGCTGGCACATTATCTGTTCTGAGAGTATTGCCTTCATCAGGTGCAACATTTTCAGGACCCTCAGTTGCCCTATCTTGCTGAGCTGATTGACCATTAGTTTCTTCAGGTACCCTTTCAGCCATGATATCTGCAACATTATAAAATTGCAATATATTACCTCATAAAAAAATGCCTTATATCATATGTGTACATGTGAATATGTTACTTTTATATGCTAATTACAGGAAGGATCATGAGTTAAATTCATCACTAACTTACAAACACTATTCCCACCTAAGCTTTGTAATAATTAAATCAGATTAAATTCTCCTTCCTAAAGAGAATTTCCTATAAACCATAATTGAATCATCAGAATCTTAAATCTTGCTCTGATACCACTTTTGTCACACCCCAGATCACCCCCCCCCCTTGCAATGTAGGGTATAACATACCAACAAAGATTTGTTCTGTGTCACCAACTTGATCCAATTCACTTGAGCTTGGCTACTTATCCCGCATCCAATATGAGGAATTTATGAAAGCCATTTTGGGTTATTCAAACATTCCAATGGGAATTTTTTTTTTCTAGAGAAACCCTAGTGATGCCTAGAATTTTTTGGTGTTTGGATAAGGTGTTGACTGTTGATTATCTTGAGCTCTTTTAAAAAATTTAGGATTCTTGGTTGAAACTCTAGGAAAACTTATTAGGAATAGTTGTCTAAGGTTGTATCATTTGATGTCTTCTGAAGTGATTAAATGATAGAGCTTAATGGAATCTTTGTGTTGAACTCATGTGAAACCTTAATCCCTCAAGCATCAATGCTTACAACTTTTTTAGTGGAATGAACACTATAAAGTTTTTAGAAGACATTAAAGGTGAGTTTGGTAAGGATGCGATGTCTCCACAGAACCTTCTACAAGTGTGGTCAAAGCCTTTTTCTTTTGTACATCTGCCCACACAAAAATAAGGCCACGTGTGGGCTGCTACCCTAAACACTCTCTTAGTAAATTAGCAATTAGGCACGCATCTACTAGAATAGATCGTGCATCTATCCCGATCAAACCAATTCTAATCTCGGTGAAAAAAAATTGTGTTTTTCCCTTCTGGTTTCTTATGCGTTGAAAGAATTGATTATGCCTGCTTTGCTCCATTTTTTTTAATTTCATTGTGCATGCGATGGAATAATCTTTTCAATTAACCAGCATAATGTTGCACTCTTGCTAATTTTTGAAGAATTTGATGAAAACTCTGAAAAATTTCAGAAAGAAGTAAAATGATGAGATGATTGATATGAAAATAGAAAGAAACTTGCAAATGTTCTTCTATTTTCTAGACTGAATGTTTTGTGGAGAGTAATGAATGGCGAAAAGATTATATTCTAGTGAGAGTGATAAATTGCTCAACTCCAAGAACCAAAGTTTCTTAGAAAAAAGGTTTTTCATTATTTTTCCTTGAATGTATCAATGTTTCTGCTGTGTCATCCGCACCTGAGCACTTCTTTGAACTACTTTCCTTAAGATTTACCTTTCTGAAAGAAATCTTACATTCTTTTTTTTGGGTAGCCATCTTTAGCCTCATCTGTCTCTTTCTAGGGCAAGTGCTCACGATTTTAATGCAGGCATGTGGCCATTATTGAAGCTAAAAAGGGTAACCCGCCCGTAATGCCAGCAGTCATGACACCAGGAGGACCGCTTGATCTTTCATCTATTTTATTCCGCAACCGCATAATCTTTATAGGGCAGCCTGTGAATTCTCAAGTTGCCCAACGTGTTATATCTCAGCTCGTAACGCTTGCAGCTGTAGATGATAGTGCTGATATTCTGGTATATCTCTATTTAATTTTTATTAATGATGAATTGATTTGATTACACAATCTTTTCTTCAACGGTATTGCAGATATATATTTGCCAAATTTTATATTTTACAATTTTCTGTCATCAAATTATGATTGCAAAATGGTTAAGTATGACATCAAAAAGCTGCATTTTTTTTTTCTTTTTTCTTTTGCTGAATGATGTAGTTATACTTTGATCTAAAAAATGATGGAATTTGACAATTTTTTTTTTGCTATTTTCCTATTGTCATTCTCCGTCCTGTCAATTAGAGCTATTCCTTGTTTTTCCTGAATTCGAACACATTTTTTTGTCCTTTTTTTTTCCCACTACGTTTAGAGAAAATGGAAAACAATCTATACGCCCTTTACCTGAAAAAATTGAACAAGAAAAACATTTAGCATGGTTAAACTAGTGTATGTTGAATGAAACAATTTGTATAATTTGGCTGGAGCCGTTTGGATTGCTGGTAGGTGACAATGACGTGTTGGGAAGGGTTAACCATTTATTATAAGAAAACTTTCTTGGTTTTATTATTGAAAAAAATCACAATTTATTCTTTCTCGAATTTGTCTAAAATATGTATGAAGGGGAAGTGCTGATTAGGCCACGAGTTGAAAAAGGCTTGCTATGTACATGACCTAATATGGGCAATTGATTAATGGGATAGGTGAAATCTTCTTATATATTGAGTCATTTTGAGATATGTTGAATCTTGGTAAAGGGTGCAGACCTTAAGGATAAAACAGTTTCTAAATGCTGCGATTTTTAAATAGTTTTACAATCCTTGAAATATGCAAATGGCAGACTTTGAAAATTTGACTATTCTAACTTTAAGATCTATAATATTCTTTTCAGATATATTTGAACTGCCCTGGTGGAAGCACTTACTCAATATTAGCAATCTATGACTGCATGTCATGGGTAAGTTGTTTTAATGTTTACTTATTTAAGGTCTGTTTGGTTGCCTATAGTAAGCATGCATATATTTTAATTTTGTATAGTACAGACAATGTTTTTTGTTTTTTAGTAGCTGTTCGATTGGTTGTGAAGTACATGCAAATAATTTAGCATATTTGGCTATGTAAATTACATTGAAACTAATTTTCTATTTGGTTGGCTGAAAATTTTGAGTCCTATATTCTAATGAAAGAAGCGTTGAGATTATCTTTTGCAAAAATAGTTAACAGAATCTTATCCAATCGATTGTCTAAATCAGTAAACGTCAACTGGTTACTAAATTATATGCCAATCACTTTTATGAGAATTCCCCTCAATAAACGATAGAATTAGGAACAAAAGTCTAAGAAGAAAATGAACTTTTTGCCCATTTTTATTAAGAGTTTGTAATTAAATACAAAGAACTAAGAACATAACAGCAAGTTTTTCTTTGAAATAGCCGAAGTTAAGCAACTGAACTACTAGAACAGAAAATGACTTCTTCCATTCCGAGTTGGATGAGGGGAAATTTTCCACCTTGGAAACTAACTAAAAGTCCCATTTCATTAATGATTGACTCTTTCTTTCCATAATAGAATCCCGAATCTCCTATTTGATATTGCAGATTGGCGTAGGCATTGTTATATTATATTCTCGATCAACTAAATTGATGGAGATGTGTAGAAGAAAACTACGGACGATTTGGATCAAGTGTTCATTCAATTTATCTTACAAATGGTTTTCACTCGATGTATATTCATGTTTCAATAATTCAATGATCTGAATAAAAGTCATAAATCCCAATTTTTAGAAATAAGGTTACAAATAAAAGGCCAACTATTTTGAAGTCAATTCTAATTCTATCCAGAATTAAATGCAGTCCTATATATCATTTAATTCAACCCTCTAATGAGGATAACTAAACATAATAAAGTAAATAATATAAAAATATGATAATATTCAACCAAGTAAACCTAAAATGTCTTGAAAATTATTCTGATTTAACTTCTTTGTAGCCCAATTTGACTCTTTTTATTTGGCGCATGCAAAATTAGACCTTTGCGGCTGATTTGATTGAAGAACAGTCAGTCAATTGTATTCACTTGACCTTGAGGAACCCTTTTTTACTGGTTATGGCCAAGGTGGAGGAGGCGATATTATTGGGTCATTTGAAGGAAAAGGTGGTCATGCAGTACAGAATGCAGCAGCAAGAAGTCCTGGGAATACATAGATCTCAAACTTTCATATGTCTGTGTGAGCAGACAAGATTAGCTTTCCAAATTTTGTACATTTATTCAAACAAATAGCATATAGGATGGCTTGACCAGTTCGATTTAATTGCTCACTGATTTTTCCACTTGTTTGCCAATTATCTTCACACACACCTGCCCTGGCCTTCGTTTATTTTCATTTAGCTGTGCACTCTTTTAAAGCTTTAATATTCTCTTAGCTCTAGATATACGGTGCATGAAGTCTTGAACATTTCATAAATGGTATGTATAAAGAATCTTTTACAACCTATCACTGGGCATGTCCAATGTTGTTCTTCGCCGTCCTTGCTGCCAGTGAAGATGAATAACAGGGGGAAACATGTTCCTAGTTGCTGAAAGGGTAAATTGAGTTGAAGTTTCCCACTTTTCCACGGAGATTTCGAAGCAATCAGTCCAATCACCTCCCTAATAACCAACAAATTTAGGGAAGAAGAATTAGATATTACCATGAGATGTAGCTAAATGATTCAGGTTTCTGAAAGATTCATTTCTAATTGATCCTATACGAGCTTATGGTTTTGTAAAGTGTCAGGGTAGAATAGCTTTGGCAGTTATTGGTGCACTTAAAAAATATGCGCTAGTTTGATATGCTAATCATGTGCATTGATACTGGTTCTATCTTTATGTTATAGTTTTGACGTCTTCTAGTTATTTTGGTGTAATTGTTTCTATAGTATTAATACATATGAGAATGGAATGTGTCCTCTAGTACTTTGATTTTTTTGATGGGATTGGTTACTATTGTAATGTTTTGGTTTAACCATAATTCAATTCCCTAAACCAGTTATTCCAATTTATCCCCTCAGCATAGCCTCTGTTTCGGATTCATGCTTGCTTGCGGTTTTGATACTGTAGTTTTTTGCCTTGACGTTAGAAATTGATCGCTTCAACCTTATGGTTATGTGCTTTCCCTTTGGATTTGTATGGATTTTGCCTTGTGCAAAACAAGCTTTGCTTTCTTTAGCTGGAGTCTTCTATTTCTTTTCTATGCATGATTCACAGCCTGCATAGTTGTTGAAATCGGAGTGTGCTCTCTGTGCAGGTTTCCTTTGGTGTTAATTCCTTACTATAGCAAATAGTCATCTAGGAGGGTTCATTCTTCACTTTTCTACTATAGCATGGGAGTTGGCTGCCTCTTTTCTTAGTTGCGACTTTCCTTCTTAGGCACTACAGAGGCTTTCCTTATGCGGTTGTTTCATTCTCAAGAATTGTTGCTATATTTGGTTCTCGACATTGCATTGTAGCAGATTGAGTGATTTACTGGAAATACTAAAATCGGACTTGGGATTTGCTTGAATTACTGAACTCGGGATTTTTAATTTGGAAACTCACTGTTTTGCTGTAAATAAGAATGAAATCTTACTGTGTTTGTTGGAATTCAATTGAAACTAGAGGTATTAGGCTAGATCTTGGAGTATTTTGGGAAGTTACTACTTTTTGGACATTTTTTTATAGTAAGTAGGTGGAGGCCCATGCAAAATTTAGTTGATTTTATAATATTCTAATTTCCTCTCTAACTCCGTGTTATTGGATGTGGGTTCTTAGAGTGCTTGCAAGTTTTGGCAACAAATTATGAGGGACTATTTGGTGTGAGGTTTGGATCTTCTAATTGATAATTTCTATCCATATTCCTTCTTCTAACTTTTTTATTTGTTGGTTTGTGTATGCGATTGAGATAATTTCAAATTTGATGCACTGATTTCCTTTTTGTGGTGTGAATCTTAACTGTGAAATGCCTTCGTAATTTTGCCAATTGGGACCTACACTTTCTAAGCTTTTTGCCCTTTCTTCGTTCTCTTCCCCTAGAATCTCATTGATCCATGGCATCCCTATTGCTTACTCATCAATTTATGAACTATTGTGATTATTATTCTGTCTACCGTGGATTATAATTATTTTGTAATGCTTATTTCTTAATTTTTATGATTCCTATTATTTCCTCTTCAGTGATTGTATAAATATTGCACAAATATTGGAATGAAAGATTCAATAAATTATGTCTAATTCTTGTCATGGTAGCAGAACTCTAAGCTTTTTCTCATTCTTGTATTTCCATTATAATAAACTTTATCGCTGCATTACATAATTTGTTGTTTCATTGCTGCACTTCCTTTCTTTTCCCGTTTTTCTATAACTTCAGCCTTCACCGTATTGCTGCAAGCATATTCCATTGTTGCAACCTTCAATGTTGCATTGATGCAAATTGGTCTCATTGTTGCAACTTTAGTTGTTGCATTGTCACGTTTCTTTCTTTTTTTATTATTTTTTGAGCAAAACCACAACTTCCATATCCTTGACCAACAACAATATGTTGGGTTCATTTGGAGTTGAGGGATGTAATCTAAATCAAATAGAAGAGTTGTAAAGTATCAATTCTACATATCGGTTGAATGTAAATAACTATCTAAAGTGGTCCTGATAGGTTCACAGGTTCTTAAAGGGAAGAAAAAACTGCGCCATTTACAAAGTATAGAAAGAAAAAAAGCCTACTAAGAGCACTTGAAAAAATATGCACATCAGGTACTTGTACTCTAGCATTTTGCAGGCGAATAACTTGCCAAAATTTTCACCAAAATATTATAGTAATCTTTTAGAAATTATAAAGCAAGATTGAAATGGACGATTTTTATTCGTTTGCTTGAGAGGGAGTATGAAGCACCTACATGGTTTTTGCTAGCTAGGCACCACATGTACCAAGCCTAATAGGATCCCTACTACCTATGTCGCGGCCCCTTTCTTTTTTTTTTTCGGGTCGTCGAGGAGAGTTTTAACCAGTAGGTTATGAAGCAAATTTTCAGAAGGCAAACTAGATTTTGAATAAGACATTACCCAGAGATTTCACCCTCATTTTGCGAGGACTTTATGATCTGAGTTTAGGTTTCCTATAGGCGCAAACCCCTATAGTTAGTTACTCCTGATAACGAGAGAGAACTTTCGATTAATGCTAGTCATCAAACAAATACAAAGTATCTGATGTATAGTAGCAACATGATTTAGCTATTAAAAATTTTAATATTTTAAATTAGAAATATATCACCTTGCACTTAAAAAGGATGGTGTGTGGGGGGGGGGGGGAGGGGAAGTGATGATACACCCGATCAAGATCTCATGGTTCAGTCGTCCCAGATCATCATAATCCCTAGTCTATTTAGTCAGAGGAGGTAGTCGACCCAACCTGATAGAAGGATCCTTATTGGCAGCCAAGGATTGCTTTCTCCAAGGGTACCTTGTAGACCTGGGGTAAATATTTGTCTAAAGGGACAAATTTGAATCCTCCTTAGCTGATAAAGGGCTTTGTGCCATATCGATCATATCTTATTGATTTATTACTCAATGATTTAACGTCGTTAGGGAACATATAGGCTCTGACCATGACCGTAATTTAATGGTGCCATTTGGCGGCAAAACCACCCGGTTAGAGGGTCTCAATCATAACCCTGTGGTGCCATTTAGCGGCAAAATCATCGGTTAGAGGACACATGCCACGTTCTTACTAGCAATAGATTGATTGAGAATGAATCTTAATGATATTCTTGACCAGACTTTTGCTCTTTATGAGTTGAAGTGATTTTTCAAATTGTTTACCTCAGCAAACTGTTGCGGAGGGTGGATGGATTTTGTTTAAAGTATTTGATGATTTATTTTAATTTTATATATTTTAAATTATGGTATTTTTGGAATTTTGAATTTTCATGGGCATTTGGGAGGCGTTTTTAAATATTTGGGATCCCCTTCGATTGAATTTTTCTGTTAACACGACCATCATTGGGGTACACTTATGGGCAACTCGTTTTGTTGGTTGAACTTTATCGACTCTATCTACTTGTCGACAGAGGATCGTATTCATTGTGGGCTTTATGTCTCTGTTAGTGAATTTTTTTATTATAGACCTTGAATGCATAATATGAATGTATTAAAACAAATATCTCGGTGCTGCGACCATACATTTGTTTAACTGTTCGAGCCGTGTCGACTCCTATCTATTCATGTAGAAGGATCGGACTCGAATTTAAGTTCATGTTTTCACCCGCATAGCGTCTCAGGCATCATGTGTTTGCATACAACATGCTCGTCGGGGCCGTTGAAGGTAATCATATTTTAATGCTTGAGGGGGGAGTAATTAAATATTTAAGTATAATTATTTATGCTAAGTGATTGTCATTAAAGTTTGCATAAATTTTCATTTGAAGCTTGAGAAACACATTCTTTTCGTTTGCATGAGTGTTGTGGATCCTGCGGCGTATAGAATATCATCCTAATTTTTCATACAACATTTGCGGATCATTGCTAGCAATAACATTAAGGTATAATATATGGCGAACACCAGTGCTTGCCTTCGGAGCTAATGTCTCAGTAGCGTCAAGCCTCTGTTACAATGCTCTATCAATTTTTAAGGTACCGTGATCATTTAACGGTTCGTCATAATAAACAATTAATTTTCAAGTATCTATGGAAGGGGTACTCAAGCTCAAGTTCTGCAATTCAAACTTGCTTAAAACCTAACCTCCGGCTTTAATTGTAAGGTTTTCTAGGTTGCATTTATAGGAAGGTTTGATGAAGCCAATGGCTTCCTCCACTTTTTGGGCCATTAAAGCATCCATGGATATCATGATCAATCTCATAGTTCCTTTCGTGAACAAGGTGCTCAGTTTCAAAGCTTGCTTTAATCCAACCCACATTTAGAATTCATCTACCATTTAAAATATCCATGAGATATTTCATTGTTCTAATGCAAGCTCTGTCTTCTTTCGTGGCAGCGATAACGTTATGCTTCTTTTGATGAGTTACAAGCACACCACTTAGTCTAGCAAATTTCTCCAAAATTTCCTTCTTGTCCTTAGAGAGCTCAGATCCACAAATCATCTAATCACTGCTTAGACTAGATAAGAACATCCGAATTGTATGAGGTCGTTTTATGATAAATGAGGTATCATAATCTAATAAAATCAAAGGATCAATTGATGCACTATTAGCTCTCATTGTCTTCAATTCACCACAAGGTAGTCTCTTTGGAGCATGAACATGATAGAGTACAAGATAGTTTTTAGTATTCCAACGACATTCTAGTATTTGACATACAAATGGAATATGAAAACTTTTCTTGTAGCTCTTGACATAGTAACCAAGAGCAACTCTCTTTAACTCACAACTACACCATTTGATGATGCACTTGTAGGACATTAGGTTATGAAGCTTGACATTAAGGTATTTGTTCTCCATTCAAATAATGCAACTTTTCTTCAAAAGCCTCAATATTTCTGTAGAAATGAAACATTTTTCATTTGATTATTCTTTGACTCTACAGAATCATTTAATCTTGCATGCTTAGTGCTACAGTTAGGACCTTCTGATGATGGTAACATATTAGTGGACCTTCTCTTTACCCCAAGTTATCCTTCTTTTTCCCAATTGTCACTATCGGAATCTCTAATGTTATTAATTGGAGGACTTAGTTATACTTGATCAACAAAACCTTCAACTCCAATATAAAATAAATGCTACTTATCGATGTGGTTGTTGCATGAGACGGGTCTCCTATAGCAGTTTGTAGATGCTTACATTTGCTACATATTGACTGCTTTTGCTTACGAGGGATCATTGCATTTTCCTGCCATTGAATGGTTGTTGACTGTAAAGATGATCTAGCATTTGTTGCACGTTGTTCGTTGCCACCTATAGGTGAACTACTGTAGGATAATGGGTCATCTGCTCTTGTTTGCAAATATTGCTACGGATCACTTTCCACTTTCCACTTTCTGCTTGTAGTTACACGTATTTACTGTAGCTTTCTTATATTTGTGCGTAGATAGCCTATAGGGTGTATGATAAGTCTCCTACAATGGCTCGTAGGTGTTTGCATTTGCTACAGATTAGGTGTCTTTGCTTGTAGGATACCGATGTATTTGTTGCATGAGCACCCTGGCGTTTGTTGCATGTGCATGTCTGTAGAGAATACCACCTTTTGTTGACAGGTTTTGTGTGTCCGTTTGTATGTTGATGTGGGCTACTAGTTGAGCTGCATTCATCACTGATTTCTCTATAAAAGGTTAGGAGTGGGTTTGGAGGTTGATTGGTGGCCATGAGGTCGACTGTTGGGTTCGGATGGGACCTAACAGCTAGGCATCGAGATTGGAGGCAGTTGCTGATTCGATTGTGAGGCTTTGAGTGAGGCTGGGTGGAGATTGGAAGGTTGCCAGCTGTGAGGAGGCCTACGGGTAGTGAAGTTATCGGCTAGGAGTTCGGGTAGCATGGAAGGTTGGTGAGTGGTTTGCGGGTTCCGTCTAAGTTTGACCAGCCGATTTGTGTGAATGGGAAAGACGGGAAGGTTGCTAAAGGGCCGTTCGTGTGAGGTAGGTCGATCGCAAGCGGAACATAGGGGGCTTGGTCGGAGTTGGGATCGAGAGCTGCTGCTCAATTGAGTAGAGAGAGAAGATCGGACAGAGTGCGGGAGATCGAGCCGTGGAAGTTTGATCGTGAGTGAAAGAACCGCAAGAGGCTTGTTCTCCTCTCATTTTAACGACGGAAGCAGGAGATCGTGAGATTGTGTGGAGTCTGTGCAGAGATCATGGGAAAGCGTCGTCGACGTGCAAGTTTGTGCGGAGCACGACCGGTAAGGGCATTGATTTGATATATATTTTTTTAATTTCTCTATAGAGGTCAATAAAATTCTAAAGTTCCGTGTTTTATTTCTTTTAGTTGTGTCAGTTTTTTCTTACTCTTCCTCATCTTCGATCTTAATCATTTCTCCCTTTCTTAATCAATAATAATCAATAAAATTATTAATTAAAGTTTAAAATAATGACTATATTGATTTATAACTTCAATTACATAAGTTTTATGGATACCTTTTTTATTTCTTGCTAGCTGTATTAAACCTATTGATCTTGCTTCGGTTTCCATTGAAGAAATCAACATTGATATCTTGTTACAAATCGGATTGTGCAACTTTATCATCATCATCAATAAACCATTCATGATCTGATGGCATTTTTTGCAAACTAATAGATCTTCATCATCATCTAAAGCCTTTTTCTTCAAATGTCCATCCTTTAATTTTTTGTACATGATGTAAATCAAGAAGTTCATTCTTAAGGTAATCAAAAGATTTCTTATTTTGGTATGAATTTGATTGTATATACTCATATTTCGCTCGCAATCAGATTATTAACTTGTAATGCTCAGTAATTGAACAACTAATTGTTGTAGCTTTGGAGTGACATCACAAGACTGAATATACTATTCAATTAAATTAATAAAAAAACATAGTTAAAACTGGGTGAATTTTACCTTATTTCAACCAATAAATGTTAAAAATTATCTATCATTTTGCTATTGTATCTTTGGATTGTTGTAGTTCAAAGAATCTTTCTTTATTTCTAAATAAAGATGTAGAACTGCTTTGGCTCTCAGTTGATGCAGTTATCAACATATCCATATAGTGGAATAAACTTAATTTAATTTCAAGATTGTTCTCATATTGATGTTAATGATTAAGATAATATCCTATGACATGCAAATGATGAAGCTGAAGCTACCATTTCTCATCAATTTTTCCCATATTTTCTTGTAGTTGGATTCCCATCCTCCCAAGTTTTGTGTTATCAATTTACTTGCCTTGTCCATTGCATTATAAATGAAGTCCATATAGCTTACATTTATTTGCATCAACCATCCTTAAAACTAGAACCAATGGTTTTGTTGTTGTTATTACATAACTCCGCTTAACCAAAATCTTTCATTCAAAAGTTTAAACTACTTTCCCTTTAGATTTCTTTGCCCAAGCACAACATATTCATTACGTGGAGGTGAACATACCCACCAAAGGTTGTCTTGCTTCCATGATGCTTTGTAGATTCTAGTATGTTGTAGCAAATTTAGTTGTAGTAGGTCGTAGGAGTTTCTTAGAAAATTTTCTTCTCAAAGCCAAAATCCACTAATGATTGTAGATAAACTTGTTGTTCTTTGCTTTTCTTACGATGTTCTTGTTCTGGGACAACTTTCCAAGTTTTTCAAGAATCAAATTTAATGTGCTACACATGTTAAATACATATGCTTTCTTTTCTCCATTAACTTATTTCCAACCGCCCTATAAGCACTAGCAATGTCTATAATGATGTATATCACTAGATGCTCTCTAATCTACTCTGACTCCATCATTTAGTCCAAAAGTACATTCTAATCTTTTACATTAGCAGACACTTCAATAGACTAAAAGAAAATAGTTCCTTAGAGTTTTTTAATCAAATATTTGATTAAGTTTCTAATCTTAATAGGAGACAAACTATCAGTCATGATAGTCACTCCAGTTTGTTTTCAATTTTGAATTTTCTCAATGAATTTCTCAGTGTTATTCAATTTCTCTTTCAATATCCAAGTTCTCAGATCATACATAGATGGGGATTTAAGATCCCAGCCATAGGAACCTATTGAACAATTCATGTTTGAATAAAGAAAGTTTGCCTAAATGGAAGACATTTATTAAAGAAACTTCCAATATCTCTCTGCACACGCGCATGCAAGCCTCTCTAACATTTTCAGGAAAACATACGACATGCTATACTCTTGCACTTTCATCCTTGTCATCCACCACATTTATCATCTATTTATCCATAGGTCTTCTTGTAACTCTACTTGATATTTGCGGCAAAAGAAGATGAGGAATCTTTGCTACTAGGCTCCTGCCATAATATGATATGATATCTACTCTTTCATCAAAACATCATTGTGCTAAATGCTTTGACGTTGTTTCCTTGCTCATATATGCACAGATCTCCTCTTTGACATCAAACTCTTATGGCACCTGACACACGTTGCAACATTATTATGGAGCCAGTAAGGTGCTATTTCATTCTTGTTAGACCCACTTTAATAACCTCAATATGCCTTGTCACTCCAATTTAAACTCGCACGCGATTTTTTCTGTCCCTTTGTTCTTTTCTCCTTAATTCTAACCATTTCTTAGAAAACCCTAAAATGAAAAAAAAAAATTTGAGACATGCAAATGTTTTAAAAGCAAGAAACCTTAAATAAACAAAGGAAAAAAAATAGCTTTACGAAATAAAAAAAATTTAAAGTTTATGGATTGCTATCGGAAGAAGAGGATATGTGGTGGAGGAAGAATTGTGTTTTTTGTGGAGGAAGAAAACTTTGCTAGGAGAAGTGGTGGCGATGGCTAGGAATCAGATGAATAGCGGTATGTATGAGATTGAGCGAAGAAGGGAGTGCGTAAGACTAAGAGGGGCTTAGATATATGTGAGACTGAGAAGATAAGGGTGTGCTTGAGGGGTGAGGTAGAAATTGAGTTAATAGAATTGTTTAATTAAATAGATTTTACTTATGTTTGTTTTTGAAAAATAAGACTTAACTCTAAATTGTGCATGTCTTATCAAACTTGAGGTGAGTTGTGCCTCACATTATGCGAGGTGTTCGCCTCACATATTAGTCCATGAGGAGCACGCCTCATGAAAAAAGCCAAAAAATGTTGATGCCCTCCTTGTATTATTGGAATTTTAGACCATGCATGCTATAGTTAATAAGTTGATTGATCAAGCTGCTGACATGAATATTGAATGTAAAAGTGAGCAAATCATGCCTACTAGTTGATAAGTTAATTAAACAACCTGTTGTGACTCCTGATGTTGTTTCTAACAAGATCATTTCAAATAAAATTAAAAATAATTTTATTTTTTGGTTCTTTGTTTGTTGACATCATACATGTCAATGGCGCAAAATGGCGTGCGCCTTGGCGCACAATGCGGCGTGACGCACATATGGAGCTATTGACTTGGCGCGGTGCGGCACGACGCATCAAAATAGCGCGCACTATTTGCTCCATGCATGGGCAATGGCGCATGGCGCAAGGTGTTCATGGCGTGTGCTATTTTGTTAATATGTTATAAATTTCAAATTACAAGTTGTAATTAATTTTTTTAAGTTTATATATTAACATGATAATCAATTATTAATTAATTAAACTTCACATTAATAAAATATCAAAAAACTTAAAGGATTTAATTTTTTTTAGGATTTAAAGCTATCATTTTTGTTATTAGGAGGGATTTACTTAAATCTATTTATGTAAGTTTATGTAAGATTTAAAATCAGCATTTTTTCTATTTGACAAGATATTTATGCTAAATTTTACTCTAATCAACCTATTATTGTTATTTAATGGTATTTAAAAAATATATATATATATATACATATATATATTTAATTACTTTCTATTGTGCACCTTTCTTAAAAAGGCGTGGGCCGCGTATTGCGCTATGCACCATCATGGCTCCACAGGGATCTTTGCGCTGTGGTGTGCCATTCGACAATGACATGTAAGCTTATAAAGAGAGATCTGTGGAGAAAGTCAAATTAAGTCAATATTACAAACAATTTTTAATGATGATTACCCTAAAGGAAACTTGACTTCAACTTTTCCTTTCTTTGTACTTCTAAAAAAGTGCATAAATCTTCATTTACTAAATTTAGGCCATTTGAATTAGCCTTCTTCAAAGAGAATGATTGTCCATACAGGCATATTATAGTCAATATTAGTTTCCATTAAGATGCATACTGGCATTTTAGCATCTTGTGGTTTGCTACATAATTTATATGATTTTTTTGATTTACATGAATGTGAATATTAATTATTAATTATGATAACTATAAGTCTACTGCAATTTTGAAATTCAAACTAGTTGATGAAGAACTATACTTCTAAATCTCGAAAGCCTTCATATGTGGACCTTTAAGAGTTTAGGTAGAAAGGTGGGGTCATAGAAATCATACATCAAATTGGGGTCAATATTTATGAAATATAAAATTTGGACTCTATAATATTATTTTAGACTTCAATATATCAATTTTAATTTATTTTATCAATCTACTATCAAAGCTGTAGCTTTTTCTCTCTTTTTTTTTCACACCTCTTTTCAAACTCATTTCTAACACATTGCTGGACAAATCCACCTCTCTTATTCTAGATGTTATCTTATAGGCAAGGATTCTATTCACTACTTATGCAAGACTTATTGATGGTAGATATCAAGAGTATTTTATGCTTCGGTATGAGTATGATGCACCGACACGCCTCTTAAAGAGGGTATGCAGTGTCGGACACGTGTCGGACACGGACACGCATCGGACACGGCATGGACACGTGTCCGACACGGCATTGGAGTGTCGAAATTTAAAACATTAAAATTTAAATCGGACACGCGTGTCTGACACGCATGTCCGTTTATTAAATGATAAAATCGTCAGTTCTATGTAGCCTTTTCCGCGAACGAGAAGCCCTATTTTTCCGATCCATGAAAGAAATCTTCTAGGGCGGACTAGGAGAGCTCGGAGTCAACGCCAAACGGAGCCCGCTGCCTTCGCCTCCCATTCCTTCGTCATTTCTGCTCGGCCAA
This sequence comes from Dendrobium nobile, assembly GCA_022539455.1. Taxonomy (NCBI): domain Eukaryota; kingdom Viridiplantae; phylum Streptophyta; class Magnoliopsida; order Asparagales; family Orchidaceae; genus Dendrobium; species Dendrobium nobile. The sequence continues at coordinate 27,824,703 of CM039732.1, read as the reverse complement.
GCAGAGCTCGTCTTTCTCATTCCTTTGTTCTTGCGTTATTTCTGCTGTCATTTGAGGCAATGTTCGCAATCAAGGCCAAACAGAGCACCTTCTGCGCGCAAGAGAGCCAAGACCTGTAAGTGTATTTCGCCATTTCTTCTCTTCATTGTTGAAAAACCTAAGTTACATGCTCGGTACCGCTCAGTACATGCTTGGTACCGCTCAGTACATGCTCGGTACTACTAGGTACATGCTCGGTACTGGTCGGTACATGCTCGGTACTGGTCGGTACATGCTCGGTACTGGTAGGTACATGCTCGATACTGGTAGGTACATGCTCGGTATTGGTAGGTACATGCTCGATACTGGTAGGTATATTTATATTTATCTTTTAAATTAATTTAAATTTGTTGGTAAATGAACATATAATTTAATATGCTTTGTATTATTTGAAGGTATTCAAGTAAAGAATGGCTTCAAGAAGACCCTCAACGTGTCTCACCACAAAAAGATTTAGAAGTTTCAAATATGAGAAAGATATGTCTGAAAAGATATTTTTCAAATCAGGAGGAGAGAAGAAAAATTAATATAGAATTTGCAAAGTTCTTTGGATATTTAGAGGATTTTGGTGATCAAGAATCTTTGGTTGATAGATGGAGGATTGATCCAAAAATATGGTGGTTGATTCATGGAGCTTTAGCACCGCTTCTTTAAACAATAACAATAAAACTTCTTGGTCAAGTATCATCCTCTTCCTGTTGTGAGAGAAATTGGAGCACATACTCATTTATCCAATCAATGAAGAGGAATAAAATAACTCCATAACGTGCTGAAGATTTAGTTTATGTGCATACAAATCTTCGTCTTCTATCAAGGAAAACCCCACTTTACATGACAGGTGATAACAAGATGTGGGATGTTGCTGGAGATGGGTTCGAGTGCCTTGATGATATGGGATTATTGGAGGTTGCAAATCTTTCTCTAGATGAACCAGAGTTGGAAGCAATGATATTCAATGATGATGATATTGAAGGCCAAAGACCAACATCTGAATCTAATTTTATCATTCCCTCTATTGAGTAGTTAGACCTTCATGTTGTATTAAATGATTTTTTGCTTATATTTTTGTGTTTGTGATGCAATCAAAAATTTGGGAGAGGGACCCAAATTTTTGATCACAAAGATCACAATCTTACTAGGAATAAAATAAGACATAAAATAGACAAATAAATTAAAAACAACAACTTTACTTAATGAAATAAAATGATTTACAAACATCGACTCTTACAAACTTGACTCAAATAAGACACCCTAAAGTTGCTTTCCAAGAGAAGAAGGATACAATGGAATGGTTACTATGGAGAGAAGAAAGAGATTAGAAGCCGAGACGAAGGTTGGAAAGAGCCCGCAGGATTTCCGGAGGAGGGGAAGAAGCTTAGAAAGAGCCCGCAGGATTTCCAAAGCCAAAAACCACTCAGGTTTTATCCCAAAAATTACATCATATCACTCTCATAACTCTTTTTTATAACCCAAAACATCTACTATATATAGGCATAAGAGGGGAACTAAACAGCCATTATAATATTAATTAAAAACTGGAAATAGAAGGCCAAAAGGCACTAAAAACTGCAGTAAAAACTCTTGGAATTCCTCCCCAAACAGCCACCAAACAGTCCCAAAAACTGTCCAAATTCTGTCCACAATACAGCCCAAAAACTGTCCAAAAACAGTCTAAAAACTGTTCAATTTCTGTCCCAAAAATCTGTTCATATTCCCATATAAAAGCCTTAAATTTCCTGCACAGGAATTCCAAACAGCAAAGCAGAAAAAGTCACGGTTTCAGCATGGAGAAACCAAACAGTACCACAGGAATTAAGGCCACGGTTTCCAGCACAGCAAACCTCAAACGTCACAGCAAATCCAAGGAGGAAAGGCCACGGTTTCAGCACAGCAACAGGGAATTAATGCCCCACGGTTTCAGCACAGCAAACCCCAAACGTCACAGCACAACCAAGGAGGGAATTTCGGTTCCAACAGCCAAGCACAAGAAACTAACAGCCACCATTAAAGCACCATGAAGGCCACGGTTCCAACAGCCTAAAGAGGGAAAAATAATGCAGCAGCTCAAGAGGCAAAGGAAGAGGAAGAGACAAGTAGAAAGAAGAGGGGGAAGGAGAAAAGACACAAGGGAAGAAACCAAAAGTAAAACTCAACTTGTGTTGACCCCCCCTTTGTCTACATCAGTTTGTACTAGACATTTTGTACTAAACATCTTTATGTTATAAGCTAAACAAGTTATCATGAATTGATTTATTATTGCTTGACATTTTTACTATAATGTCACCTTAATTTTTATATGTTATATTAAAAAATTATTATGCCATGTCCACGCCGCACCCGTGTCCTATATTTTTAAAAATTGCCGTGTCCCGTGTCCGTGTCGCCGTGTTCATGTCGGTGCATCATAGGGTATGACATATCTCCTTGTGATGATTTATAGATTATCTTGTAAGAAGCATAATAATTTGCCCTTATTTGCATGCAAAATATCAAATACTTAATTTATCAGAGCCAAATTTTCACAAGCCTTATAAATGATGCAAATCTAAAAAACTACACATTAATTATGCTAGTCATGTGTATGATATTGATTTGTTTTTTTTAAATATATTCTAGTTTTGATATTTTCTAGTTTATTTGATGTTTTTGATGAATGAGATGAGTTCTCTAGTGTTTTGGTTACTTTGCAAGTGCTTCAATTCAATTATTTTCTGATTCCTGTGCTGTGATTCCAATATGTTCCTTCACTATGGCCTATGTTTTTAGTTCTTGCTAGTTATGGCTTTGATGTTGTATCTGTGATGGTTTTTTTAGAGATGGGTCGTTGTTGCCTTGTGATTATCTGCTGCATCCTCTGATGGTGCAGATTTTGCCTCGTGCGAAATAAGCCTTGCTTTCTTTAGCTGTTGCTCTCTGTTTCGTTTCCTTATTATATATGATTTGTATCCTGCATAGTTGTTAAATTTGGAAAATGTTGTCTCTGTGGTTTTCCTATTCTTACCTACTTTCGGGAATCAAATAATCGGTTGGGAAGTTTCCTTCTTCACTTGGTTTCTTTCTTCAACACGGGAGTCAGTTGTATCTCTACATCAACAAGTTTCCTTTTACTTCTGCAGTGGTTTTCTTCGTGGGCATTATAGCTTTATTTGGCTATTCAGCTCCCTCCTTTTTCGATGTTGCAATTTAAAAATAACAGGATAATAACAGGATTTGCTGGATTCTAGAATACAGGTTTCTAAGTTGGAAACTGAGATTAAAAATTTGCTGTACTTGCTGGGATTCATGTTTACTAAATCGAAACTTGTAATATTAGGCCATATCTTGGAGGATTATGAGAAGTTACTATTTTGAGTGTTTCTAATTTTAAATATCAGGCCGCAATACATGTAAATTCAGTTGATTATTTGATTATTACCACTCAAACTTGCGTGTGCTATTGGATTTGAATTCTTAGAGCGGTTGCAAGTCTTGATGATAACTTCCAGGGGACGATTCTCATTGTACCTGCTTGAGGCATAAATCTTCTAATTGGTGATTTGTATCTTTCTTCTTTCTTCTAATTAGTTTTGTTATTGATTTGTGCGCATGATTAGGAACTTGTTAAGTTTGATATTTATCAATTTGTTTTTGGTATGGTGAATTTTAATTACTTAAATTTTATATTCATTCATTGGCTTCTTGTGGAATTTCAAAATTTTGTGACTTAAATTATTTTTAGAAATGAAAAAAGTTTGTTTTCTGATTTTGCAGGAAAAAGGGATTAATGATTGTTTAAATTTGAATCCAGGAAATTGTGAGTTATGGTTTACTTGGTTTTTTGCGCATCTGATTCTAGACTTGCATTAGTGAGCCCTAGTCCCAAGCATGGTTTAAAATTGCGCAATATGAGGCTCGCCTTGAGGCCCGCCTTTGCGCAATTCCAGTAAAAAACGCTTCGATGCTTCCACCTAGAGTTTTTTTTTTATGAGGCTTGCGCCTCAACTTAGTTGAGGCACGCCTTGAGGCCCGCCTCGCCTCACTGGCATGAGGCTTACGCCTCACGCTATATATATTAAAACTTACATAAATCTTGAAGTAAATGCCCGACATTGGACTCTATAGGAGAGGAGGAAGGGGAGAGAGCAATTCATCATAATTTGAATTATGATTCAAATGAATAACTCCTTAGTGATGACAGTGTTGATGACTTATGAGTTCTTATGTGATATGTCATTGCTATTTATTTTAGAAAATTTGAATTATATGTTAATGAAATGAATACTGGGATTTGGGAAAGATAGAATTTTGAGTTGAACTATATTTCATGTTGTCTTATTATTGGGATATTTTGATTTCACTTCATATCTTATGTTTTTTTATGTTTTATATTATTCACTCATTAGTATATAAAAAATTTATCATTTTATGTTTACGCAATCTTTTGATTTTGAGGCTTACGCCTCAAAACGCCTTGAGGCTTACGCCTCGCCTCACGAATGAAAAACGCCTCAATACCCGAATACGCAATTTTAAACATTGGTCCCAAGATGTCCTACATCAATTATCATGTTTCAGGATGCTTTATTGAACTATACCATGGCATCAACATCAGAAGAGAATTAGCCTTGAGAGTACAATGGACGCTGCTAAGCAACCAATATAAAAGCTCAAACTTATAAATTATTATCACAACCCGGCCTGAAGACTTGAATTAATGGGGTGGGAATAAGCAGTCGGACGGTGATTTAAATTTTTAATTACTAACTATTTCTAATAAGTAGCAAGAGCTACTAAAACCTCAAAAATATATAAATACCTTTTTTTTGGAGCGTCGTGCCGATGATATACATTTTCTTCTCTTATGCTCATTTTAGTTAATTGAATTATACCTGAAAAGTATTTTTCAATAGGAAGAGTGAGTCATAACATAACTAAGCGAGTAATTCATGCTTCTAAAATTACAGTAACCTAAGATCTTTGAAATAATATGCTTGCTCATTTTCAAACGTAAAATAGTTTCATTTAAATTCATTTCATATATGGCCATCAATGTGATAGGCTAGTTCAGGCTGAATCGGTCCAGCCGACCCAAGGGTCGGCTCAGCAATTCTACAGGAGGCGGAAACAATCCGCCTCCCCTGCCTTGTTCCGCCCAATGGGTGGGCCCCACCGTCCGTTTGAATTCAAAATCGAAAGGAGGGGGCAGCTAGGGCTTGGGAGGGAAATTAGATTAAGAAAGCTTTTGTATTAAAGTGCATGAGAGGATTATGGGGGATTATATTTTGATTGATTGGAATTAAGGTTTCTTGGGGACTTGGGCTCTAGACTCTCTTGTCTAGAGATTTGGGAGAGATGATCTTCCTCTCGAATTGAGGATCTCTTGTATCTTGCTTTGTTCTTGTTTCTCTTTGTTTCCTATAAGATTTGCTATCGTTTGATTGTTCTTCCACCACGATTTCTTGGTTTTCTCAATTATTGTTAGGTTTGCTTGCGAACTCAAGTAGATCCAATAGGATTACTTGCGAACTCAAGTATTTCCTATCCAATTGGTATCAGAGCAAGTCTTGAGACTGGTGGAGGGCTATTTTCGACAAATTCCAGTAGTGATTTTTTGCCTGGAAAAGAAGAAAGTTGCTGTTTTTTGAGTCCCAAATTCAAATTTTGTGAATCGACAAACTCCAGATGTGATGGCAGCCAAGGTGGATGCTTTGGAAGAAAGACTTGAAGGGGAGATGAATCAAATCAAGACAACGGTGGAGGAAAGGATTTTCTCCCTGGAATGACAAGTAGCCGATCTCTAGGACATGATGAAGAAAATTTTGGAAATCCAAAACCAAACGGCGGCTTCCATGGCAAAAGGTGTGGAAGGGAAAATCACAAATTTTGAAATCCGTAGGGAGGAAGATGAGGTGGAAATCATGGAAGGAGAATGAAGAAGACCCTATCTAGTGCCTGTCCAGAGGGAAGAAAGAGAAGGTGTATATGGGGAATGCCAGGATGGATACTTTGGCCGCCGAGGTGTTGATTTTGAAGAAAGGAGGGAATTTGAAGGGGGTTTGGGCTATGGCAGGGTAAGGGAAGGTCCGAAGACGTCGGTTGGCCTAGTGCTTGGGAGAGGAGAAACTATGAAAGAATAAGGTGGAATGGTGGCGACGAGAAGGTTAGGAAGTTGAAGATGCCCATATTTGAAGGAGAAGATGCGTATGGGCGGATTTATAAGGTGGATCGATACTTCACTGTCAATGTGATGACGGAGGAGGAGAAGCTGACAACAGCGGGCTTGTGCTTGGAAGGAAAAGCTCTGTCTTGGTATCATTGGAGAGACCAGAGGAGGCCTATCAGGAACTGGAGGGAATTCAAGGACTGCATAATAGAACGTTTCCAAATCGATCGTGGAGGAGATTTCTATGAGTAGTTTTTTGCTCTGACGCAGGAGGGATCAGTAGTAGACTACCATGAGCGATTTGAGCACCTAGCCAGCAGGGTGGAGCGATTATCAGATGCGGTATTGGAGGAAAATTTTATGAAGGGGTTGAAGGTGGAGATTCGAGCAGCAGTGAAGGTTCTGATGCCCCGTGACTTAAGGGAGGCCATGAAGTTGGCCCAACTGGTTGAAAATCAGAGAAATTTGAAGAGGGGAGCCAGGAGTAGTAGCACAGGGGGTACTTACAGGGTGACTATTACCCATATAACACCTAAAGGTCATGCAATAGGAGGGAGTCAGGAGGCCACCAAGGAGAAGACAGTAGGAGGAGGGAGTGGGGGAAATTTCTAGCTGCTGATAGAAAAAGAGATGCAGGAGAAGAGGGCTAAGGGGTTGTGCTTCAGGTGCGATGAAAATTAATAATTTATATTAATATGTCAATTAAATATTTTCCTTTTCCTTTTTCATATACTCTCTTTTAAAATTAATAATTTAATTACATGAAATCTCTCCTATGCCCTCTCTCTCTAATTACTTTGTTAATTCACTAATTAAAATTAAAATTTTAAGATATTCATTCTCTCTCTCTCTCTATATATATGAAACAATATTTTCTTTAGTATCATATTTAATATTTACTTTTACTAAATTTTTGTTCTTTATATTAATATGTCAATTATTACTAATCCTTCAATTCATATTTGTATAATTAATTATCTTAATTAATATTTTAAATTAAATTCCATATCTTATTTGAATCTCATAATCTCTTATTTAAATACCAATTTATCTCATTTTATTATTAATTCCTAATTTAAAATTTCTTCTCTCTTTAATTAATTACTTTTAAGTATATTCTATGCCATAAATTCATTATACTTCTAAATCCAATTTATTATTTAATGTATTCATGACTTAATTTAAAATTTCATATAATTTTATATACATATTAATATTATCATTAATTAATTTCTAATATTAATTTTCTAAAAAGTTTTATTATCATTATTTTTTTATGAAAATAATTCTAATAAAAGAATAAAAATCTTACCTACTCCCAGTCGTCGAACCCTCGCCCATGCTCGCCTAATCCTTCTTTCTCGCTTTTGCTCTCAATATCTCAGTTGGCTTGATCACAAGTGCCTCTATTTTCTCCCACTCTCTTCCTTTCTGTTTCTCTCTATTCCCTTCCATCTTCTTCTTCTTCCTCTTAGTTGCTACTTTCTCAATTTATTTTGCTCATTTGTTGAGCCGGATGAAGCGAAACAAAGATATCTCCCATGAGGAGTCGCTGTTTTTCACTCTTGCACGCAATTATTCACTTAGAATAGCAAAATGATCCGTCAAATAGATGTATGCACGCACACGGCTCGCTCAGATCGCGTTTCTTCTCTCGGTTCCGCTCTGTGCTACAATAATAAGTCGGTTCTTCTGAACCGGTTAAGCCCGGTTCTCACAATTATCGTTTAGGAAATAATATTATGTTCTAGCCCACCCCGCACAGGCAAGCTTTTTGAATTGTGGACCAAACGTGACCAGTTTATGTGGAAAAAACACAACATTAGGCCCTTTTTTACCATATACAGTTAGTTAAATTGGAGGTGCCATAACTTGACCTCGTGACCATTTCTGCAATACCTTGTTAAACTTTGGTAATTAAATTAAACTTATAAGTGTGAGACTGTGAGATTGTAAGCCATGGTCCAGACAAATCTTGTGTTCTACCAAGATTAATAATGGGCTCATCTGGTGCCATTACTTAGGTCATATAATCTGTTGGACGGGTCCAATGACAGTCCCTATCCATAAGCAGCCTGCATGTGCCTATTCTGTATGTTTTTTTTAGGTATTTATACAGGTATTTATGAGATTGAATTAGTGTAAGGAGTTCTTATGATGTTGAGGGGCTATTGACAAAATTCAGATTCCCTTTACTGCCGGATCATCATATTGTTGATATTATGAAGCTATAGATCAGGCAGACTTTAGAGGCTGAGTCAGCTAATTACAGTTATGTTACAGTGGTGATCTTTCCATTATCGCTATCTGAAGTTTGGTATTCATCTCCCCACTGCTTATAATTGGACATAATTTTTGCAACATCAAACCTTTTGGATTATTCATGTATGAGGCTGTTATTTTTTATTTTTTATTTTTCATGAGTAGGTATGTGGGCTTCAAACCATTGTATGTAGTCGTTTAATTGATTTATTTCATGATAAATTACAAAACTTCTAAATGTTTTGTACTAAGGATATCAGTTTGTAACTTCTAATGAGTAGGTCTATGAAGGCTTAGAATCTTTGCGTTTGATTATTTCATTGGTTTATTTCTTGCATTTTATCTCACATTCCAAGTTCTTAGAAATGTAAAGTTATGGACTATTATTTGTTATAATTATTGAGCTCCTGAGCTATTTTTTTTACTTTAATTATCAGATTAAGCCCAAGGTTGGAACTGTATGCTTTGGAGTAGCAGCGAGCCAGGGAGCGCTACTTCTTGCTGGAGGTGAAAAGGGAATGCGTTATGCCATGCCAAATGCTAGAATTATGATACATCAACCACAAACTGGATGTGGGGTGTGTATAAAGTTCCAACTATTTGTTACCTTATGTAGCAACACGAGTGATAAATTGTTACTGCAATTGGCTCTAATTAGTCTTGCTGACTACAAATTGATTTTTCTTGTGCTCACGATGCATAGCTCTTTTGTAGGGTCATGTGGAGGATGTGAGGCGACAAGTTAAGGAAGCGGTTCAATCTCGTCATGTGAGTTTTCAAACTTGAATATTGCATTATTATTAGTATTTCGTTGGATAAATACATGCTTACTCACTTTCATATATTTTTATATGCATGGCTTTATTAATGTGTCTACACTTGAGGTTAGTAAGCAGTTCAATGCTGTATTACTTTGAATTTTACTTGGTTCCTTAGTGGCTCTGTAACTGTCTTTGTGGAAATTTTAAATTATTAAATGCTTCTGTTTGATGAAACGAATGATTAATGTTAGATGTTTTATAAAGACTTCCAAATGTTTCAAAATTATCATATGATCCAAGATTGATTTATGAAAATGTTATGTTTATGTTAGTAATACTCCATGTACTATTAATTGGTACTGGGGTGCTACAGACATTTCGTTTTAATCATTTTCTCCTTTTTATCATTCTCAATCAAGATGATGTCATCCACATAAATTAAAAAAATTGTGACTACCCTTGAGTCTGAGTGCTAGAAGAATAGTGTGTGTTCCCTTGGCTCTATCGATATCCATTGAGTAGCATGACTTTTGAGAATATTCTAAACCAACCTCTAGGTGACTGCGCCCATATAGAGTTTTTTTTAACCTACACACTTTGTCACCCCCAGAATTCTCATTGTGGTGGAATCTCTATAAATATTTTTTTCCTTCAAATCCCCATGTAAGAATGCATTTTTAACATCCAGCTGTTCTAGATGTCCATTATAATTAGCTGCTAGGGATAGCAGGATCCTAACGGTGTTCATCTTGACCACATGTGTAAAAGTTTCCTGGTAGTCAATGTCGCACGTCTGTATATACTCTTTCTCTACAAGTCTTCCCTTGTACCTTTCTAGTGTACCATTGGCTTTGTATTTAACAGAGAATACCCATTTGCAGCTGACTAATCTTTTTTCTACTAGTAGGTCGATGATTTTCCAGGTATTGTTCTTCTCCAAGGTTTGCATTTCAACTTTCATTGGACTTTTCTAATTCTCACTAGATAAGGTTTCAGAAATATTATTAGGAATATGAATATTATTTAGTGTAATTAAAATTTTTTTGTGTATGTGAGAAATTATGGAAGGATACAAAATTAGTTACAGGTGCATGGGAGGTTTTTTAGGTGAACTCATTTTTACCGCAATTTTAGGAGACAATTCAGATTCTTGGATCTGCTCTAGAACATATTTTGGATTTGTATGTCTGGAATATACCTTTCCAAATCCCATGTTTTTCATAATAGCATTGTCCTCAATTTCCCTGGCCATAGTTTCAGGTTTGGGTGGATTTATTTGAGGTGGAGCTTGAAGGTCAAGGGGGCAAGCACATTTTTCTCATATTCCTCAATTTTAGTCTCCTCCTAAATATCAAATTTGGTGAATTAGGATTTTTGTTCATCAAAAGTGACGTAAACAAATGCAAGGATTTTCTTGGTGGAGGGGTGATAACACTTATAACCTCTTTGGATGGATGAATATCCAATAAAGATACATTTGAATGCTCTTGGATCTAATTTTCTTTTATTTTGGTTTTGAATGTGAACATAGGTAGTTCATTCAAGGATTTTTACTGTGAGGTTGTTATGAGTTTGGACTTCAGAGTAAAAAGAGGACATGATATTTATTGGTGTTTTCAGCCCAAGGTTTTTGAAGGTAGTCGGTTTATGAGATATGTGGAATCAGAAGGATTTCCCCCAGTAGTATTTGGGTTCATTGTGGTGGAATAGAAGTGTGTACTGGTGGAGGTTAGAAGTGCACGGGTGGAGGAAAGAAGGTGGCCATTTTTTCTTTCAGCAATTTTATTTTGTTGTGGGGTGTGAATATAGGAAGATTGATGAATGATACTTTCCTTTGAAAGTGGGAGGATATGGTTTGATTAAAGTAATATTTTGCATTGCCAGAATGAAGTTTTCTTATTTTTACTCCGAATTGATTCTGGATCATAGTGTGAAAAATGGGGAGGATAAATATCTGTTTCTAGTGTCTGTCGTCGGTTTTGACTGTTTTTGTCCGATTTTACTGCAAGGGGTCCCCTCTTAGGTAAATTTGATGCTTCAATCGCATTGGTATTGTCCGTTTGGCGATCATAGGTCGTTTGACCACTTTGGTTCGTTTGACCACTTTGGTGAAGCTTCATGCCGCTAGTCGTCGCTCGCATTGCCGATTTCGCTATTTTTCAGCGTTTCTTAGTGTATGGGTCAACAACATTATTGACCCTATATCTTTAAATGATATAGATGATACTGATGAGTTTGCTAACAAGAGAATGTCAGATGAATATAATAAATTAGTTATTAGTGAGGAATGTTTGGCTATTGCAAAAGCTAGTGGTATTTATGAAACTAAAATATTCGAGCATGATCAAAGTTTAAGGCTGAACTTAATCAAAGTTTAAGGAGAAATAATTTTCATTTAAGTGACACTTTGTAATTGAAAATAAAGATGATGAGGGTGATGTAGATCATTATAATTTAGGAGATTATGATGATGATGATGATGATGGAAAGAGACTTTTTTTGATGCATGATGATGAGGACAATTCCCAAAATGACTACTTTAGTTTCCTTAAAAACATTGGACTTGAAAATTTTGTAATATTTTGAAGTCGAGGCATTGAGCTCTTGAACTTAATTATCACTTTGCTTACTTTTATTATAATTATAGTTTCTCTTTTTGTCTAATAGTCTTTCATATTTACCTGTATTTTTATCTATAATTTTTAATATTTTGTACCATGTTTAGAATTCACCGGAACCTTTGTGCTATGGTGTGTTATTCGCTATTGACAAGCATGATAACAAGCTAAAGATCATTGATATATATGCTCTGGCTTTAGGTGAAGTGTTCTTGTTAGCATAATATTTTAGAAAATTTTCTTATTTATATTTATTGGATTATGTAATGAGATAAAGGCTTGATGATGTTGTTGTTGTTGTTGTTGTATTTATTGGATTATGTTATTTTTGTTGTACTTCTAGACAGTGCATTATGTTCTATTGTAAATGGGACAGGAAACTGATGCAAAGGAAGCCAATTCTCATCAAAGAAGGTAGCTTGATAGCTTGGATCAATTCCAGATGGTCCGGTTTAGGTATTCTTTGGTTTGGTTCATCTAAATGAAACTAGGATAAACGTTTGAATTAAAAAAAAAAATGAAATTCAAAAGTTGAAGTATTTATTTGGAATTTAAACATCGGATATGGAGGATTTTGGTGGAGGATGTTATGCATGAAAATATGGAAGATACTGTGCAAATGGTTGTGGAATAGACGGAGAATGAAATTTGAATTCTGGAATGGTAAGGGAAGGTTAGCTTGTTGTAGGAGGCTTGTTCGGTGGCTGCAGGATGGTGGAGCTGACGATCAGGGAGGGTGGGGGATAATTGTAGAGCTTAGTAAGGGTATGATGGTTGTTATGTTGTTGTTGGTAGTGGTAGGAGTACTTCGTCAGGTAAATGTCAACAGGATAATGAGAAGTTGCGGAGAAGAGCTAAAGATCTTTTTCATTCCTTCACGATGCAATCACTCTTTTCTTATACTGAAATTGATGCAGTATGGGAGAGAACCTTTAGATCCCTATTTATTTGCTATGATTGTTGATAGTTTTTATGGAGCAGAAGGGTTTTTGCTTTAAGTGGAAGGTGAAGGAGAGTTGAGAGCAAGATAGACGAGCAAGGGGGAGAGTCATTCCATTCGTTTGCCCTTGGGTTTTTTTTTGAAGGAAAATATCTTTGGGTGCAATTACGTAAATATTTGCAAATAAAAAAAAAAGAACTTAAAAAGTATTTAAAGAAAGAAAATAAATATTATAAATGCATCTAACTAATAAAGCAATGGATGATGATCAACTCATTATGGATGACACATTGGTATTGTTCAGATGTCATCATTAGTTAATTTATTTTTAACCAGTAATTTTTCTATAATTGTTTTAAATTATAAATAATGTTGGTTTCCTTATTTCATATCTTTTAAAATAAGGATGATATAGCTTGTATAAATAAAGATGGTTGTATGAGTAGGAGAGGCCTCGAGCATGGTTCATTTTAGCAGAAGCTCATGAAATAGCAAGAAATTGAAGTGTGAGTTAACCAGAAAACCAGAAGAAGCTGGCTGCGGTAGAATTGGAGATTTTTATGATGTATATTATTTAATAACAAAGTTAAATTGGTAAATTGCAGTTGGCCCCCTAAGGGCATCTCCAACCGAAAATCTCATTTTTCACTTCAAAATGCAGTGAAACTCAAAAAATGCTGTGATTTATCTCCAATCGAACTCTATTTTGCGTGTTTCTGCGAAGGTAACCATCTTTCTCCTCTTTCGCGCGTTTCTTTGGCAAATCTGGTTGAGACAGAAAAATCGCGAAGGTGAATAGTGCAACGTCAATATTGGCATCGCACTGTTCACCCACAAGAAAATAGCGAAAGATTTGTTGTTCGGCTAAAGCGACCGAATGACGCCATACGTATGTTTGACATTTGGTTGGAGATGCCCTAAGTAAATCTCTGAAGAAACTTGTCACAATATTTTCATTTAGATCCATCTCTCTCTCTCTTTGATGAGGACATCTGCTCTACTTTGTTTTATGTTCATTTTATTATTTGATGTATTTGTTTTGTTTATGATTGTGTTGTCTTTTCCACTTTTGCCCTTAAGGATTTAGAGATGTGTAAGCTCTAGGAGCATTATATTACTTTTTATTTGTCACAATGTATTGGCTATTTAAAGCCCTCCCCGCCTCCCTTGACGGTTAATGATGATAATGAATGAAAATTACAGCTTTTGTTTACTAGAACTAGATCTCTTTGTGAGTTCTTGAGAGGAGAAATCCTAGGAGAGGGCCAAGCATCACCCGTCAGCCACCGGTGGATTCCGGGACTCGCGGTTAGTACCTAATATCCCCCCTTTTCTCCTTCTTTGGGCACCACCACCGACCGCCTAGCCTAAGCCCCTTGCTGCCGGCCTAAGCTTCCCAAATCCCTTCCCTTTTCCTCCCTAACCCGCCACCCTCACCACCTCCCTAAGCTGCCGGCCTCCCCTTACCCATCCGCCGCCATTCTCCCCCAAACCCCCTCCCTGCCGGCCTCCCCTAACTTCCACTAGCCGCCGGCCCCTTCTCCAATGATCTTTGAATTTTGAATTTCAAAATTCGAATCTATCTTAAATACTTTCCTAAAATAACCTCCCTCAATTAGGAAGGTGCATTCATTTGAATTCAATTTGATATTTGAATTTCAAATATTTCCCTCCCTAATAAAATCCCATTTAGGAAGCCTCTAATTTAATGAAATCTGAATTTAATTTCAGATTTAAATCAATTCCTAAATCAACTCCATAACTCCACATACATTGAATGTGGACACAATCCCCCCCCTTCTCTCTCTAGGCCGGCCCACCCACTCCCTCTTTCTCATTAAACTTTGCCAATAATGATCCCCAATTAACTCCCTAAATTAAGTCCAATTCAAATTCAAATGGGATTGATGAATCTTCTCATTCCTTAATGAAAATCACTGATTAGGCAAGCAATTAAACCCTTCTCTAAAACTTATCCCTCTCCTGGATACCGCCAGCCTAGTCATCTCCCTCCCCCACCTTCCCAAAACTGATTCTAAACCTTCCAGTCAGGCGGGATTCCTTCTCTCCCAGCTTTCCTTGCTGCTGTTTGATAATTTCAGCAAATACTTCTGCTGTCCCGCTATCTATAGAAGCTACACTTGCTGTCCAAATGTCAAGGACAGCCCAGTTTACACGTCTAGAAGTTGTCCGGAGCCAAACAGCTTGCTGCCCTGTCCTGATTGCTGTCCTGAGGAGACAAAGTGCTGTCCTGCGGCCAAAGGAAGTCCCATTGCTACTAGAAGGCTCCAGAAACCTGGAAACTGCTGTCCAGTAATTTCAGCCCACACTAGTTGCTGTCCAGTTGTCCAGGGAATCCCCAACCATTGGCCAGAAGCCCTGGCACCATTCTAGTAACCATCCCCCACTCTAACGAAGGTAAACCTGTTCTCCAAATCTTTTCTTCCAAGTCTTATCTTGACTTGTGGTTTAATTGATTCCTAAAGGTTGTGTCAACCTGCTCCGTTAAAACCTAGTTAGTTAGAGAGTTGAGTGAGTGAGTGAGTGGACCTCCTTCATAGTACTAATCTCATTGTTAGTCTAGGAATTTCTTGTTGAAACCTTCCATGTATGCAATATTAGATTAATTGAATGTTTTACGGTCTTAATTCCTATGCATGTGATTTGGTCTAAGCTTGTTTATCGCCGCATTGTTTTATCTTAGCGTTTAAATCAACATAAGTTTTATTTACTATTGTTCTCTAAATATTAAGCATGCAAATTCCTTAATCTAATCATCCTTGCATGTACATATTACATCACTCTTTATATATATATATATATTGATTGGGTTGTTTGATCATCTGTTTGTACAAAAAAAAAAAAGGCAAATTTGAGGAGAGAACCTAATTCCCTTGATATGTACCATCAAGAATTTTCTTTTCTTGAATTCTAGTAGGATTTGTGTTATTCTTTTTGAACAGGGTAGCAAATTGAGATAACTAAAGCAGAGTTCATGCTTTCAGAAAATAGATAAAATGTATGCTGCTTTTACCAACCAACCTCTAGAGAAGGTGCAACAGTACACTGAAAGGGATCGCTTCTTGTCAGCCTCGGAGGTATTTTTTGTGTAAAGAAAAATTGGGTCAGGATGTCCCGACTAAAATTTAAGCTTCGTTTGGGACGGCTTTTCTCTTGCTTTTTAAAATAGTTTTCTAGTATAAAAACTATTTTAATTTAAATTTTATGTACTAGAAAGTTATTTTAGAAAGCAATATAAAAGTTATCTCAAACGAAGCCTTAGTAAGAATTAATTTCTTAAAACTCTTATATTTGCTTTGAGACCTTCATCAAGGTAATTGCATTTGTCTCAAAATAAATTCAAGAGTTTAAAAACTCATTCTAATCAAATTTTGGTCACATATCCATCACCCAATTTGTTTTCCCTTTATTGCTATTTCCTTGGGCCATACTGTTTCAGCTTTGAATTGGAAAAACTGAAAAGGAAAATCCTGCCACTCAGCCTGTGACATAACTATCCTACTCTCTCAGGCATTGGAATTCGGACTCATTGATGGAGTCTTGGAAACAGAATACTGATTACAGTTCATGAAGATGAATCTCTCAATAGTTACTTTCATCTCATAATACTAAGGTTTGATGGCCTTATCCTACTCTGCAAAGTAATTTGAAGTGAGATGCAAGCTACCAGGAGATTTTGATTGCTGGAATACATGGAAAACGAGTTGATTAGAGGAATTGCATGTCCTTTCGTTTGGATTCTTAATGATATCCATTTTGTGCTCTTAATTGTTTCTTTTAAATTTTTTATATCTAAAGAACTACGTTTAAATATTATCTTGATAATTTGTTTAAAGTTTCTGAATGTTTATACTTTTGATTTTTCTTCGCTTTCTTTTTGAGGATGTTTGTAGTGATCTGTTGTTGGAGGAGAAATTATTATGTGCAGAATCCATATGCAAAGTTACATTCAAATTGTCAGTGTACACAGTGTGCATATACTGTCCTTTTATTTTTGTACATAATGTGTACATAATGAATACACATAGTGTACACTCACATATTCGGATAAAACTCTGTGTCTGGACGCCACAAAATAATTTCTCCTTGTTGTTGAAGTTGTTTGCTGAACAATGCTTGATATATTCGTGTTCGTGTCAGGTGCGCGTTTTAGGATGAATGTGATATGAATGAATTTATCACCAAATTTGAGTTTTGTTCATGTTATCAGAGCAAGGTTTCTGGTGATACTAAATTTCTTCACCATGGTTGGGGTCATCTCTTGCAAACTTATCTACCATAAGAGGTTTTGTACCTCCAAGCTCTATGAATGGGTCATCAAACTCTTTTACATAGGTGTGCCAATCCTTGCAAATTACTCCAAAGAAAGCTCAATGGAATGGGTCTTATCAATTATAGTTGTGATCAAAGGTAGGGAAAAGGCTGGATATCTTACAAGAGCAAAACATTAGCTGAAGAACTTGAGAAATTGCAAAGTTAGATAAGAAAAATATACATGTTTTGGAAGACAATAAAGGAAATTTGGAAGTAGTTTAATAGATCTGGTTTAGTTTAGGGAAGTAGTATGTTAAACGCTTGAAAGGAGTCATCTCCCATCGTTTTGAGAAGGAGATCTTAAAGGAGGAAAATTTTGATTCTAATAATTTGACTCTCCAGCCTGTTAGGAGGAACAAAAAGTTTGTGCGACAGCCAACAACTTCCGTGTTAGTAGATGGTTATCATTGGGTGCTACGCCCCGTCCTCTAAAACAGAGGGTATTGTACTTACCAGATCTGGGAGAGGCTGCTGGCAGGCTGTCAGTTCCCTTACCAAAACCTCCAAAACTGTACCTAGGGCTTTAAGATTTTATCTAAAATTAGAAATCCTCAACAAGGGAACAATACTATCACTTAATACAAAAATTTCTTAACAGAGATGATAGGAGATGGATTTATTCTACTAGATGGGATGAAATTATTTGGTTGATGGTGAAAAAGATAAAAAGATTATTGAAAAGAATATATTTTTAACTTCTTTTAAGGTGTAAATTTAGACTTATTAGATGAATCAAAAGGAAAATTAATAGGGATGAAGTAATTTCCCAATTATTTGTGAATCAATTGTTGAAGTTAGAAGGGAGGGAAGTTGAAATGAGTTCAATGAAGTTGTGGACCTCAATCTAAAGAGAAAATTTGGGGTAATCATTTTTGTAAGCCTACATGAAAAATCAGCAAATTAAAAACTTAAAAATAAATAAAAAGAGGTAAGAGTTATAAAGCTCAAGTTACTTAAATAAATTAAACAAAAATAATTGGGCTTTTAGTCTATAACACATAAATTCTCTTTTTTGTTGGAAGGTAGTAGGGTTCATGCCCTACTTGTAATAGAGGGTGAGGAATATGTAGAAAGGATAGTAGCCTCTCTATCAAATCCACATGGTCCTGCAAAGATCTCACCCCTTAAGTAGGGTCACACTCAAACTTTGTCATATGATGAGAGGAGCATTGACATTCATTCGATGAACCTTATTTATTTGGGATAAAAAAAGTGTGGGGACCTAAAGTGTTGGCTCCATGTCTAGTGTATTCTCCTATTGTTTATTAGATTGATTATGAAAATAAAATCATAGAGCTAATAGAATTTAACAGCTATTAAGACTATGTGCCAGCTTCTATTGATCTTGAAAGATTAACATCGGGCGAGTTCATAGAAGAATTGATGAGTTATTTGAAAGAAAGCCTCCAAAAGATAGATGAAGAAAGGTTTGATAGAGAAAATGATAATATGATGGAGGAAGAACTTTATATGGTAAGCATTAGGAGAAGTTCATCCCTCTAAGCCAATCTCAATTTAGTGAATTATTAGAGATAGAAGTCGAAGGTGGGAACACAACATTAGTTTAACAACTCCTCGAATAGTTCAAAAGCAAGGATGCTTATATTCAAAAAAATTTGAGAAATGAATTGATGAGATGACAACAACAATGACATCCCTCACTACTCAATTAATAGATTCTTAAAGAACCTTAGTAATGGAAATGCATGCAATCAATGCAGCGCATAGATCTAAGGTGTTATATTGATGATGAGCCATGAATCTAAAGTAATGAAGAGTCTATGTTTGATCCAAATATATTATCAAAGGATGACCTTAAAAAGTTTATCAACCAACATATTAATGATTTAATGGACCAAACTTTGGTACTACATTAGTCTAGCTAAGAAGAACTTAACAAAAAGAGTTTGAATTGGTATTGTATCAAAAAGGGTTCATATCTTATCCTTCAAGTTGTTTGAAAGGGTAAGTTTCCCATGAAATCATTTTGCTCATTTCAGGGCAATGTGTTGCAATATTGAGGGCAATGATGCACTTTTATTTAGACATTTTGTGAACAGTTTGTTAATAGTTACATTTAATTGGATTGCTAAGTTGTCAAATGGCTCAATAAAAATTTTTGTAGAGTTAGAATCCCTATTAACTAAGATATTTGTAGGAGTTCAACATCACATCATAATGAGAGATCTAGTGGTTGAGAAATTTAGAGAAAATAAAGATTTGGAAAGAACAACCAAAGAAGAACGAAAAATCAATAAAGAAGCTCAATCTTATGAACCATTCAAAGAATATCAACAAACATCTCTTTTATAAGAGAGGTAGTAGCAGAAATCTTACAATTTTCAATTACCCAAACCCAATAAGCTAGTAAAAGTCGGTAAGTTCAATGAATCAAACTATTATCTTTATCATCGGATGTTGGGTCATGTGATCGAGGATTTTTATCTTTAATTATTAGATTGAAGAAGAGCGCAAAGTGGGAAGAATGGATATCCCCAAGTTGTACTTAGTGGATCTAGGATAGGAGTTTGTTAAGGTGATTTTATGGGAGACCACTCCTTTATGGCAGAATTTAAAACAAGTAGTGATAAGATCTTTATCAAGAGTAATGGTGAGTCGGAAATGTAGCAGTAATATCCTTGTTGATTGTGTGGGATATAATAGTTGGCCATCTTGTGTTCATCTCTAATGATTTTGAATAATTTTTCCCAAGCACCACTAATGGTGCCTTCAAGAACTAGTTTGTCAATAAAAAGGCTTTCACGTAAGTTCCTTCTATAAACTTTGTGGTAGGTTTAGGTCCCAAACTATTTTAAAAAAAGGTAGCTCCAATGGAGAAAAATAAAAAAATTCAAATCAAATCAAATCTAAGCAAGTTATCCTCGTGGATTACAAGGGGAAATCCCTCGAGTCTCTTATCGTATATGATTACTTGTATATACCAAAGTAGGGGTGTCAATTTTTGACACGACACGAAAACCCGACCCGGACCCGCCGGGTTGGACCCGACCCGATTTCAAAACGGGTCGGGTTCGGGTTCCAGAAATCGACCCGTTTCAAAAACGGGTCGGGTTCGGGTTGACCCGGCGGGTTGCCGGGTCAACCCGCCAACCCGTTTAATTCAAAAAAATTCGAAATCCCGCCCTCTGCCCGCTGCCCCCGCCCCCTGCCCGCTGCCCCGCTGCCCCGCTGCCACGCGCCGCTGCCCGCCCGCTACGCGCTGCCACACGTGACGCGCCGCTGCCCCGCTGCCCCCGCCGCGTGCCGCGCGCTGCCCCGCTGCCCCGCTGCCCCGCCGCGTGCCGCGCGCTGCCGCCGACGCCTGCTGCCGCCGTCGCGGTGTCGGGTCGTGTCGGGTCAACCCGGCAACCCGCCGGGTCGGGTCCGGGTTCGGATTTTCGACCCGTTTCTCTACCCGGGTCGGGTTAGGGTTGACCCGTTTTCCACCCGGGTCAGTTCGGGTTCGACCCGAACCCGACCCGTGACCCGAAATTGACACCCCTGTACCAAAGGGTAGGGGTGTCAATTTTGGGTCATGGGTTGGGTTTGGGTCGAATTTGAAGTTGACCCATCACTATTCGGGTCAACCCGAACCCGACCCGCTTCTGGTTTGAGTCAACCCGACACGTCCCGAATGACCTGGAACCATGAAGAAATTGCTAGTTTTTAGGTAAAAAAATGGGTCAAATTCTGCTTTTCGGGTCAAAAAGGGTCGAAAATGGGTCACTCTCGGGTTTCCGGGTCAAAAATAGGTTTTCGAGTAAAAAACGGTTCACTTTTGGGTCATTTTCGGGTCAAAGGGTTAACTCGAACCCGACCCGCTTCAGGCTCGGGTTGACCCTAACCTGAAATTTTTGGGTCGGGTTCAAATTAGATTTTTGAGTCGTGTGAAGTATTGACACCCCTTCCAAAGAGTTTTAATACAATGAAAGATTTTTTTATGTGCGTACAGTATTATATGTTTGTTCTAATATGAACAAATAAATGAATCTAATAAACCAAATCAATCTAATCAAAATACTAAATCAAATGGCCAGAGTTCTAGTATTATTTTGTTTGTATTCAAATTGGAGCAGAAGATGCAGATGGAGTTTTTGTTGATGTGACTATTATGTCAAAGTCTGAATAAACTGCGGAAGTAATTTTTAGAAGTGCTCATTGCATTTTACCACTTGAATGACATCAAATAAAGATAAATATAAACAAAATATATATTAAGAAATGCTCCACCATCCCTTGTTTCTTTGCAAAGCGAGTGAATAGTGGATCACATAAAGTTGGGCAAATTATTATTGCCGGTGTTCGGATTCGTTCGGACATCAATTCAGACGCGCCACGTCACTAAAATACATCGGCATCCTGTGTATTCGGGTGACGTGGCGCGTCTGGATTAAGTGTCCGGACGTCTGGTGACCGGACGTAATAATTCGCCCTAAAGTTGACTACTAAAGTGGACTACAACTTATCTTGACTTAGGAAACTCCTTATGATGTTAAGCATTTATGATGCTCTCATGCTTTCTCCTAAACATTTTAATTGTTTATAACTTCGTTGTTCTTTGAATACAAATCAAAATTAATCGAATTATTTCGCATAGGCGCCAACCATGCGGGTGGGCCCCACAAAATTTCGAAATATTAAGGCCAGCAGTGAAAAATATTATTCCACGAGCAACTGCTCATTTGGGTCAGTGCACTGTACAAACTTCTGAAATTTTCAAGAAATGGTCGCACTGAATTATCTGCCAAAATTTATATTTATTTAAAAATTGTCACTCTTTCTTCAAAAAATTATATTTATATGACCCAATTAAAATAAAAAAGAGAATAGTAAATTTTTGCTTATAAAATGCGTGATTGGCCACCAAATAAAATGAATTTTGATTTTTCTTTTTCTTTTTCTTTTTCGCACGAATTAGCGAACCACTTCGGAGCAGTAAGGTAATAATTTGTGCAATATAATGTTCAAATAAAGAAATAAATAGAGTAAATATTAAGCATTAACTGTCAATATGTATATTTAACATTAGCTCTATGTTTTATTAGGGGTGCGAAATTTGATCCGACCCGAAACCCGATTGGGAAAATTTTGGGTTCGGGTTAACCCGTTTGCCATATGGGTTGGATTCGGGTTTGAGATGCCAACCTGTTTCTAAAACCGGATTAGGTTCAAGTTGATCCAGCAACCCGAAATCAACCCGTGTTGATCTGGAAAGGATAAAACCTACCCTTAATTAATATTTTTTTTTCTAAATAGACCCTTAGTTATTTTTTTTTTATTTTGAGTGAATTTAAATTTATTTTATCAATGCAACTGAATAGACAATCAAAATGATAAATCTTGAATCAAAATATTCTAATTCAAATTTGATCACTAAAAATTTTTAGTTTTCATATTATCTCTAATTAATTAAGATCAGTGTAATACATAATTAATGAATTAATTTATTAAATTTCTTTATGATCAAAGAATATTATGAACAAAAAAAAATTTAGCTAAAAATGTACTGCCCAAATACTGAAGATTAGTGATAATTATATAATTTTTAATCCTTACAATCCCATCAAATGTCACATAGAAATTCTAATTATCATCACTATCTTTAGTTTATATGAGATGATTACAAAAAACAGATGCATTATAGAGACCTTTTTATCTCAAAATGATGTGCCTAATTAATGGATTGACAGCAGCAATAAGAGGACCACCACCAGGGAAGAAACTTCAAAGCATTTTCTTTAATGCGCCTTAGCACATAGCAGCCCACGAGGGAATCAATACTGATGAGGTGTTACACATCATTGATAGCTATGTGTAATCTATCTTTTATTTCTATTTTTCCTTTTTATTATTCACTCTTAACATTTTTCTTTAGGGGTGTCAATTATTGATACAACCCAACAACTCGACTCGAATCTGACCCAAAAAATTTGGATTAGGGTTGATCTGTTTAACAAACGGGTCGGGTTCGGATTTCAATTCTCGACTCGTTTAAAAATTGGTCGGATTCGGGTCTACCCGATAACCTGAAATTGACCCGGGATTGACTCGGTTGCCAAGTGTCAACCGGCGTTACCTGCCCCGCGTAGTCACGGGCTTTCGTGTCGACCGTTGAACCGCGAAACGGCGGAGCAGCACTGGTCGCCCCAATCAATTCTGGAGCCGCACTGGTAGCGTCGCATAGCCACACTGCCGCCTTGTGTTGAACCCCCGAAGCCGCACCGCCTCACTGATCACATCGCACGGCCGCACTGCAACCTCGCGTATAACTCCGGTGTCGAACCAATCATGGCCTCGTGTAGTCGCATCCTCACATCAGCAGTCGCATCGCACCCCATAGTTGCTGGCTCTCGCGGTTCGGGTTGGGTCAACCTGGTAATTCGCACGGGTCGGGTCCGGGTTGACAAATCTGAGCCGTTTGTAAAACTGGATCGCGTTAATGTCAACCCATTTATGATTGGGTCGGGTCAAATCGGGTTAGACTCGAACCCGACTCATTGACCCGAATTGATACCTCTAGTTTCTTATTGCTTAGCTCTTCAGATATTTGATCTCGCTATATTATTATTATTATTTAGAAATTTTGGGCTGGAAAACTAGTTTTTGTAAGGAGAGGAAGGTTTCATTTGTGATATCTTTAAAATTATTGTTTTCTCTTTGCTTTCAAGAGATTTTTGTACTAAGAAGTAACTTCACAAAGCAATAAGTAAGCTGTCCCAAATGAAACCTAACTATATATGTTACTTTTCCTACATCAAATTCACAATCAACTTTATAAAATGCTATGATCATTCCAAATAAGATGCAAATAATTTGGGACAGTTTGCTTAATACAAAATAGGTAAAAATACAACAAAATGAGGCCTTACCTATCATGCTATGATTACTAAATATTATCTGCTCATTCTCTTTCCTCTCATTTCTCTTATCTTTCTCTTCTTTGAGCTTCTTTGGCTAATATTTTCCTTGTCTTTAAAACGGTTGGGTGATATGAATAAAATATTCTATGAAGTAATTTAAGAAGCTCAAACTTATTTAGGTTGGGTTTGGAATATCTTTTTTTATTGCTTTGATTTTTCATTCTCAACAATTATTTATATTTGACCATTATTTGCATTTTTTTATTATTTCTCTACAACAACTTCATAAAACAGTAACAAAACTATCCCAAATGAGCCTTAATGCAGCTTTCTGTAAAAATTAAAAAAAAAGATCACAGTCAAAAAGCTTTACGGTATTTCAAAAAAAGTGCTGTTGAAAAATATAGTTTTTAAAAATAAAACTTAAAAAAAAAAACATCATATAATCACTTAGGTTTCATTTGGGACGACTTTCTTCCTGCTTCTTAAGGCAGTTTTTTAATAAAAAATTAAAATTTTGATACTAGAAGTTATTTTAAGAAGCAGCAAAAAAGCCGTCACAAATGAAGCCTTAGGCTTTATTTTTAACAGCTTTTTGTTGTTTTCTAAAACAACTTTTTTAGTACAAAAATTTTTTGAAATAAAAATTTATATACTAAAAAAAATTTAAAAAGCAGCAAAAAAACTAGTTCAAACAAAACCGTAATTTTCAACAATAACTTTTCAAACTCACATTAAAAAAAAAAGAGAAAAAAAAAATAACGTCCCTGTCAATCTTATACCCAAATAATATACCCATATTTTATTATAACAAAATCTCATCACAAAATACATAAAAATCACAATCAAATGAGTCCCCATCCAATTAATATATACTATATATATATATATATATATATATATATATATATATATATATATATATATATATATATATATATATATATATATATATATATATATATAAATATAAATTTTTCTTTATTTATCATGTATTGCTTAAGATGATCCTTCACCTTCACTTGAAGTAACATAGCATGGTCCATAGAATAAGCCATATTATGCTGGCCTTTAGAAAGAATCAATTCATACTAGTTTATAAAATAGCTGTCAACCTTTTGGTTTGCTCTATTACTAGTACTATTTCTTGGAAAGGCTTCTTGTCTCTCAGCACCCTAATTATTAGGTGCGGAGTGCGCACCATCAACATAAGTACTGGGTACCCAACAGTGTCGAGTACGGGTACCGCTAGGTACCCAATACTTGTGCTGATAGTTCTCCCCGTCCGCACTCCGCACCTAATAATCTCTCTGTCATGTGAGAGGCATCTGTGACTTGACCTTGGAATAACCTTACAGCTCTCAAATTAAATAAGAGCGAGGATGTCCATTATATCAAAAAAGGAAGAAATAAAATAAAGCAAGAAGTGATGGGGAACTAACAACTTTTATATTTTCCAATGGGGACCTCCATTGTTGTCCTTTTTCGAGCTCGGACTGTTTTCTCTGCATGCCTGTTCCTCAAAGATATCTAACACCAAAAGATGTAATAAAGAATCAATTGAATGGGTTCCTTTAAAGTGGTTGTGGGGGATAGAGGTTTTTCTTTTAATTAATAATTTTTTTATTTATTTAAGGAGTGTTTGATTATTCATTTTACTAGCTTGCAGATTAGATGTATATATATATCGATTTGATGAAAATGATTGCTATTTTGTTCTGTATTTTTATTTTTGAATAGTTCTTTTAGAGTTTGATCATGTACTATAAAAAATAGGGCTATTGCAGCACAATTTTTTACTTATCCCGACTGTTAAAACCGACACATTTTTCTTTGCAGCGGTTCCCCCGCTGTAATTGCAATTCGTTGCAATGACATTCTGCAACGGTTTTAGAACCAGTGAGGTATATTAAAGGATATGCTAGTTTTAGCAGCGGTTATAACAATGCAAAGCTGCAGATTTGTACCGATTACAACTGCAAATACCAGCGGCCAAAACCGATGTGAAATCTTTATTTTGGCGGCGGTTTTCAAACTTCCCCAAATCAATGTTACGAAAAACTGCATTTTTTAGTAGTGATGTTAGTTGCAGTCATAATTTTAAGTGATTTTTTTTTTCTTTTTGTTGAGAAATATCTATCATCAATCTTGATGTGTTTTTTGAGGAACAAAGTATTATCATATGGGATAGTACGTAAATGTGCCATACATGCATGTTTATTTGAGAAAATTAAGGTTTTGTTTAGGACAACTTTTTGAGAAAATTAAAAAGTGTTTGTTTGAGATAACTTTTTCATTGTTTTGCTTTTCATATCATAGCTGCAGTTCCGTTTTGGTTACCTCTTTATTGCTATTTTTCAACAAAATTTATAACAGGAAGCTACATTTTACAACCACAGCTGCTAATGTGTGGTGACTTTACGAAAAATCGAAAACAGCTATTCAATTTTCTTAAAAAAAAATATTTTTAACATCACAATAGTTATAAAAAAAAAACTATTTTCCCCACATCAGCTTCAAAACTACATTAACACAACGCTGAAGCCGTCCAAAATATATCCTAAATATGACATACCTAATAAGAAATGTTCTTAAACAAAAACAAATTTTATTTTCCTATGTAATTCAACATTCATCAATTTTTTTTTTAAGTAAGAATATAATAGAGACATTGATAGATAAGTGACACTGGTGGGAAGTCTAAAAGCAAAATCAAACATCCAACATTGCTCCTAAAAGTGATATTCTTGTTAGTGGTCAGTACTGCTTCATATGGATAGAAAAGTAGAAATCAAATCCAGTACAAGTTGGGAAGCTTTAACATGTAGTTCTATGGCTGCAAAGTTCTTAGAATTCTTGAGGAATATTTGTAGATTATGGCTTCATTTGGGACGGCTTTTTTATTGCTTCTTAAAGCAGCTTTTTAGTGCAAAAAATTAAATTTTTGTACTAGCTAGAAAGCTGCTTGAAGAAGCAATAAAAAAGCTGTCCCAAATGAACCCTATATTGAGTAGCATCAGTGCACCACTTCATTATAATTTTTTCAACATGAAAAGGAGAATCTGTAAAAGATTAAACAGACAAGCTAAGGTTGATTTGACAAAAGAGCTTTTATTTGCAAATATCCCATTAAGAGAGCACTTTGTAGAATATTTGAACTACTAGTTGAAGATGATCATTAATCAACATGCCTAAATTCTTTTCATTTTAAAAAAGATTTCCATTGCCTCCCAAATGATCTTAATTTTTGGTTATTATTTCACACTCAAAATAAATAAATAAATCTCTTCCTTTAACCCTACTTACTATATCACATCTTCTATAGTAATAGCAATTATTAAATGCATAATTACTCATTGTACATGTTTTATCCTTACATCTTTAGGTTGTATTATATATATGTAAATTATTTACATGAAGTATTTAAAATAGTATTACATAATAATATACAATAAAAAAGTGTGCACTTCTCTATACAATTTAGGCATGAAGAGAGAGAGAGAGAGAGAGAGAGAGAGAGAGAGAGAGAGAGAGAATACGTGTAAGTGTAAGTAGTTGTAACATCCAGTGTTGTCAAAACCAGATTGGCCGGTTCGACCGTGAGCCTGTCCAATTGCTTGTTTGGTCAAATTGGAAAATCAGATTTGTATTAAACCTATGTAAATCAGTTTGAACAACTAGTTCAACTGATAAACCATTGAATTGATTTTGGTTTGTTTGATCAAATATTATTTTCTATTTAAATGAATTTTAAATATTAATTTTTTATTTAATAAATCTTTTCAAATTTTAAATATATATTTAAAGATATATACTTATGCAAATAAATTTAACCAAAATATAAAGCTACTAACTTTTGCCACATATACAGCTTTATTTGTTGCTTATGATTGTGGTTTACACTATATAAAGAGAAACACTTAAAATTCCCCTATGATCATGTGGGACAAAAAACCTGTAAGAAATTTGCATGAATTAAACTATCAAATGACTTGGGATGTAAATTTGGGTGAAGAATGTATATAATTTATTAAAATTAGGAACATAAATTTTTTTATATTATAAAATTTATATATTATATTAGATATTATAGTAATATTCTTATTAAAAATTATTTTTATATGTATACATTTATATTATTAAACTTATTTTATTTTAGACTTATTTATTATGCATATAATTTTACTTGTAATATATACTAACATTATTGGTCAATCGAGCTTCTTAATAAGCTTTATGTTGAGCCTTAATTGTTCATAAGCTTTAATAGAAGTATAATTATGTATTCTTTAGTGAAATTTTAATTATTACATAATTTATATTATATTTGAATAATTTTAAAATTTATTATATCATCCCATTCAACTCTAGTTGAACAATTGAACTTAAATATCTTCTTCTTTTGATTCGTTGTCATGTCCAATTTTCATAACCTTGATAATATCTATCAAATATTATCACACCGTTTATTTCTTATAACATAATTAATAAAATTATTACATGTAATATTTATGAAAAGTTTAGTCTTAATTATTTAGTGCCTTTGAGAGAAATTTCATCATCAGATATTGGGAAGAACTGTTCTCACTTTCTGATCTCCTATAGACTGGTCAATGGAAGAAGGTGATATGAGAAGCATTAGTAGTTGTGGTGGTGTTAGTAGTGATATTGCTATGATGTTACCTATGATAAGGTTTTAGGTATAGCAATTGATGCTTTTTATCTTGACCCCACCATGGACCCTCTTCTTAACTAGAAGAGAGGAATGAGTTGTCACATTAATGAAGGGGTCCACTTCCATTAGGAAAACATAGAATAATAGAATCCATATCAAATGTTTAAAATAATAAGGTGATTGTATGTGTGCTCATTTACTAAGGAACAAAGGATCTATCTCCTATGTTTAGGGTTTTTTGATTTTTTTAATAAATATATAAATAAAAATATAAAAGAAGATAACATCGAATATATAACTATATTGTTGTTCATAAAATAGTAGTTTTAAAGCAAAATTTCTATAAAAAAAAACTGTATTATTATTATTTGAATACAATTCACATATGGGCTTACGCGTTAATTATCCAGGAAATTACAAGTACTTAAAGAACCACATCTTTCTGGAAATATAACATTTGAAATAAAATCTACGAGCCATAGGTTCTACTTTTGTATTTATTGATGTATGATTGCAATATGTGTTAGGTTTCTGCTATCGCATAAGTAAAATGCTTAACGAAATGAGACTTCAAATGAAGACAATTAATATGGAGAAATTATTAAGTCATAGTTCAATTCTTAAAAATAATTTTCCTAACATTTTTAGGAGTGTCAAAGTATGACCCATCTCAAAAAAGAATCAATTCAAGTTCAATTGAATATATATACGGGTTAGATTTGAGCTATAATGATTTGTTAAGTCAAGCCAAATACAAATCAGACCCAATAAATCATATCTAATCATTTGATGGCCAAACATTAATGTTTTAAGTATATGTTTAAGTCAGGTTGACCCTGAACCTAGACTTGTTTCATATGCTAATCGTGTTACATTGGTCATATTTTAGCTACTCAAGTTATATTGACATGAACCATAAAAGAAGCTGTTAATAAGCTAGATGAGTTTTGTTATCGTTTCAATCAAAATCAAATCAATTTTACTGAAACCTCGACTTTGTTTGGGACTGTTAAGATTCTTGCTTTAGGAAGAAGATGAATCTTGTTGATCTTGAATGAGAGAGAGGGAGAAGCGAGAAGAGCAGTTGTTTGGAGAAAAATTTTCTAAAGTTTTATTTCATTTTCTCCCGCCTTTATGTCAATTTATAGCATCTATATCACTGCAGGAAAAACACACATTATAGGCGGAATTTTTTGGTGGTCAATTTTCTGACGGAAGACAATGAGACAGATTTTCCAGTGGAACTTTCCGGCGTAATTTTTCGACGGCTTTTCTGGCAGCTTTTCTACCTCTCCGACGGATTTTAAATAATTTATTTAAAATGATTAAAAATTTAATTATTTAAATGATTTAACAAAAAATATTAAAAATAATATTAACTATTTTCTTAAGTAAAAATATTTAAAATTAAAAATTTTATTTAAATTAATTTATTTAAAATTTTTATTTTTAGTGATTAGTAATTTTAATAAATTATTAAATTAATAATATATTTTAATTAAATTTTAATTGTAATACTATAATTTAATTACTTTTTATTTTTAAATTTATTATTAATTTTACATAATTATATAGTTTAAATATAAAAATGTTGGCATTAGTACATATTTTGCTGTGCAGCATTGTTGTTGTGAGCTTGATAATTTTCTGAATCCAACGAAGTTCGAATCCCAGTGGCAGCACACGGGCTCAAGCACAGGCAGCTAGCTAGGCGAAGCAGCATGCTTGGGCAGGCAGTCGGGCAGCTCGGCGACAAGACTGACTGCATGCCGGAAGGCGTCCAGGCAGGCGGTCTGTGGGCTGCTCGATCGGCGGGCAGGCGAGCAGCGCAGGTGGGCATACCGCATCCGTGAGGGTAGCCGAGCTACATGCTTTTTGAATTATTATTTTTTTTAATTTTCCAGCTGCCAAAGCCGCCGGGTAGCATCCGAAAATTTTTTTTCCTACTCTTGTTTTACCAGCAGAAATTTTTCGGTGGAAAACCGCCGATAAATTCTACCACCGGCAAAAATGTTGTCGGTAATGGGTAATTTTGCTGTAGTATATATATATAAGAATTGAGCACTTGTGTGATATCTTCAAATCAACCTAGGCTTCATTTGAAATGACTTTTTTACTGCTTCTTAAAAAAGCTTTTTAATTAAAAATTAAAATTTTTATACTAAAAAATTGCTTTAAGAAGCAATAAAAAAATCATATCAAACGAAGCCCTAATCTAAAACTGGATCAATTCCTAACGGAGACAATTTTCTTATTATTTTCTACACCAGCTTTCTAGGATAAAAATTTCATTAAAAAAACAAAGCAGTGGTAAAAAGATGTCCCAAATGAAACCGTAATATTATGATTTCTAAATCATATAATAAACATATCATATTGTCACATACATTCAAACATAATTACTTTTTAGTCAAATAGAGACACCACCTTTACTATAAGAAGAAAGAAAGACATGGCTGAGGGATACTTAGTGCTTCCAAATGGACCGCCATGGCTTGTCGCCCCAAAACCAAAGGATGAAAGTAACATTATCATAATTATAAAAAAAACATTTTAATTTAATTGTTCAAACATTTTTATTTAAAAGAAAAAAAAATCTCTATCTAAGTATCCGTACGTAGATTTCTTCTTGTGACAATTCGTTTTATAACTATTCATTTCGAAGCTTACAATACAGACTTTGTTGATAGAAAAATTGAATATGTTTGATGACACAGCGCATGGCAATAAAATAAACGCAAGGAAGCTGTATTCATTGCAGAAAAATAGAAAAAAAAAATTATATATTTTCGAATATTATAAGTTATAATCAAAAGATTTGACAATTATAAGCAAGCTGCTGCTAGCTATCCATATGACAAAACCATCAAGAAAGCCCTGTCAGATTATAAAATAATAAACAAATTTTGCCTATTGCAAGGGATAATATTATAAATTATAAATTTTGATATATATAAAGGTGTAAACGATTCAAATTCTTGATTAATTGAGCCAAATTTGTTTAATTTATATTAAGCGTGAGCTCAATAATTTTATAAAATGTAATAATTTATTCAAGTCAAAGACCATGGCTTTGTTTGGGACGATTTTTTTACTACTTAAATCAGCTTTCATACTAGAAAGATGTTTTAAGAAGCAGAGCCCTGCATTGGGTGCCCATACCTACACCCACCCACATACCCACCCATACCCGATGGGCATGGGTGGGTATGGGTACGTCCATGACCTCATGGGTGGGTATGGGTGGGTACTCAACATCAGAGGACAAACTGATTTACATTATTAATTACCCATATGCATGCAGTATATTACAGTAATCCTTACTACGCAGTGCGCAACACTGAACCGCGTCGCGCCACGATAAATTTTGATATGTGGCTTGAAAGTTTGCAGTCAGAGAAAATGACAAAAAATCTCAAGGCCATTAATCCGTGGCAGACTGCATTCAAGAAGCGTGAAAAGTGGGTGGGTGTGTGGGTGGGTATAACATTCCGAAAGTCACCATAGGTGGGCATGGGTGGGCAAAGCCCGCTAACGCAGAGCGTGGGTACTTAATGGGTACCCAACCAGGACCCCGTGTATGTCTCTGTTAAGAAGCAGTAGGAAAAGCATCCCAAACAAAGCCTATGACTACCTTTGGGATGACTTTTTTATTATTTTTTAAAACAGCTTTTTAGTAAAAAAAATTAAAATTTGTACTAAAAAGCTGCTTTAAGAAACAGTAAGAAAGTCATCCCAAACAAAACCTATCTTTATAAAACTAGCGAATCATAATATTTAGATCACATACATTATATTTTCATAAAATATTATACATAAATAGGCCAAACATTTTATGCTTGTTAAAAAAACAAAAAAGAAAATAGTACATCTTTTTTGAATTACAAATTAGTGACAGCTGATGAGGTCATATTTTGAATATGGTCGGTTCTATTTGAACTTTGTAAAGTGCTCCCATTCTTCAAAGACCTCTAATTATAATAAAGCTATATGATTACTTACAGTCACAGACATCAAAGACAAAGGCATGTCAATATTTTTCCTAGTACTAGCTTGTTGATTATATATGATATTAGATTCTTTTGATGGGAAGGACCACATGATCATCAAGTTCTCCCTTTTGGTAAATCATCAATATAGTGCTTACTTTAGCTTTGAATTTATTAATATATCTTGGGAAATGTGTCCCACTTGCAATATTAATTGGAATAGGTATTGTTCTATTTTGATATAAGCCACTCACATGGGCAATTGGTTGAGGTCCCCCTCATAGCAAGCTCATCATGATGGCTTGGATCATTTTGTCTAGGGCTAGCCAACAAGTTTGCTACTTATAGAAGAACTCGTAGTTTACTTTACGTAAAGAAAAGGAGCCTTATACAAATTATATATGAACATTTATATGTAATTTTATTGCAATCTTTTATATTGTAAAATGTCCCCTTCCGCTTAAATAAATAAATGAATATGATTGATCAAATGTCGTAAATCTGGCAAAAAACATTTTGCGACCACAAAGCTTCTTTTGCGCTCTCTTTTATTGGTATGATTTATTTTGTTCTTTTATATCATAATAATTTTATGGAAAAAAGCTTAAAAATAGGCACATAATTAACCAAAAAAAAAAAAGAATTTTGAGATAGGTAATTAATTCACAAAAAAAAGGATAATTTTCTATGCATTGTTAGAATCTTAATATATGTAAAGATAAAAGTCTAAGTTATTTATTTTTCTTTTTTCTATTATTTCTCCTCTCATGTTATAGTTTCTTAATGTCATGATATTTCAAAGAAAAAAAATCATATCAATAGCTCAACACCTAAGATAAAAATGGTGAATGTTTATAAAAATTAAAAGAAAATTTATTTTTGGCTTAATATAAATAATGAAATTAAGAATTATTATACAATATAAAATAGTTGATTATATTTTTAATATAATTGTATTATAGTTTTAGTAATATATTCATTTCTTAAGCATATATTTTACTCTTATGTATTGTTGCATCAAAATCAGGTAAAGCAAATTGTTTTCCTTTTCCAAGTTTCAAGCATGTCAACTTTCTTCACATGCTTATCACCCATTTTGCTATCATTTCTTATTCTTGGGCCTCTCAACTACCTTCCTTGCAAGCTCTTCTTTCTCAATCTCTACCTTACCACATGATGGCCAAGAAAATTAAATTTGAGAAAAACAAAATGTCATTTTCATTTAATTTCACAAATTAAGTTTCATCGATCATTTTTTGATTTTTAGGACATTTTAGAAAACCTAATTTTAGTCTCTTAAAACAAATTTGAAGAATTATTTCAAGAAAAACGGTTGGTTAAGGTTGGCTTTTTTTGACTTTAGATGCATACTGACCATATGATATACCTGCATTTATCGTAAAATCATTTTTTCACGTATTTTTTAAAGAATTACATAAACCCTAAAAATATATGCTCAAGATGATGATAAAAATAAGTGTTCATCGGTGTCAATTTCGGGTTTCGGGTCGAACTCGAACTGACCCGGGTGCGAAACGGGTCTACCCTAACCCGACCCGGGTAGAGAAACGGGTCGAAAATCCGAACCCGGACCCGACTCGGCGGGTTGCCGGGTTGACCCGACCCGACACGGAACGAGCGCGGCAGGTGCGGCGAGCGGATGCGAGAGCGGGTGCGAGCGCGCCAGGTGCGAGCGCCGCGGTGCGAGGCGGGTGCGAGCGCGGCGGGCGAGCGTGGCGGGTGCGAGCGTCGCGGGTGCGAGCGCGGCGCGGTGCGAGCGCGGCGGGCGAGCGTGGCGCAGGCGAGGGCCGCGAGGCACAGTGGGCAGCTTCGCGGGCAGTTCCTGGGCAGCGGGGCAGCGCGGGCAGGAGCGGGAAAATTCAAAAATAAACGGGTTTTCGGGTTGACCCGGCAACCCGCCGGGTCAACCCGAACCCGACCCGTTTTTCAAACGGGTCGATTTCTGGAACCCGAACCCGACCCGTTTTGAAACCGAGTCGGGTCCAACCCGGATTTTTCGGGTCGGTTCTGGGTCGGGTTTTCGTGTCGTGTCAAATATTGACACCCCTAATCCTTTGTATATGTCAAAGAAATCATTATTGCAGGACTAAGGCTAACAATCGACTACGAAGTACAAAATTTAGTGATCCACATTGTGGGAAAAAGAGAAGGAAAGGCTGAAAAATTCTAACTCAATCGCCATGTATATTCTAGCCTGCAATAACCCTAAAAATAAACTAACGTATTAGTAACTAAATATTTATGCACTTATTACACTCAAGAACTTTGGTTAATTTGGATTTTACCTTATAAAAAATAATTTTGCTAAATTCTCTGTGGACTAAGAAATTTCAAAGAATTTTCATAATTTCACAAAAATACTTCCATGATCTGATCATCCGGGTATTATTCAACCACAATAACATTTATATTAATTTTACCCGACAAAATAATTAACACTGCATCAGCACAATAAAATTTTGAAGTAAATAATGCATTGAGCCTGTGAAGTATGTGGCGCCTAATGTCCCTTTGTGGAGAACTTTTATATGGTCCGGTGAACGTATGGAACTCTACGTTCGGCCGCCAGTAGAATCGTGCCACGCGTTTTCATTATTTACCGCGCACCCCGACAACCCGACCCGGAACGGACCCAAGATTGCTCGGTATTGCTAGGTATTGGTCGATTTTGCTTGGCAATAATCAATACCGAGCAATACCGAGCAAATACCTAGCAATACCGAGCAAATACTGAGTTGTACCGAGTTTTTTCTAGCAATACCGAGCAAATACCTAGCAATACCGAGCAAATACCGAGTTGTAGAAAAACTCAGTACAACTCGGTATTTGCATGGTATTGGTCTTCACAGAGCGATATTTCTCGTTTTTGCAAAGCAATACCGAGCAAATACCTAGCAATACCGAGAAAATCGCGAACATAGCATTCTCGGGTTCCGGTCCAAGTCAAGTCATCGGGCCGCGCGATAAAAGAGTAAGAGCACGTGGCGACATGTTATTGGCGGCCGAACGTAGCTCTAAGTCCGGTCAGAGGACGTAATAATTGTTCCTTTGTGGAGGAACAAAAGGTGGGCTCCTGACATAGCCTTTGGATATGCTAACTGTGCGACCACATGAGATACAAAGCACTTAGCCTATTAAGTATTAACCAAAGAACACAGAAATTTATATAATTCTTTTTTTTTTTTTTTTTGAATGATTGAGATTTTAAATTATGTCAAGAAATATTTATTAAAATTTACATTTATATGAAGTAATTTTTGCATTAAAGTAAATTTCTCATGTTATATAATAATTTTTTTAAACATAAAATTTAAAATGTAAAAATATTTAAGAGAGAGAGAGAGAGGATTTAAGGGTTTCGTGCATGGTATGAAAAAACAAGTAAGAATACAAATCACACCAAGGGGCTTAGCTTGGTTGGTGAGCGAGCATGTTTGGGAATACCCAACTTATGTTCGATTCCTCTCCCGAGTGACTCGCCTACTTTGAGGTAGAGATTATTGTGTCCGGATACCGAATATGTCCAGAGATCAATAAAAAAGCGCCACATCACTAGGCGCTCGGTATCGCGTTCGGTACCGCGCTCGGTACAATGCTCGGTACACTGGGTACCGCTCGGTACGCTGTCCGGACAGAATAAAGTTTTCCCTTTGAGGGGAGTACACTAAGCGTAGACCCGACATCTGTGTATTGGCTGCCGTTAGGTCTGCCAAGGAATTAGTTATGCCATCAAGCGCCTCGAAGATGGATGCGAGTAGATACTCCCGTTTAAAAAAAGGAAAAAAAAAAACACTAAGTAATTAATAATAAGAACAGATGAATTCCATGCATTTAATTATGGTAATTTCCACCATTATTACCAAAAAAAATAGTAATAATAAACTCCTCCTACACCTTATTTCTCCTTCAAAAAAAAAATCAAGATAAATTTATATTCACACTCCCACTCTTCGAACATTTACAAATCGGACAGAAATTAATAACCCGACCACAATCCACACAGAGACAAAGGTGGCGACATGGCAGCAACAGCACTGTCGCCTCCCTCTCCCCGCAGCTCCTACACGCCCTCATTGGCCTATCCGCCGACGCCATTGCCCCATCGCTCTCCCCACAGCAACAAGACTCGGCATCATCAACTGCGTCTCTTTCCTCCACACACCTTCGCTGCTGCTCCTCCTTCACGCGAAGCTGCGTAGCGAGTATTACTTGCTCCAGGTTGGTTCGGAGGAGATTCGCGTTGGCTTCGTTGGTTTGAGCCAGTTCTCGCCATATTTGGATCTCCATGGAGAGGCTGCGAACTCTTTCTTCTAATGCTAAGTTAATTCTCTTGGCTCGTTCGATCTCGTAGTCTTTTGCCTTCAGCCGCTTCCAAATGCCTTGTTCTACTGCTGCCATTAGCTGCTGCATGAACAACCGCCGTCGCTCGTTTAGCTCTGCGCGAACTCTTTCGTTCTGTGGTGGCATATTTTGATCGTCAGCATTAGGTGAAGAGAATTTTTGGGTCCTTTGAGTTCAGACTTAGTTTGGAATAGTTTTTTTACTGATTTTTAAAATAAATTTTTTTATATATCAATAAA
This sequence comes from Dendrobium nobile, assembly GCA_022539455.1. Taxonomy (NCBI): domain Eukaryota; kingdom Viridiplantae; phylum Streptophyta; class Magnoliopsida; order Asparagales; family Orchidaceae; genus Dendrobium; species Dendrobium nobile. The sequence continues at coordinate 27,787,481 of CM039732.1, read as the reverse complement.
AAATAGTGATAAAAAATTATTTCAAATAAGATCTCTATTAGAGTGCGTTTTATATTTATTGAAATAAGAGATAATTAATAATTAGTTATATATTATATTTCATTTTAAAATATGTTTAGGAGGATTTACATACATATCCCTTTATTTCATGCTATTTACATGTAATATTACATTATTGTCATTTATATAAAATTTTAATATCGAATATATCACACATATATTTTATTTTTACCACCCATACCACCTTATAAATTTTAATATTTCATTCCATACACTCATATATGTTCTATGACTGATAAGTATGTAATATTAAAATTTTAGATGTTAGATATGTAAATATTATGAAATAAAATAATATGTATGAAAATCCCCTATAAATCCAACAGATGAAAAATAGTACTAAAATTTACCTAATTTTTATAAGGATGATTGTGTTAATTTTTTTATTATATGTAGTGATTAAAGTAGGATTTACATAAGAGAGATGAAAAATTAATTTACCCAAAATTTTAAGAGTGAAAATTCTATATGATTGCAAATTTAAGAATAATATTTTCAAATTAGATATAAATATAAGATTTTTTCGCCCAAATTTAAAGAGATAGAACTTACAGTTAATAACCATGCAATTTTACAAATGATTATATATAAATTTCTAAATATTATTTTATATTATTTAAATATACGAAAAATGTCATTTATTATTTTTTATAATCCTAAACGAAAAATCTTATATCAGAATATCCTAATAACAAAACTCATTAGGACAATATATTATATGATATTTTAAATTGCACTAATCTCAATACAAAAGACCCATCATGATGAGCTTTATATCAGAAAGATCCGATTTATTTGCGATTAATTTTCTTTACTGTTTGAATTACAAAAATAAAAAAAGAAGCTTACATGATCTGTAAGAAGACGGTCAAGGTCGAGCATGTCATGCCGGACATAGGAGGAGAGGTCATCAAGGCCGAAGGTGAGTGGGTCTCTCGGCCGTTTCTTGCAGACGGTGGCGGTGGTGGCGAATAAAGCATCGCTCATCTCCGGCGGTTGCGAGTCAGCTACCTTTATCAGCTCTCTGCTATTCAGAAGAAAGAAGAAAACTTTACATATAAGGAGAAGAAAATGAGCTAATTTGCTGAGAAAGTCTTAAGGAAATACATTAATGGAGTAATACCGGTCAAAGAGGAGCTGAGGGGACAAAGGGAGAAGATGGTGCGCTTCAACTGCCATAGAAGAAAGGAGGGAAGAAATGGGAGGGAGAAGGTGAAGGAAAGCGAGAGGGAGGGGGAGAAGGAGAGGGGGATTTATCAGAGTTTTGGGAGATAAGCTTTTCTGTTCTATATATAAGAAGGGCCCATAAGGTGGTAAGAGAAAGATTTGGTCCTATCTTTTTAATGGAGATTAATTAGAATAAAATGGCCTGGCCGATTATAGAAGGAAAGTTGGTAGTAGCTGTGGCTGGTGATTCAGATAATAATGTTTTTTATTTTATTTTTTAATTTTAAATAATATTTATGTCGTATAGGCTATGTATAAGTAGTCGTCCTAATCGGCGATTTTTTTATTTTTTTTGGAAAGAGTGATGATTAAAATTCTGCGTCAAATTTATATTTTGGATATTTAATTTAAAAAAAAAATCTATAGAAAAATTAAACAACAAATCAATTTGTAAGATAAGAAACATCACAACTACTATTTGTATTAAAAGTGTTGAGGTAAGACTTTGGCTTCGTTTGAAATTTTTTTTTTTTACTTTTTAAAATAATTTTTTAGTATAAAAATTAAAATTTTAATACAAGAAAGCTACTTTAAGAAGCAGCAAAAAAGTCGCCCCAAATGAAATCTTTATATGATGTAGCTTTCTTTTTGCTTTCTAAAGTAATTTTCTAGCACAAAAATTTTTGATTTAGTTAAAAATATATTAAAATAAAAAAATAGTCCCAAACAAAACCTTTTTTTTTTCTTAATTTCTAACAACTCTGAGCTTCATGCTCTGCAAGATTTATTTTGTTTATGATTCATTATGGTAAACAAATAAATAAGAGAAAACAGTATAGCGGTCCTCTGGAGTATTATAAGGTTGATTGCCTAACACCAATATCAAATAATATGCAGCAAAGCATAAAGGAAGAAACAACAGAGATTTATATGAGAAATTTTAGATGAGTAAAAAATCAAAAATAAAGGAGAAGAATTCATTTTATATATATATAATTTTAAAAGTAAAGTGCTATTGCCCAATCATAATCAACGAAGTACATTTTTTTATACATAATTGCCGTGTTTATAACATTTTAACTATATCACAAACGGACTATAGTCACGAGACTACTGTCATCTACTAACAAATGCCATCTAACCCCTAACTTTCCTCATATGACTATAAATATTATTCAATTCCTTAATCATAGGTGCACTGTTGTATGACTACAATCATACGAATACTATCTTCCAAATATCATATCCTAACTATTATCGTCCAATCATTGCCATCCGATTATTATATTCCAATCACAATCATCCAAATACAGTCGTGTGACTACATTTACCAAATTGCCATCACTTGATATCTATTTCCTATTTATAATCATTTGATTGTCTCGCTTGACTAATATAGCCAGACTACATGAGTATAGCCATATGACTATCATCGCTCATCCACATCCACGTAACTATCATCACCCAATATATTCGCCAGACTATCATTGCCTACAAATTGTTGCCCAATTGCAATCACCCACTTATTACGGTACTTGTCTAATTCAACCCTCATTCTAAAAAGAAATTAGAAATGCTTATGGCAACTCTTCAACATCAACACTTTAAATATTCCCTACTCCACAATAAGAGACTTTTTATAGTCAACTTCTCTTATACTCTAAAAGATGTCTTCTCCAATTTCATAGGACCAATTATAATGTTTTACTATAACTAGTGCAAATTCTTCGGTAATTAGGTCAGGCTGCATTCTTCTTTACTTTTCGGATTTTTCACGTAAAAAAATTAAGTTTCATATCTTCATTTCAATTCTCTCATCATATTATTGTATTTTTCTTATCAAAATAACCGCTAGCTAGCACGCATGTAACAATATTATTTTTGTAAATTAAAAAATAAAAATGAAATTATAACTTGCAATTTATCTAATGATGAAGAGAATCCTCTACTCTAGGTTGGAAGAGAAGAAAATATGAGATGCTCCTTGTCCTTATTTCATAATTTCCTATTAGTTTCCCATGGTTTCATTAGCTAAGCAATCTTATTCTCCATAATATTCATTTGCATTACTTGTTCACACCATGCCATTGTTTTAAATATATATACGATTGATGTACTTCTCCTACCTCAACTAAAATACTCACTAATAAAAATAATATAATAGTGCACATCCTTTAAGCCCGGCAAACATAATTAATTAAATTAATCAAAATCTGTCGCTAATTAATTATTAATTAAAACCTGTTTATCACCAAATCATGCATCATTAGCATCTTTATTCTTGGGAATTTCCCCCTAATTACAGTTCGGAATTTCCACAAGCTTTAATAAGCGTTTCGTTAATTGATCTCTTTCATTTCTATATATAATTTTAATTCAGAAAAAAACAAAAAATCAGAGTCATGAATTACGATTTTATTTGGTTTTTTTTATGAAGGAATGGATCATGTACCGATTAGATTGCTATTTTTATATGTTGGCATAGAAAATATCAGATATTTGATATATTATTGTAATCCTTATTAGAGATTGTAGTTTTCTTCACAATTGAGAAAGCACTTTCTAACCAATCCATCCTCTTGAGAAAATAATAACAATAATTCTTAATATTTTGATTTAGGCTTCGTTTGGGACTACTTTCTTTTTGCTTCTTAAAACAGCTTTCTAATATAAAAATTTTAATTTTTATACTAAAAAGCTGCTTTATGAAGCAATAAGAAAGCCGTTTCAAACGAAGCCTTAGGCTTCATTTGGGACTGCTTTCTTCTTTCTTTCTAAAACAGCTCTCTGGTACCAAAAAAAAAAATTTAATTTGAAAATTTTGTACTAGAAAGACGTTTTAAAAAGCAGTACGAATGCTATCTCAAACGAAGCCTTATGATCTATTTATAAAGTTGATCATAAAACTGTTGTGTGGAAAATAACTTTTTTAACAGTTATTATGAATGTTATATATATCGAATATATGCTCTCTTAAAGCTACCATATATTAACAATTTTAGTCGTAAAAAATAGCTTTTTATCACAAATATTAATTAGTAGCTAAACCTTTAAATTTTAATCAAAATATTAATAAATTATTTGAATTACATGATATGATTCTTTATTTTATTATTGTGGAATAAACTTATTAATTAATTTTAATTATCTTGATTATTATATAATAAATTGAAGAAAATGTATTAAGACTTAATAAAAATATATATCATGCAATTAAAAAAATATTTATCATAATATATGAAACTTAAATTATTCAAAACAAAAATTATGAATAACATTAGGACATAAAACATCATATAGCACAAAAAATAAAACAACATCGACGATAAAAGTATACATATATAGCTATTATCAAGATCATATGAAATTTCCAAAGCTCGTAGTTACATTTGTAGAAATTTAACTATTAATTGCAAGATTATAAGTAGTCTAAAAAATAAGACATGGATTAAGAACAAAAATTATAGATAATAATAATAATAATAATAAGGCATTCACAAACTATTCATTACTTAGAAATTTTAGACTTCATTTGGGATGGCTTTTTTATTGCTTCTTAAAACAGTTTTTAGTATAGAAATTTTTAATTTTTATACTAAAAAATGCTTTAAAAAGCAGTAAGAAAACTGTCTCAAATGAAGTCTTAAACTATTTCACAAATCATCAAACAACTGATTTGCTAAGATCTCTTGCGTTTTTTATGAATAGGACATTGTGAATGAGTTCTTCTTTTTGTTTTATATAAATATATTTAAAAAAACATAAATGACAAGCAAATCAAGTCAAACTCGGCACGTGAATGAACTCACACAAGTCAATTTTATGGAGCCAAAAGTTTGAGATTGAGCCTATACTCAAGCTCAGCATGGCACGGCTCGTAAGCTGCTTGAATTGCTCGATTAATTTCAAATATATTTAAAATTTTAATTAGCATTATATAATATATATTAAAAGGAAAAATTCTTGAAAAATCTAAATAAATAAGCTCAACAATCAAGTCAAGCTCGTGTATTCCAAACACGCGAGCTAGACACTAAAATTTTTTAACGAGTCAAATTCGAGCTCGAGTTTAAGCTCAATAGGAATTAAACAAGCACAACTCGATTAGGTGGATATTCAACTCGGCCCGACTCGCTTACACGCCTAGCAGAACACTTAACAATTGTTTGAGTTCTAGAGGAAGATAGGATTTTTTTTTAATAAAAATTTTCAGGTTTATTGATCAGTTTATTGGCGTGTTAGGCTCAACACTTAGGCTTCGTTTGGAACGGCTTTTTTATTGCTTTCTAAAACAGAGTTTTAGTACAATTTTTTTTATTTTTGTACTAAAACTCCATTTTAGAAAGTAATAAAAAAGCCGTCCCAAACGAAGCCTTAGCCTAATAACGGTCATAATTTTTTATATTTTTATTTTATTTTTGAATTGCATGTTGATGTTATATAATTAAAATATGGTATTCATCCAGTTATCAGTTTTGGAGTATCTGTATGGTCTGCTTTGAATGAAAATAAACAAATCAATGCTCATTTGTCATCAGAACTGTTAATTTGGCGAAAAAATATGCTAAGTTTATGAGTTATTGTCTTGCAGCGTGTCATATATATATTAATTTATTTGGACTAAGGATTCATTTTAGACGGTTTTTTAATGCTTTTTAAAGCAGATTTATAGTACCAAAATTTTTTGAATTAAAAATTTTGTATTAAAAAATTATTTTAAAAAGCAATAAAAAAGCTTTGCTAAGCCTAATTTGGGACATCTTTCTTACTGCTTTTAAAATCACTCTTTTAGTAAAAAAAATTAATTTATATATTTAAAGTTGTTTTAAAAAACAGTAATGTTTCATTTGGGACGACTTTCTTATTGCTTCTTAAAACAGCATTTTAATACAAATTTTTTTATTTTTTACTAAAAAACTGATTTAAGAAGCAGTAAAAAAGCCGCCCCAAATGAACTCTAAGTTTTCATTTGGGACAGCTTTCTTATTATTTTTAAAAGAACTTTCTAGTAAAAAATTAAATTTGTTTTACTAGAAAACTGCTTCAAAATTCAGCCCAAAAGAAGCCTAAGTCAGAGTCAATTTACCTTGTATTTTATTTTTGATCGTATAATTTGATTATTATCTACTTTTGTAATTACTCTTTTTTTTATTATGGCGGCCATTGTCGTGATTTTAAATTTCCATACATTTGCGTGAAGATTTTAAATTTTAAGCAGGCCTGTGATTCCATAACTTGATTTTTTTTTTTTTTAGACATGTCTTGATATCGTGATGGGCAGCTTTACTGGAAACCATTGATTAATTTATGATTAAATTAAGAGAAGGAATTTAATATAATTTTAATTTAAAAAGAATAATAAACGTAAAAAAAAAGGGAGATTTACATACATACCACCTTATACCATACTATTTACATATTTAACACTTGAAAATTTAATATTACATACATACCACTCATAGTTCATTTTCATATCAAATATGAGTGATAGAAATGAAATATATGAGTGGTTTGAAAGAAATATAAGTGTTATACTTGATATTAAAATAATATAGGATGGTATGCATGTAATATTAAAGATTTAGGTATTAGATATGTAAATAGGATATTATAAAGTGATATATATGTAAATTTCCAAAAAAAAAAACGTTTTACCAGAAAATTTTTGCGTTTGATGAAGAAAACGCAAAGTTATATTGCGTTTCAAACATAATTGAAAGTTTTTTTTTCTGTTTACAGACCAAATTGCTTTTAGCTTTCCATAGCATGCTTTGTGGGCCAGATCAACAAGATGCGTTTTATGAATTAAAACAACTTTTTTAATGTTAGTTAATTAGCACATGAATTGCGTTTATAAATATGTAAAATGTTAATTAATAGAAATATTGGAAATATGATTAAGGTTATTTTTTATTAATTTTTAGCAAATTAATAAATTATCCATTTATGTATTTTTGAATTGTTGCAATTAAAGAGTCTAATAAATTTGATTTTTTATATTTTTTAGATTAAATAAAATTGATTTGAAAATCACTACCCATAGGCTTTATTTTCTTTATGGATTTCGGATGAGGAGATAAATGCTCTGGTGGCACCTTTTAAGTTTGCTTTGATGAAAAATTTTCCTAAACGTGGACATACTCTCGATTCTATTCATAGATTTTTCTTTAACCTCAAACTCAATGGTGACTTCTTTGTTATTGTTTTAAATCCTAAACAGTAAAATGGGATGTTGAATTGCATGTTATCCCACTATGGGTTTCTTTTCCTAACTTATGGCCCCACTAGTTCTCACCCCGTATCCTCTACGGATTGAGATCGTTGTTTGGTAGTCCTTTAAAAACTGATAACGCCACCTCCATCGGCTCGAGACCTTCTGTTTTCTAGGTTCTTGTTGAGCTTGATATCGCCAAAAGCTATCCTGATAAGGTGTGGATTGGCACCTGAAAAGCTTGAGTACATTCAACAAGTTGTTATGGAGCTGTTCCCCTCATGTGTTTTCTGCAAATCTTTGGGTCACTCGAAAGCTGATTTTCATATTATTCATCCTCTTTTAAATGTTGCTCCAGTGGATATTACTGAGTTTTTTATTAATGTTGATATGTCTAATAACAACTGTGTTTCGCATGGTTGTTCTATTGTGCCTTATATCACTTAGGATAATCTTAGGATTAATTCATTGAGTATTGTTGATGATTTGGTTAGTTCTTCTGATGTTAATGCTTCCTTGGTTAATGAGGTATTATCAAATCCCAAGATTATAAACTTTCAACTGATTTAGCTTCCAATGGTTTAACTTTTTCTCCTATTGTGATTTCTAATGAGCAACGAATGTGTGAAAATATTGGGATTGAGCCCTTTGTTAATGTTGATTTGGGTCGGCTGGGGGTTGTTGATTATACCCCTTAGTTCAGGCCCCTTCCCCTATTCAAAATTATGTGCAGACCCTTATAGAATTGCCTCTCACTGTGATTGAACCTGACGTGCGGGATTGTGTTGTTAATTATGTGGATGGCTTTGAACCTTCTAAGGAAAATGTGAATGGTTATGACTTGTCACCTTTGAACTCTAACAAATTGGATGTGTTGTCTAAAAGTGTGGAGGTGAATGATTATATGCATCTCATAAATGTCCCCATATCCCTTATTTATAATGATGTGTTACAGGCTCATTTGGCTCTCAAACCGAATGATACTTGTGTGGACCAACAAGATTGGTTAGCTGATTGTGATTTATAGGCTAATTGGGTTGTTGAGGAGGAAAATGAAGAGCCTGGGGATGATTTTCAGGAGTTGCATGGCTTGAATGTGGTTCGTATCGATGATGAAGCTTTTTACAATGCTGTTGGTAAATGAAGTCGTATTAAATCAAAAAAGAAATAATCTTTTGTTTTGGTTTTTTCTTTGGTTTTACTGATTTTGGCTTTTGGTGGTCTAGGCTTCTATTGGTATTTGTCCCTTTCTCTTAGTAGTTTTTGTTTTTTAACTGCCATTTTATTTCTCTTATAGGCTTTTCTGGCTTCTTCAGTATCTCTCTAATGGCTTCAAGCGTGTCCTCTTGGATCTGGGCTTTGCCCCTTTCATCTTTTGTTTTGGTTTTTTCTATTATTGTAGTAAAGTTCTTTGGCTTATTTGGGTTTTCTTTTCTCTATGATTGCAGCTCTTTGGAGCATTGGTGAGCTAAAGGACCTTTCTAAGGACTTGTATCTGATTTTTTTTAACGCATAGGCCCTTCTAGGATTTTAAATAAATAAATAAATAAGATAGCACTTATAGTTCTAAGAATCCTAAGGTTTTGCATATCTATCAATGCCGAAGATTGCCACCAACGACTATCATCATCAAACCATCATCACTTAATTGTCATCTCCCGTCCATCATCGCTTAACTATTGTCGCCTTACGACCATTTCATAATCTCCATTACCTTCTATTAACTAACATAGATGTATACAATCACCGAACTATCATGAATTGATGTGAAGTATCTTTATTGGCTATCGACCAATACTAGAATGCATCACTCCTCACTACTCCAATGCTTTCCTACCGCTTCTTAAAGCAGTTTTTTAGTACAAAAATTAAAGTTTTTGTACTAAAAAATTGCTTTAAGAAGCAGTAAAAAAGTCATCTCAAGCTATTCCTTTTTTTCCTCCTGTTTTACCGCCTACGAGTAAGATTACTTTGCCGATTAACTCGATGGATAATATTAATGATTCGGAAGGTCTTGTTGTTGTTAATCCTTTTGCCCCTTTCGTTACTACTCTGGTTGAAGCTGTGGCTCCTTCGTCGAGTGCTAGAGATGCTTGTAACCCGGTTATCAACAGTTTAATTGAAGTCCCTGTTAATTTGGTGGAATCGCATTCTATGGCAAATCAGTTAGGTGATTCTTTTGGTTTGGACATTATGAACCATCTTAATTTGTTGAATGGATCGTCGGATTGTGAATCTGAATCCGAATTTTCTGAAGGTGGTTTGGCTTCTCCGGAATTCTGTGGGGGATCGGACCCTTGTAACGATTTCACTCTGGTTCGTGCTAGACCTAGTATAACTGTTACATCTCGGGGGAGATTTCGTGGGAGAGGCTGGCGTAAACGTTAGAACTCGTTTTCTGTTGGTTTCTCTTTGTTCTTTTCTCGGGATTCATGTGCTATTATTCTGTTCAATTGGCTGGTGCGACGGGATTTAGGCAATGACGTGGTTGGGGCTCGCGTCCCTGTTGTTTAGCTGGTGGCAACCTTTGGTGTGGCTTGTTGGGCGTTTCCCACCTTATTGGACGGTCCGTGCAAGACTTCAGGGACGCTAGTAGCCCTGGCCGCTTACTGAGCCCGCTTTTTGGTTGTAATTTTCCGTTTTATTTTTAGTTTTTTTTTTTTTTTTTGTCTACCAAAGATGTAACCGTTTTGATTTTTATTAATATATTTCTCTTTATAAAAAATATTCATCTTAATACGCTAAATTAACCTTAAAACTTTAGTTACATTTTTTATATATTATACTCATGTTATATATTCCTCCTAATTTGTGCAAACATCCCCCCACTCCTTTATTTTACCCATCCAACCTAAAACTGAATGCAGTTCATAAATACTAATATTCTTTTTCAACCCCTTTTAGGCTCGATCTGACATAAATTTTCTCATCTTTATTGTTTTAAAATAATTTTAATTTACAAAAAAACAAATTTAAAAATGTCAATTCTATACCTATATAGTTATTCTTAAATCCAAATGTAATTATTTTATTTAATATAATACAATAAAATCATGCACACTTTGTCTACTTCAACCTTGAAGAAATAATCATGACGGCCACAAAAGTCTGATGGTCAGACATCATAAGTTCAAAGGAAAAGGTTGCATCTCATTCTCGCTAAAGAAAATAAATAAAGCAGGAAAAGTTGGAGGTCGGATTCCCAATACGTTTCACAACCCCAAAACAAAGGGTGCAAAATGCAATAATTGAATTTCTTTGGATGAAAATACAAAAAAAAAAAGTTTTACATTAAAATAATATTTTCTTCTATTTTTTTAGTTTAAATTTTTACTATAAGAAAAAACATCTGATTCTTAAATAATATATGCCACTTAAGAGCATCTCCAACCGAACGGCAAACACTTGTTTGCCGTTCTTGCTTTGCTCCAACCGATCGTCATTTTTGACGTCATTTGATCGCGGATGATCAGTGCGACATCAATATTGGCGTTGCACTGTTCATCTGCGCCATTTTTTCTCTCTACCGAACAGGTTGGGAAGAAAGGCGCCAAAGAAAACGACTGTTTTAGCGGCAAAATGGCGTTGGATTGGAGATGAAACACGGCATTTTTTGATTTCCCTGCATTTTGGAGTGAAAAATGACATTTTCGGTTGGAGATGCCCTTTGAAGTGGCAAAATGCAGACCTAACAAAAAATTTAAATTATTTTCAAAAAATATAACACTGAAATATGAAAAAGTCTTTTTTTCTATTTCTTTTTCTTTTTTTACTAATTTCATTTTTTAATCAAAATTAATCATAAGTTTTCCTATTTATATTTAAAATTCTTTTTTTATATTAAAATAAATTAGATCTCAAACATGAATGAAAAAAATATAAAAAATATTAAAAAAATCTAATTTATGCCTCCACTATTTTTTTTTTTTTTTTTTGACTCGGCCACTGCTAATGGCATTTGGGCTCTTCTTGTTAAGTGCCACTTCTTCTTACATTAGTCCAATATAATCTTTAAATTATCAAATATTATTAAAAACAGTAATAATTTGACTAATTAGATGTTAATATTTAATATTGGCTGTGAACCAGTTTATTTTAGTGGACCTGTGCTATATGATATAACGTTTTTTTATTTTTTTATTTTTGGTAGCATAAGATATATGAAAACTTCATAATGAAGTACATGGTTGAAAGCTTGAACATAAAATCATAGGTAGACCTGTGCTAGGGGTGTAAACGAGTCAAGTTGATCTCGAGCCTTCTCTGGTTCGAGCTTGAGCTCGAGCTTAAGCTTAATTAATTAATCGAGTTCGAGTTTGAACTCGGGCTTCATTCTATGAGTTAGAGCTGGCTCACCAGAAAGCTTGCTTACTATGAAAAAGAGAATATTTTAAATATTTTAACGACTTTGTATTTTGCATCTTGAATGTTAATGCACTTTAAATCTATTTTATATTAATATTTTTTAAACGACTCGGCTTCCTAGCTAACGAGTCGAGTGAGATCTGACTCAAGCTGAACTTGTTAGCTCATCAAATAAGGCTCACAAGTAATTTATCTAGTTGAATTTGAACCAGCTCGATCACGAATTGTCTTGACTCACATAATTACACCCTAACTTGAGCTATATAATATATATTGACCATCTAATAATTTAATTGAATTTATTCTTTAATCTTTTGCCAACAAGTCTTTTGTCCGAATGAAATATTTTCTTTCTATTTTTCTCTTTAAATAGCATCACTTAGTCAAATTATTTAAATTTTTTATAGGACAAAAAATTAATTTCTTTTTTAAGTGATCCGTACTCAATTCTTGGGTTGGCGTAATAAAAAATAACTAATTCAAAGCTCATTTTCTTCTTATTTGAAATCATAAAATAATTTTTAAAATAAATAATATATTTTATTTAATTAATACTTAATAACCAATCACATCATAATTTATCTTATTCAATTTTAGCCTTAATTTCTTTAAAATAAATCAAATATTACTTTCGAATTCCTCAAATTCTTCATTTGTCAAAAACTCAAAATCCTTATCTCCTTAATATATATATATATATATATATATATATATATATATATATAATTTAAGCAAAAGTCTAATACATGATTGGAGAGAGTGTCAGATGATTTGGTCACATAAAACGTTGGCATTCCACTGACTTGATGAGGAGAGTAGATGTATTAGAATTGATTTATGTTAAAAAAGATAGAAATAGATCTAAAAAGACTTGATTAAAATGTATTACAAATGATATTTTTTATTATATATATTTAAATAGATTTTGATTCTCAATAGTATAGAATCGAGAAAAAAGATTCATGTAGCCGACCCCTGGTAGTCGGCTTCATGAATCCAGTTTCTTCTCCATTTTTTCTAGATAAGCGTAAAAAAAATAAGAGAATATTTGAAAATTCTAATTTGTACCCCGCATTATAAAATTTTTTGACTCCACTAATGCATCATAGTGGGATAAAGAATTGATGTTATTTTTGTTGTTTCAAAGGTCTAATACTAAGAGCATAGAGCAAAGACCATAAAAAAATGCTTTCTATTATTATCTTAAATGTCGACATTCATTAAAGACAAGATTGGCGGCATCATTTAACTTAGAATAAGAAGATTTGAAAATTAAGTCAGCGTTTACACAAATATATATAATCTAAAAGTTCTTCTAATATGTGATGATAAACATAGATTTCAAATGATTTCTTCATTGTGTTCATACCCGTTCATGTGATTGCAAAAGATGCAAGCAAATACAGATCAAATAGCATCTGAATTACAAGAAATTATTCTGTGCGGAGTCTGAACGAGAGGAACCGTCTGGACTCTGCACAGAATAATTTCTCCTGAATTACATGGAAGCCTTGGAACATATAAAATGTAATGATCAAGTAAATGATGAATATGGCGCTATAATCATTATGACTACTTAGGTTCCGTTTGAGACAGCTTTCTTACTGCTTTCTAAAACAGTTTTTTAGTATAAAAAATTTTAGTTCAATTTTTTTTACTAAAAATCTGCTTTAGAAAACCGTAAGAAAACTGTCTCCGACGAAGCCTTAAACATTGTTTGAGACGGCTTTTTTACTGCTTCTTAAAATTATTTTCTGATATAAAAATTAAAATTTGTGTATTAGAAACGGCTTTAAGAAGCAATAAAAAAGTTGTCCCAAATGAAACCTTACTCTCTCTTCAATATATCTGTCATTGCCCATATCGCAATGTCACTTTATATATTTATCTGATTGATCAAGTCTATTAGAAATAAATTAAGGCTTCGTTTGGGGCTCATCGGCAGCCATGGGCAGCACGGTCAGCTCATTTCAAATGGGTTTCGGGGTTGACCCAAAAAAATGACGGGTCAACCCGACCCATTTTTTCAAACCGGTCAAATCCGGTAACCTGACCCGACCCGTTTCAAAACCGGGTCGTATATCATGCATCTATTATAATTTATATAACAAGACATGCATGTTGAGATAAGTACATTGATAAGATATGTATACTAATAGCATATCACTAAAATGATCTACATGTTAACGATATTGGATGTATATATGTTATATGATTTATGTTATTATAATTGACAAACATAAGATTTGGCATGTTTGTGTAATTGCAAGAAAGACTATCTAGTTATTATTTGATTTGGGTTAACCAGAGCAAAATAACATGTAGCGGGCATTCCTTTAAAATAATGGGTTTGTGGTGTGATCTTAATACAAGATATAAAATATAAGATGAGAGTTATAAGGGGATAAAATACGTCCATGGGCATGAGTGACAACTTTTACAAGAAGCCACCTAATTTTGATATGATTATTGCATGACTTATTCATGTAGGTTCACCCTACATGAGAAGATAGACAAGATACATGAAAACCACCATACAATTAGTCTGATATCCTGACTTACATTAGCATGAACATGATATTATATGTATATATGATATTATTCAATGTGATAAGATATGACTGGATATAACATGATATAATACTTGCATAAGTTATATGATGTATACATAATACATGAACAAAAAATATGCTGTGACTAATACATTTATAATTAAGATGTATGATACATATGATATTGTAACCTGATATATGATTTATGACAGATGTTATTGTTACATAATATACATGTTACATGACATTGATAAATATATGATACATGATATACTTGCCTCAATATAGTATGACATGTATAGTAATAGACATTGATTCATGACGGATTGATTCATAATGTTATATGATATACATAATGGTATATATGTGATAAGTGTAAATAACGTTCACTAATGGAAAATCAACCCTTGCCGGCGGATTTCTTCAGCGGCTTTTTTGTGTAATATTGTCGTCGGAAATTAAAAAAATGAGCAGGCACTGTGTTGACCTCATTTTTGTATGAGGTCACTAGGGCCCATCCAGATTTCAAATCAATTCGAACCTCGAATCAACCCAGACTTTGAACCCACTCAAGCTTCAAACCTGCCTAGACTCCTAGGCAATTCAATCTCCAGCTTAACCCATATGTAAATACTTGATTCAACCTCCAATCAATCAAATATCAATCATCTAATGTTCAACCTCAAGTCTCTAATCAGTCGATCATTGTTAAATCAGACAGTCATTCAACCAAGTCTATAATTTAGCTCGCGATCGATCTTTCTTTAAATCAACATTGAACCATATGTAAATTGATTGATTTTGATATTTTCACATAAATCATGTTGAAAGATGTCAACTTCAATTCGACTCATTTTGAGGTTGGTTCTCCTCAACGCCGTCGTCAATTGTGAAGTTGAGTTAATTTATTATTATTTTGAGTTGAGCGAAATCTAGATTAATCAAAACCCTTTGAATTTTCTTCAAACAAATTTAATCAAGTGCATTCGATGTGATTTGAATTAATTTTGATGAAAGCTTATCTTCAATGGCTTCGATTGAGTTAATTTAACATGTTTTATCTTAGTTAAAGTCTAATCAACATCAATTAACATTAATAAATTTTGAAATATTAACTTAAAACATAAAGCCTATCAATTTGATGTTTAAATATCCCTCAAAATCCTCTAAATTTTAGCCCTTTAATATCTCAAAAATCAAGCATTTAATTTTAACCTTTGGATGGGAAATGGAAGGCTAGATTTGGCTTGCTGTCTATATCATTCCACTAGCATCCATCTTAAAAAGAAGGGGGCTCATTGTTCACGGGGAGAGGTGGCTAGGGCCGGCTAAAAAAAAAGAGAGAGGGCTGCTTGGACTACACACCTCCATTCCCTCAGCAGCGGCAAGCTTCGGCGTCCAGCCCGATCTCCCTCCTACAGTAGCTCAACTCCTCACCAGCTGCAGCAACTTCAAGCCCTAGCAAGAGATGCACTCCACGCTTCCATTCACATAAGCAGTCGCCTCTAAGTCTCTCCCGATCTTCCTGACTGGAGATCTCTCACGGAAGAACCATTCTTGGGGAGTTGCTAGGGCCGGCCGACAAGGGACAAGGTTGCTCTCATCTCACGCCTCCGACTGTGTCTTTATCCTTCTCCATTCGTCCAAGTTTTCAAATATAGATGAAATCAGTGAAGCCATTTGAAATTTTCCAAAAGATATTGAAGAATGGTTCTACAAATCAAGGCCGCTTGCTTGGTCTAGATGTGGGATACATTGTTTCTTTACAGATTTCAGCCACTAAATGCAGGCCGAGCCAAACATGGGAAAGGAAGCTTGTATTGCACAATACAATGTAAGTTACTAAACTATTTGATTGAAACGGATGCTCTCAAAATGTTATTACAGATCTCCACTCAATTTTTTTTTATTAGCATAATCTCATATCACTATGGTGTGTACAGAAATTGATTTATGTTAAATATGCGAAGCATGCTATCATATATTTTCAAAAATAAATCATATTTATCATATGGAAGCAACGGTTGCTGTATGTGAACTTCCCATTCTAGACCCTTGTTAGTTAAATATATTCATAATATTTAGCCTCGGAATTTGTCTCCATTATTGTGAGAGATGTGAATCTAATTGCTTTCCCAGGAAACTGTTAAGGCTTTCTCCATTTAAGATTTCCTTTGAATAACATAATTAGACTTTTGTAAGCTGATTACATGCTTATGTGCAAAGTTTGATTTCATTTGATTTAAACACCTTAAGATGATGTATTGTGTATTTTTTCTTTTAGAGGAAAACTTCAGGTTGCCATTAGTTGAGAATTGAAGTTTTATTCTTCATTCTATTTATATCGACTTGAGACATTTTAATTGAAATTTGATCAAGATAATAATGCCCCTGTTCTGATTACAGCTTTTCATTGTAATAATATAAGAATCTGCTCTTGGGCTGTAGTTATTAATTTGTAGAAATTAACAACATCGGCATTATTGAGATATGTGAATAAATTACATAATTTCTATATGCGTGGATCAACTATTATCATTATACTTAAAATTTGGTGGCCTTACTTTCTGAGAGTTTCAACATCAAAAGTTTTATTGCGACCAAACTTATAAGCAATTCCTAACTAAACTTTCCTGTAAAAGATAAATTTTCACCTTCTATTTTACTTCGAGATATGTGTTTTTCTTATCACAAAATTCAACGAATGAATAACGAATATAACACCTGGACATACATTTCAATATATGGATATAAGAATGTGGGGTTATCATTTCAGGATTTTCTGTTTGCAATTTTTATAATGAATTCTTTTTTAAGTTTTCTATCCAGATTTTTGTGATAGCCTTGTTTTTTTTTTACATGATTATCATACATTCATTTACTGTTCTCCACCTCATGTTATTACCAAATTAGATTTTTTTTTAATGACAACTTCATAGCATTGAAATGTTGATTCTCTCTTAAGTTCTGTTACTATTGGCCTTGCATTATTCTTATCTAAGTAAACATTCCAAACTTCCAAACTCCTATCACTAATCAAGCTCAATAAAACTTTTACTACATGTATCATCAGGGATTGTATACACTTTCTAGTCATAGTTTGAATACAACATGTCAGCTCATAGTAGTACATACGATGGCTATGTAATTAATTAAGTAGTCTAGTTTCATTAGAAAGCATATAAATGGTCTAGACAGTAATCAATAAATTTATTTCTTACATATTATTGCTTATACTTATTCTATTAAAATCAGTTGCACACATGTTCAGTCCTTTTATATATATGTAAATTTAAATATTTAAATACATGATATTCTGACACCGCCTTCTCTCGTCGCCTTATTTGTGAGGCACTGATGGAGTTGATTGGAGGATGAGCCAAGGAGCTTCAGTCGCCCTGTTTCTTCTAAACGGGGTGCTACCGCCGGCGTCACCGTTGACTAGCTCCGGTGACCAGGTAAGTTTTCTTAAAACTCAGAAGAGCATAGAGCTTATAGATTTACGTGTTGAGTTGTTTCCCCCAGCTTTAAATTAATGCAATAACTTTAAATACTTGCAATAACTCCTGCATTTAGTAAATATATGTTTTCTTCTTTTTACAAATTCAAAACCCATCGACATAGTTTGTTTACATTCGTAGGTATGTCCAAAGGGTTAGTGACATTGATTCAAACCTATTAAACCTAGTGACATCTTTAAGGATAATAATTAAGGACATTTTTAGAAAACTTAGAAAATTTCTAGAGATTAGGAGACACCTCCTATTAACTTGAGACTTGAACAACTTGAATATAGTGACACCTTAAACCTAAAAAATTATCTTTTCTTTTAATCTTTGAACCAATTAATGGATCTAATTAAAGTTTAATCCTTAATTAAGCATTTAAAAAAAGAAAACTTCTAAAAAATTATAACAAATCAAATTTAAATCCAATCGACTTCGAATTCAAACCCCTTAAATTTAGTGATCATCCCTGCTCTAGAGAAAGTCATCACTAAAATTCAAACCCCTTAAGTTTAGTGATCTTCCCAACTCTAGGGAAAGACATCATTAAAATTCAAACCTCTTGAGTTAGTGATCTTTCCTGCTCTAGGGAAAATTATCACTAACATTCAAACCCCTTAATCAAACCCTTTAAGTTCAAACCTTAATCAAAGCTTTAGAACCTTCCAGAAAATTTTAATAAATCAATTTTAAATCCAAAAACTATAAATAACCCCTCTAATTGACTTAATTTGAATCCTTAACACATGAAACTTAAAATCAACCAGATTTGACTTCAAATTTGAGAATAATTTAATAATCATTTAAAATTCCAGAGAATTCCTAGACACTTGGGAATCTATCCTTGGGTCATTCATGATCTTTGGAGGTGATTACAAGGAGTTTGGAACTCAATTGAATTCAAAACATTAAACCTCTTTAATTCAGATAATTAAATAATTCTAATAAATGATCAAAACGTTGAAAATTCATAACTAATTCAAACAAACTCTAAATATATCAAACTTAAAAGAATTCAATTCATCTTAAGGTCTAATATTTTAATAAAATACAAATTTCTCAGAAAACATTCTTAATCTAAAATTCAAACTTTAACCCCTTAATTTAAAACATTAAATGATTCAAATCATTTTACAACATTAAATACTTGATTTAAAAAAAAATCCAGAAATGTTTAATTAACTTTAAAATCAACAATCAATTTTAAAATCAATCTTAAATCATTAATAATTAAACTTTAACCAAAAACTTCCCTTAAGCCTTTCAACCAACCAGAACATTAAAATAATTTTAACCAATTACCCGATTTACGATATATCCAAACCACACAGCCTGCTACACACACCTAGATTGACCCATTAGGACACGGACTCTAGCTTTAGGTTAGGCCGGTGTTTCTTTCTGTTTTTGAGATAGATTGATATGCATACAAAATGAGAGTGGCATCCTAGGTTAGATAACATAGACATAGGTTCACTATCCACATACCTGTGCACTTCCTGTTTGTCAGCTTAGGATTAGGTCCCCAGCCCCTTGGCCTATGAGGTCCCCTTGAATGAGGTAACCCATGGTTGCTAACAAGGATCCTCTGGTCGGCACTCGACTAAGTAGGCTAAGGATATCGACGAACCCGGGACGATGGAAAACCATGGGATCTTGACCGGGGACGTCATACCCACTTGGTAGGTTAGTCTTCACCCTTACCTCCTGGGCATTCTCCCGATCTGGTGATCGAGGATATAAGTCCCAACTTTTTAATAAAATTGATCATTCAAATTAAAAAACCTCTTTCAAGCAAATTCGAGCCCAACACTTAGGATAGACTGAGGTGTTTCTGAAGTAATTTAGAATCTCAAAACACCTCCTACCTTTCTTCCTTTGACTCCAGAAATAAGTGTTCAATCTTGAACCAATCCCTCTTGAAATTCCAATCCTCACCTCCTTTGATATCGAGCCTTGAAAATCTTAAATAAAATTTTATACCGCTATTTTAATCGAGAGTGTTCGTAGGAAAAATTTCAATTTTCCTACGATGTAATTAACTACGAGGGCTTGCGCTCGTAGGAGATTTAGAAACCCAGAATTGGTTTTCAAAATTAATTTTTCAAAACCCTTAATTAATTATCTTTGGGAATTTTAACAAAAATGGCGATCGTTATCGTCATATTAAAATTTTGATAATAAGTAATATCATCTTTCTTCGGGAAGATATATTATTTTATTATCATTATTTTGATTATGAAATTAATGATCTCTTATCCGAATTATTATAGTTAAACAATGGATTGAACGTCATTTTGATCTTTTGAGATCATAGATGTTCCCCTTTGAGTTTGACTACGATAATCCGGATAAATTCAAAATTCTAAAATTTGAACCCATTAGGGAACGATATGTTCGTCTTTCGAGGCGATATATTGTTCATAATGACGCGTTCAATTTTAAAATTCAAAATTAAAAATATTCCCAAAGAAAATTAATATATTTTTCAAAACTATATATACATAAATATATTTTTTCAATCAAACGAAAAATGGCGACTCCACTGGGGATCAATCTCTCTCTCCATCTTTAATAGCGGTACAAATTTTATTGCATCGGTAGTTTTGACTACCTTTCTCTCCGTTGGTTCCTCTCCCATTTCTTCCTTGGGTGAGTGTGGCCAACTCAATTAAGACATGTCAAAAGAGAGGTGAGCGTAGGAAACCTCTGTCAAAGTCGGGCTTTGACATTTTGCCTCCAAGTTAATTGGTAGAGCGAAAGAGTCAAGCCAAAACCTCCTGTATATGTTGCAAACTCGCATGCGAATAAATTTAGCATGCTAAGTTTCACATTTTACATAAAATTCTTCAATTTCAAAATCAAGATTTCAATCCTTTAGCAAAATTCAAACGCTTTGAAATATCAATCAATCCATATATTCTATCACTACATATAAAATTTTAACTCTTATAATTGAGTATATGTGATAGAATACGAATTTCTAGTTCGAATTTGATTCTAAAGTTTGAATCTTTTTGGCAAAGTCAAATTTTGACATTTCACTCCTGAACAGTTCGTCGGGGTGAAAGAGTCGGGTTGACTGTTTAGAATCTCCCCCTATAAATTTGGTAACATTTATGTTGAATACGAGTTCAACATATTGAGTTTCAAAATAAAGAGAGGTTCTGCCATATTTTTGAACTTTCAAAAACTTACCCAAAATCCTTCAAGTCAACTTCAATCGTCGTTGCCATGTGTCTTTTATAATATTTTATTATAATTGAACACATGCAACGAAAACCCAAACTTTTAAGTCAAATCTGGATTTTGACATTTCACTTTAAGCTAGTCAGTGCAGTGAAAGAGTCAAGTCCAGGCTTCCTGATTTTCCCTTAATTTTTGTTAACCATTTTGTTGAAAATAAAAATCAACATTTTGAGTTTCAAAAATGAAGGAAAATCTTTCAAACTTACTTCAATCGACGTTGTCATGTGTCTCCTATGACATTTTGTTGTAGTTGAACATATGCAATGTAAATCCAAAAGTCTCCAATCAATTCTAGGCTTTAACATTTCACCACCAAATCATTTGGTGGGATGAAAGAGTCGAGCCTAATTTCTCAGGGTCTTCAGGTTACTTTTGTAAACCTGCACATTCGAATAAAAAAAATCAATGTGTTGAGTTTCAAAGTTTGAAGAAGATTTGTTCAATTCCAACCTCCAATTCAAATTCAGTATTGAGTCCAAATTCAAATTCAACTTTAAATTTGAATCCAATCTTAATCTTAAACTCAAAGTTTGATTTCAAATTCAAATTCAATTTCAATTTTGATTTTTAAAGTCAAAATCTGGGCTTTGACATTTCATCCCAAGTTGATTGGTGAAATGAAAGAGTCAAGCTCGATTTTTGGATTTTTCATATCAATTTCGTAAACCTACATGATTGAGTGAAACTCAGTATGTTGAGTCACAAAATTTGAAGAAGATCCAGTTGATTTTAATCTCAAATTCAAATTCCAATTCAACCTTAAGCCTAAATTCAATCTCAATTTTAAACTCAAGTTTGATTTCAACAATAATTCAACCTCAAATTTGAGTTCAAATTCAAGTCCGAACTTTGACATTTTGCCCCAAGTCAATTGGTGCAGCGAAAGTGTCAAATTCGAGTCTTGATTTTTACTCGTCAATTTTATGAACCACCGTGTTCAATGCAAAATGACACGATTGAGTTATAAAATTTCGAATAAATTTAATCAAATTCAAACTTAAATGTCATTTCAAATCATTAATTCAAGACACTTTCTTATTTCTAGGAAGTCAAGCACTCAAATGGCTGGGAAACTCGTCTTCTCATTGGATAGAGATGTGCCTGTAGAGAAATTCTTAATGGCAATTTAATTCATATGAGATAGAATTTCAAAATCTTAAGATTTCAGTTAATGGAGAAAGAATCTTAGATATGTCCGCTAGTACTCAAAAGGACTTCCTCTTAGTAGAAGTTACTTTAGGGTCAGGAGTTGACTCCCCCATCTCCAAGATGGAAGTTGCCGTCGCCCCTGTACCCATTGTATCCTCTGCTCAGGAGGATAACAACTAGAAGTCAATAACGACAAAAGAGCTACCATTTCAATTTGAGATCGGGTCAAGTTCTAGCACCCCTGTCGTCGGTAGGAATAAGATGAAGAATTACTTTCGAAGAGCCAGAAAAAGGAATCTTAAGGCTGGAAAGACCATTGAGTCGGAAGCCTTAGAGAGGGCCGATTTCGAGGCCAATCGAGAGTTCGTTGCTCCTTCTACGTACCCTCTCCTTGCACAAAGGAGGGAGGTTGTAGAGATGAGAGTGCGATCTTCAATACACTTGCTTGACTAGTACACTAAAAGACTCAAGCAAACTAGAATTGAGCGATCACCAGTAATAGGCCATAGGCCCCCAACCGAGGGTTATGACCCATCCACTCTACTAAAAGATGTCAAGGTGCGTTACTGCACGTGTCCCATTACATCATCTGCAGAGGAGGAGGAGTAAAAACCCACTCGGGGTGCCACTCTCCTAACTACTAGTCTAGTAGTAAATTGAGAGGGGAAGTAATCTAAGATTGTGTCAGATAGTGATACCCTTAAAATTTAAATTTCAACGGGATCCTATCGCGATAAATCTTTTGATTACAATAATGTCGTGCTTTCTAGAGACGTTGCAGACCCTATAACAATTTCTCCCTTCAAAGAGATTGTAGGAATTCAATTCCATGTTAACAAGGGTCTTGCCACCTAGATTTGCAAACTTTAAGGAAAGCTTCCAGTTTCTCAAGTGTACTAGATCCAAATTTTCAAGATAGTTGATTCCTCTTTTTAAATGAAAATTGACCTCTACCTTAAGTCTTAAGTAGGAGAGAGTTGTAGTTGACTCCATCAAATGTTTGAATACACCTCCTTCCCGCCGCTTCTGTGGGTTGATTTAACTTTTGAATTAAAATCTACCTCAAATTTAAGTTGAATTCAGAAATGAAAATTTTATCAAGCTTCTAGCAATCTTCTATCTTCATAGGCGATTCTCGCATGTCTAAAATCTATTCAATGATTTTCAAAAGTCAAGTTGATACTCTTTTCAAAAAGATTGAATGTGCTTTGAGGATTATTCTTCCTTGTATAAGAGAACAAATTTTCTTCTCTAATACTTGAGATATAATCCCAACATTCAAAATAAAAAAAGATCAATCAATTTAAGGTATTTGAAGAAAGTGGAGCCTCTTCTCAAATTCAATTGAAATCAAAAGATGCGCAAGTGCGCCAAAATTAAGAAATGCACGAAGTGCACCGAAAGTCAAAATATACGCAGAATGCGTCACAAAAAGAAGAAGAGTAAGATGGCTTCCTTCCTCTAAATCCTTAAATCTCAAAATAAAGCCCAATCAACTTTAAATACTTGACTTTGAAAATCAAGAATTTAGATTCTTTAACATGCATGAATTTTCTATCAGATAGAAGGACATGTGCAAGAAAATTGAAAAGATCAAATTTCTCTCTTCAACTTAAACTCTTTGAAGTTAATTTTAATTCAAAATTTATTTAAGGGAGACCCCAGTTTAGTTTCTACGAAACTTGGTCTGGGTTAACAAAACCTAAATCCTTAAACCTTTTCAAGGTTAGTTGGAGTCATACACTACTTCTCACTGCACTTCTAAATTTGTTCCCACATGTCATTCCGACTGGGTCCAAATAGTTAGAGGAAATTTCTTAATAGAAAGATCGAATCTTCCACTCCTGAAAGAAATCAAATCCTGTCCTTGAGGAATGTGTAAGTCCTTACGCATAGGCATCTTTTTGTTCAAGGCCTTTTCAACAAAATTACACTCTATACTGGGTCCAAGATCGACCCTACTAGAGGAGTATTTTGTAATACTGGGAATTGCCATTCAAGTTCAAACCACGATTGAGCAGAGTGCCCGACTCCAATTTGAAGAGCTCGAGGCCTTGTAGAGCTTTGTTTTAAGGCTTAATAGAACTCAAAGTCTTTCGAAACCTGATTGGTTAAAGCTCGTGATAACATAGAGCAACTTAGAACCTTCAAAGTAGGAGACTTGGTCTAGGTTCTTTGGATGCATATCTTAGCCTACCGAGAAATCGGTGGAGGAGCTTGAGCCAACTTAAGACTGTCCTCTTGTCGTAGAGACGATCTTTGAGAAATTTCAAACATTAACTGATCAACCCTGGAGAATGCCACCCGATATTTTTAAATGTTGGGGAGGCTCTTCAGGAAGTACCATGCCAGATGAGTGTCAAATTCAAAGTCAATAAAAATTCTTCAAATTTCCTGGATTAAGAAACTTTCTAAATTCAAAAAAAAAAACTTTCAAAATGTTAAAAATCAAATTTAAATTTCAAGATCAAATCAAAACTCAGTTTCAAATCAAACCCTTCAAATCAAATTTCAAATTCAAACATTTTTCAAAAATCAAATTTAAAATTGAGTTTCAAATTCAAACATCTTCAAATCCAAAATCGAATCAATTCAAATTCAAGAGTCATTCAAATCTCAAATTTCAAAGTTCAAACTTGATCCTCTGTGTAGAGCGAGTTTCCTCTACACATGATCAATCCAGACTCGATCCTCTGTGTGGAGCAAGTTTCCTTCACATACGATCATTCCAGACTCGATCCTCTGTGTGGAGCAAGTTTCCTCCACATACGATCATTCCAGATCCGATCCTCTATATGGAGCAAGTTTCCTCCATATACGATCATTCTTGACCCGATCATCCGTAGAGCAAGTTTCCTCTACCCATGATCATTTCAATCTTGATTTTATATAGAGCAAGTTTCCTCTATATCTAATCTTTCAAACCTGATCATTTGTGTAAAGCAAGTTTCCTTTACACATGATCAATCCAGATCCGATCATCCGTAGAGCAAGTTTCCTCTACCCATGATCATTTTAATCCTGATTTTATATAGAGCAAGTTTCCTCTATATCTAATCTTTCAAATCTGATCTTTTATGTAAAGCAAGTTTCCTTTACATATGATCAATCCTGACCCGATCATCCGTAGAGCAAGTTTCCTCTACCCATGATCATTCCAGACCTGATTTTATATAGAGCAAGTTTCCTCTATATACGATCATTTCAAACCTCAAACTCGATCCTCTGTGTAGAGCAAGTTTCCTCTACATACGATCATCCAGACTCTATCCTCTGTGTAGAGCAAGTTTCCTCTACATACGATCATCCAGACCTGATCCTCTATATGGAGCAAGTTTCCTCCATATATGATCATCCAGACCAGATCCTCTGTGTAGAGCAAGTTTCCTCTACATATGATCATTCCAGACCTGATCCTCTATATGGAGCAAGTTTCCTCCATATACGATCGTTCCAGACCAGATCCTCTGTGTAGAGCAAGTTTCCTCTACATACGATCAATCCAGATTCGATCCTCTGTGTAGAACAAGTTTCCTCTACATATGATCATTCCAAATCTCGATCTTATATAGAGCAAGTTTCCTCTATATACGATTTTTCAAACTTGATCACCTGTGTAAAGCAAGATTCCTTTGCACATGATCAATCCAGACCCGATCATCCGTAGAGCAAGTTTCCTTTACCCATGATCATTTTGATCCTGATTTTATATAGAGCAAGTTTCCTCTATATCTAATCTTTCAAATCTGATCACCTGTGTAAAGCAAGTTTCCTTTGCACATGATCAATTCAGACCCGATCATCTGTAGAGCAAGTTTTCTCTACATACGATCATTCCAGACTCGATCTTCTATGTGGAGCAAGTTTCCTCCACATATGATCATCCAGACGCGGTTCTTTGTGTAGAGCAAGTTTCCTCTCCATAAAACCGTCCTTCAGTGATGGAGTACGCCCTTTGTGGCACCATCCTAAATTTTAAAATCTAGATTCGATCTTTTTTTTGGGAAGCAATTCTTCCTTCCCACAAGATCATTCCAGCCTTCTTCTCCTTAAGGTTAGGTTTCCTTCTTCCCTTAAGATTAGATCTACTAGTGGTAGAGTACGCCCCTCGTGGCACTACCCTTGTATCAAACTCAAATTCGATCCTCTATAATTAGGAGTTCTTCCTTCCTATACGATCATTTTAGCCTTCTTAATCCTCTAGGGTTAGGTCTTCCTTTCCCTTAGAACCAATTTCAAGCTCAATCCTCTAGGGTTAAGGCTTCCCTTCCCTTAGAATCAAATCCAAACTCAATCTTCTAAGGTTAGGATTCCCTTCCTTTAGAATCAAAACTCAAATCCGATCCTCTATAGTTAGGAATTCTCTCTTCCTATAGGATCACCTAGGCTTTCTTTTCCTTTAGGGATAGAACCTTTCCTTCCCTTAGGATTCGACTCGCTAGTGGTAGAGTGCGCCCTCTATGGCACTACCCTAGTATCCATTCAAACCTCGATTCCCCAGGGATAGACTTTTCCTACCCTTAGGATCAAAATTTCAGACTTGACTCTTCAATTCGGTCAACGCCAATATATGCAATAGAATTTCATTCTATTACACATATTGGGGATCCATTTGTTGACCTCATTTTTGTATGAGGTCACTAGGGACCCATCCAGATTTTAAATCAATTCGAACCTCGAATCAACCCAGACTTTGAACCCACTCAAGCTTCAAACCTGCCTAGACTCCTAGGCAATTCAATCTCCAGCTTAACCCATATGTAAATACTTGATTCAACCTCCAATCAATCAAATATCAATCATCTAATGTTCAACCTCAAGTCTCTAATCAATCGATCATTGTTAAATCAGACAGTCATTCAACCAAGTCTATAATTTAGCTCGCGATCGATCTTTCTTTAAATCAACATTGAACCATATGTAAATTGATTGATTTTGATATTTTCACATAAATCATGTTGAAAGATGTCAACTTCAAATCGACTCATTTTGAGGTTGGTTCTCCTCAACGCCGTCGTCAATTGTGAAGTTGAGTTAATTTATTATTATTTTGAGTTGAGCGAAATCTAGATTAATCAAAACCCTTTGAATTTTCTTCAAACAAATTTAATCAAGTGCATTCGATGTGATTTGAATTAATTTTGATGAAAGCTTATCTTCAACGGCTTCGATTGAGTTAATTTAACATGTTTTATCTTAGTTAAAGTCTAATCAACATCAATTAACATTAATAAATTTTGAAAGATTAACTTAAAACATAAAGCCTATCAATTTGATGTTTAAATATCCCTCAAAATCCTCTAAATTTTAGCCCTTTAATATCTCAAAAATCAAGCATTTAATTTTAACCTTTGGATGGGAAATGGAAGGCTAGATTTGGCTTGCTGTCTATATCATTCCACTAGCATCCATCTTAAAAAGAAGGGGGCTCATTATTCACGGGGAGAGGTGGCTAGGGCCGGCTAAAAAAAAAAGAGAGAGGGCTGCTTGGACTACACACCTCCATTCCCTCAGCAGCGGCAAGCTTCGGCGTCCAGCCCGATCTCCCTCCTACAGTAGCTCAACTCCTCACCAGCTGCAGCAACTTCAAGCCCTAGCAAGAGATGCACTCCACGCTTCCATTCACATAAGCAGCCGCCTCTAAGTCTCTCCCGATCTTCCTGACTGGAGATCTCTCACGGAAGAACCATTCTCGGGGAGTTGCTAGGGCCGGCCGACAAGGGACAAGGTTGCTCTCATCTCACGCCTCCAACTGTGTCTTTATCCTTCTCCATTCGTCCAAGTTTTCAAATATAGATGAAATCAGTGAAGCCATTTGAAATTTTCCAAAAGATATTGAAGAATGGTTCTACAAATCAAGGCCGCTTGCTTGGTCTAGATGTGGGATACATTGTTTCTTTACAGATTTTAGCCACTAAATGCAGGCCGAGCCAAACATGGGAAAGGAAGCTTGTATTGCACAATACAATGTAAGTTACTAAACTATTTGATTGAAACGGATGCTCTCAAAATGTTATTACAGATCTCCACTTATTTTTTTTTTTATTAGCATAATCTCATATCACTATGGTGTGTACAGAAACTGATTTATGTTAAATATGCGAAGCATGCTATCATATATTTTCAAAAATAAATCTTATTTATTATATGGAAGCAACGGTTGTTGTATGTGAACTTCCCATTCTAGACCCTTGTTAGTTAAATATATTCGTAATATTTAGCCTCGGAATTTGTCTCCATTATTGTGAGAGATGTGAATCTAATTGCTTTCCCAGGAAACTGTTAAGGCTTTCTCCATTTAAGATTTCCTTTGAATAACATAATTAGACTTTTGTAAGCTGATTACATGCTTATGTGCAAAGTTTGATTTCATTTGATTTAAACACCTTAAGATGATGTATTGTGTATTTTTTCTTTTAGAGGAAAACTTCAGGTTGCCATTAGTTGAGAATTGAAGTTTTATTCTTCATTCTATTTATATCGACTTGAGACATTTTAATTGAAATTTGATCAAGATAATAATGCCCCTGTTCTGATTACAGCTTTTCATTGTAATAATATAAGAATCTGCTCTTGGGCTGTAGTTATTAATTTGTAGAAATTAACAACATCGGCATTATTGAGATATGTGAATAAATTACATAATTTCTATATGCGTGGATCAACTATTATCATTATACTTAAAATTTGGTGGCCTTACTTTCTGAGAGTTTCAACATCAAAAGTTTTATTGCGACCAAACTTATAAGCAATTCCTAACTAAACTTTCCTGTAAAAGATAAATTTTCACCTTCTATTTTACTTCGAGATATGTGTTTTTCTTATCACAAAATTCAACGAATGAATAACGAATATAACACCTGGACATACATTTCAATATATGGATATAAGAATGTGGGGTTATCATTTCAGGATTTTCTGTTTGCAATTTTTATAATGAATTCTTTTTTAAGTTTTCTATCCAGATTTTTGTGATAGCCTTGTTTTTTTTTTACATGATTATCATACATTCATTTACTGTTCTCCACCTCATGTTATTATCAAATTAGATTTTTTTTTAATGACAACTTCATAGCATTGAAATGTTGATTCTCTCTTAAGTTCTGTTACTATTGGCCTTGCATTATTCTTATCTAAGTAAACATTCCAAACTTCCAAACTCTTATCACTCATCAAGCTCAATAAAACTTTTACTACATGTATCATCAGGGATTGTATACACTTTCTAGTCATAGTTTGAATACAACATGTCAGCTCATAGTAGTACATACGATGGCTATGTAATTAATTAAGTAGTCTAGTTTCATTAGAAAGCATATAAATGGTCTAGACAGTAATCAATAAATTTATTTCTTACATATTATTGCTTATACTTATTCTATTAAAATCAGTTGCACACATGTTCAGTCCTTTTATATATATGTAAATTTAAATATTTAAATACATGATATTCTGACACCGCCTTCTCTCGTCGCCTTATTTGTGAGGCACTGATGGAGTTGATTGGAGGATGAGCCAAGGAGCTTCAGTCGCCCTGTTTCTTCTAAACGGGGTGCTACCGCCGGCGTCACCGTTGACTAGCTCCGGTGACCAGGTAAGTTTTCTTAAAACTCAGAAGAGCATAGAGCTTATAGATTTACGTGTTGAGTTGTTTCCCCCAGCTTTAAATTAATGCAATAACTTTAAATACTTGCAATAACTCCTGCATTTAGTAAATATATATTTTCTTCTTTTTACAAATTCAAAACCCATCGACATAGTTTGTTTACATTCGTAGGTATGTCCAAAGGGTTAGTGACATTGATTCAAACCTATTAAACCTAGTGACATCTTTAAGGATAATAATTAAGGACATTTCTAGAAAACTTAGAAAATTTCTAGAGATTAGGAGACACCTCCTATTAACTTGAGACTTGAACAACTTGAATATAGTGACACCTTAAACCTAAAAAATTATCTTTTCTTTTAATCTTTGAACCAATTAATGGATCTAATTAAAGTTTAATCCTTAATTAAGCATTTAAAAAAAGAAAACTTCTAAAAAATTATAACAAATCAAATTTAAATCCAATCGACTTCGAATTCAAACCCCTTAAATTTAGTGATCATCCCTGCTCTAGGGAAAGTCATCACTAAAATTCAAACCCCTTAAGTTTAGTGATCTTCCCTACTCTAGGGAAAGACATCATTAAAATTCAAACCTCTTGAGTTAGTGATCTTCCCTGCTCTAGGGAAAATTATCACTAACATTCAAACCCCTTAATCAAACCCTTTAAGTTCAAACCTTAATCATAGTTTTAGAACCTTCCAGAAAATTTTAATAAATCAATTTTAAATCCAAAAACTATAAATAACCCCTCTAATTGACTTAATTTGAATACTTAACACATGAAACTTAAAATCAACCAGATTTGACTTCAAATTTGAGAATAATTTAATAATCATTTAAAATTCCAGAGAATTCCTAGACACTTGGGAATCTATCCTTGGGTCATTCATGATCTTTGGAGGTGATTACAAGGAGTTTGGAACTCAATTGAATTCAAAACATTAAACCTCTTTAATTCAGATAATTAAATAATTCTAATAAATGATCAAAACGTTGAAAATTCATAACTAATTCAAACAAACTCTAAATATATCAAACTTAAAAGCATTCAATTCATCTTAAGGTCTAATATTTTAATAAAATACAAATTTCTCAGAAAACATTCTTAATCTAAAATTCAAACTTTAACCCCTTAATTTAAAACATTAAATGATTCAAATCATTTTACAACATTAAATACTTGATTTAAAAAAAATCCAGAAATGTTTAATTAACTTCAAAATCAACAATCAATTTTAAAATCAATCTTAAATCATTAATAATTAAACTTTAACCAAAAACTTCCCTTAAGCCTTTCAACCAACCAGAACATTAAAATAACTTTAACCAATTACCCGATTTACGATATATCCAAACCACACAGCCTGCTACACACACCTAGATTGACCCATTAGGACACGGACTCTAGCTTTAGGTTAGGTCGGTGTTTCTTTCTGTTTTTGAGATAGATTGATATGCATACAAAATGAGAGTGGCATCCTAGGTTAGATAACATAGACATAGGTTCACTATCCACATACCTGTGCACTTCCTGTTTGTCAGCTTAGGATTAGGTCCCCAGCCCCTTGGCCTATGAGGTCCCCTTGAATGAGGTAACCCATGGTTGCTAACAAGGATCCTCTGGTCGGCACTCGACTAAGTAGGCTAAGGATATCGACGAACCCGGGACGATGGAAAACCATGGGATCTTGACCGGGGACGTCATACCCACTTGGTAGGTTAGTCTTCACCCTTACCTCCTGGGCATTCTCCCGATCTGGTGATCGAGGATATAAGTCCCAACTTTTTAATAAAATTAATCATTCAAATTAAAAAACCTCTTTCAAGCAAATTCGAGCCCAACACTTAGGATAAACTGAGGTGTTTCTGAAGTAATTTAGAATCCCAAAACACCTCCTACCTTTCTTCCTTTGACTCCAGAAATAAGTGTTCAATCTTGAACCAATCCCTCTTGAAATTCCAATCCTCACCTCCTTTGATATCGAGCCTTGAAAATCTTAAATAAAATTTTATACCGCTATTTTAATCGAGAGTGTTCGTAGGAAAAATTTCAATTTTCCTACGATGTAATTAACTACGAGGGCTTGCGCTCGTAGGAGATTTAGAAACCCAAAATTGATTTTCAAAATTAATTTTTCAAAACCCTTAATTAATTATCTTTGGGAATTTAAACAAAAATGGATATCGTTATCGTCATATTCAAAATTTTGATAATAAGTAATATCATCTTTCTTCGGGAAGATATATTATTTTATTATCATTATTTTGATTATGAAATTAATGATCTCTTATCCAAATTATTATAGTTAAACAATGGATTGAACGTCATTTTGATCTTTTGAGATCATAGATGTTCCCCTTTGAGTTTGACTACGATAATCCGGATAAATTCAAAATTCTAAAATTTGAACCCATTAGGGAACGATATGTTCGTCTTTCGAGGCGATATATTGTTCATAATGACGCGTTCAATTTTAACATTCAAAATTAAAAATATTCCCAAAGAAAATTAATATATTTTTCAAAACTATATATACATAAATATATTTTTTCAATCAAACACACTGCCCGCTGCCCTGCCCGCCAGCCAGGCTACCTCTCTCGCTGCCTACCCGCGCTGCCCACTGCCCACCAACTCTGCCTGATGCCTGCCTGCAGACGCTGCCCTACTCCCCTCCCACGTTGCCTGCCCACCCGCACTGCGCGTCCACTGTGGGATTCGAAGTGAGTATGAAAAAAATTTCAAAGACCCAACTAATTTACTGGAAGGGCAAAATTGTTAAAATGGCCACACTTTTTATTTAAAAAATAATAAATATAATAAATCGAAAAAGTTATTGTTAAGGCCATCAAAAAATTTACAAAAAATAATAATTGGGCATATTTCATTGTAATTCACTTAAAATTTGCCTAAAAGCCACCGGCAAAATCAGTCGGTAATGGGTGATTTTTTGTAGTGGTTATATTTTACATGTTAATTTATTAGTAAAAATATGTTATTTTAGTTGTATTTATATAGAAAAATAAAAGAAATGATAAATTTTACGTATTGGTACAGTGCCGCAACATCAAACACAATACCGCCACAGCGCCATCATTAATACCACCGAAACGCCAAAATATTAACATGACGCCGCCCAATCTTTATCTAAACATCATCGCAGTGTCGGAGGAGTTAGCTTTTTAATGTCCAGTCTCAATTTGGATAGTGTCATAGCGTTAGAGGAGTCAGCGCATCAAAGCCTGTCTCTGTCTATATAGTACCACAACGCTAAACGTTAGTGTTGTCAAACCAAGGAAGTGCCACGTGGACGCCACAACGCTCAATTATAAGTAGCGCCACAACATTGTAGTTGTAACTATTCAAAACACTTTCTGTCAGTAAAGTGACATGCCGATTCATTAAACAGTGTGTCCATGTCAGTAAGCGTCATAGTAGAGGAAACCCTTTAGCATTATAATGTTAGTTCATTTTATGGCGTCACGACTGTTGACCTCATTTTTGTATAAGGTCACTAAGACCCTTCCAGACTCCAAATCAATCTAGACCCTAGGATTCTTCTAGATCAACCTAAACTCTAGGATTATCTTAGATCCAGACCTTAGGATCTATTCTAGGTCCTAGGATCCTTCTAGATTCCAAACTTTAAGATGTATCCAGATCCTAGAACCTTTCTAGATTCTAGATCTTAGAATCCCTCTAGACTCTAGGAACAATCTAGATTCAAATCAATCTCGATCTCTGATCATTATAAACCAATCTAGACTTCAATCAATTCAATTTTCAAATCAAATCTAGACTTCAAATCTACCAAGACTTTAAATTTATCCTGATACCAAATCCAGTTCAAACCTTGATTGTACTTCCATCAAACTTTAATCCTATCCTATCATTCATAGTCCTCTCAAATGGTTATAGATGATATGGATAATTCAACTCCACTCATTCAAACTCAAAGCCCAATTCAAACCTAGAAATTCAGACCAAAATCCTAAGCCCAAAGGCCTTGTCCTAAAAGCCTTTTCCAATGATTTTTCAAATACTTCAAAACACAGTCAAATAACCTCTGATTCAGAATTCAGAGTCTATCAATTTCAAATTGATGTGACATGTCTCTAGTGTCAACCCTCCAAATTTAAATTCATTTGGAGGACTCTAACCCCATAAACTTAATTCAACTCCAAAGGCTATAAAACCTTCAAATATTTACAACCTATGCCACTAGACCCTCCATCTAGTGGAATTTGACCTTGGAGCCCCCTCCAAACCCTTTGATCACTCCTAATACCTTAATATTGACCTGTTAAGCAATAGTCTACATCTTTCCAGATTCAATTTGACCAGAACTGACTCAAAGCCAAAATGACCAAAATGCCCTCCAAGGGGATTTTTGGACTTTTGGCCTAAACTTAATTTGATTTGACCATCAATCTTTGAAAAATTCCTCAATTGTTTTCAAATAATGTTTGAGACCTTTTAAATCAATTCCAACTTTGGGTCAACTTAGTTGGCCAAGTCAACCCATTTTGACCTTAAGGCCCCTTAAGGGTCAAAATGGTCATTTTGACCAAAATGACCTCATTTTGCCTTAGAACCACTTCCAACATACTCAAAATGTCATTTCAAACTTTTGATCCCAGTCATAGCCCTTGGGTCAACCTAGTTAAACAAGTCAACCTAGGTTGACCAACCTAAACATAAACTTTAAGCTCACTCAATTCAAACTCAAATCAATCTCAACCTCATTCAAACTCCCTTAAACATGTGATCCAATGATTTGGACTTGATTGATCACTTTTACCCAGTCAATGGTCGACTTGGTCAACCAAGTCAAAGTTTTGTCAAATTTAACCCCTTTGGATCAAATCACTTGTTTCAATCAAGGTTAATCCAATCGAAGGACCTTCAAAACTTTAATTCCACTCCATCTCATGCCTTAGATACATCCCATCCATGGGTGAGTTAAAACCAAATGACTTTGACCAAGTCAATCCTTAAGTATTTGGTCAAAGCCACCAAATGGTTAAATACTCATTTGAATCCCAAATACATTGCTCCAAAGCTTTGAAGTCTAGCCAATCAGCTCAATATCTCCCTTCTATGCCACATTGGCAATCAAGTTGATTGTTGACCAGTCAAACTGGTCACAAACCATCAAAACCCATTCAAATGGCCAACTCTCCTAGCCTAGGCAAATCCCTTTCAAAGCCATCTGGTTAGGGTTTCTAA
The DNA here is from genome assembly GCA_022539455.1 of Dendrobium nobile. Lineage (NCBI taxonomy): Eukaryota > Viridiplantae > Streptophyta > Magnoliopsida > Asparagales > Orchidaceae > Dendrobium > Dendrobium nobile. The sequence continues at coordinate 27,752,383 of CM039732.1, read as the reverse complement.
ATGAGAGATAAAGCTCTCTAATCAACCTCCAAGCTAGCCCCATGGCTTGGCTTAGCCAAATGAGGGAAAAGGGTGTGGTCCCCCTCTCTTGGCTCAAGGCAAGTCTCTCTCAACCACGGCACTTTTTTCTGGTTTTAAGCTGCCTTGGGGACATATGTCACACATCTAAGCCCTCCCTAATTGAATCCCAACCATCCAATTCAAAAGCAAGGGCTTAAGGTGGGAGAACTTGCCCTAATCCCATAGCATGCTCATTTTCACCTAAGTTCAAAAACTCCAGCAGCCTCCCATCTTCCAAGAGCTTCTCCCATATTCTCCAGCACATTCCAAGGCCTTCTCAAGCCTCCCCCACCATTTTAAGCCTCAAATCACTAGTTTAGTGAGGAGAGAGCATTCTAGAGAGAGAAAGAGGACTTTTCAATATAACTTTCGATCCTACAAGATCCAGCTTTTTGAGTCTTCAGCAAAGTTGTAGAGGATCGCTGCAGCTTTCCAACAAGCCAAAAATCGCAATCGAATGGCTCGATTGTAAGATATCCTTACTTTTAGTTAAAACTTAAATTTGAAACTGCAGCGAATCTACAATGAATGGAGACTTCAAACTCCAGGTATTGTTAGATCATGTCGTCCTCTAGCTACAGTTCAAATTTTGTGCAATTTTGTTGAGTATTTTGAAAGATGTCAGAATTTGAAGTTGTTTAAATCAGGTTCAGCCAGAGCCGTCCGAACACGCCTTTAGCACGATCGGATAGTCCAGATTCTGCCACGTAGCCCCCCCCCCCCCATCCCATGCGGTCCTCCGCAGGATTCGAACACGGGTTCTCCCATGGTCCGGGCTGATGTGGCGACTTCCTGGCCATCGGTCCCTCTGATGTTTGATCCAACGATTGGATCGTTGGATCCGACGTGGATAAGTGGTCCATCCAGATCTGACACGTGGTGCCATGCTGCGCCGCCATGTCGCCTCAGCCAATGATTGGCCGACGGCTGATTTGACCCAGAATTGAATAAAAATGCTTTAAATGCTCCAAATATTCCAAAATTCACAGAAAATTGAGTTTTCCACCAAATGGGGCGTTCTTGAAATCGTTGGAAAGATAATCTAATGTAGTATTTATTAAAATTAAATTTGAGTTGATTTGATTTTTATATTATGAGATATTTGAGTTTATTTGAATTTCATTTTTTGCAATTTTCTCACAATCCAGTGATCAAATTAAGTCTAAATTTTGGTGGAAGATTATTAGGTATCTTAGGAATGTTTAATAATTTTTTTAAGGTCAGATACTTAATAGATTTCTGTGATGTTAATTTTTAAGGTAAAGGGTCCATTTTGGATCCTAAACTTTGAAAATTCAAACTCCCTAAACTTTTTGCACTTTGATGTGAAATGTCTGTGATCTGAATGCATATGTACCAGGGTTAGATACATCAAGTTTCAAGCCAATTTAAACAGTTGAGACACCTAGGAAAAATAATTAAGAAAATATCTAGAAAACTTAGAAAATTCATAGGGGATTGTACACACACCCAATAGGGGTGAAACTTGAACATAGTAAACTTAGTGACATCAGTTACCTTAGGTTTAATTTTTACTTAATTTGGATATCATTAGGTTAGAAAATTAAGCATGTCAAATTTCAGTCCCTTTAAGGACTTATAAAATTTAATAAATCACCATAAATTTAGATTAATTCCAAAAAATAATCATAATACCTCTAATCAATCATAATTCAACCCTTAATTAGTGATAATTAAAACCCCTTTAAATTAACATTAAAATCCACCTTAATTTAATTTTAATAAAAATCAATGTTTAATCAATTTTAATTAATAAAAAAATATTAAAAATCCCAAAAATTCTTTAAACACTTGCTGATCTCCCCTTAGATCATTTCTGATCTTTGGAGTTGATTTCAAGAAGTTTAGGATTCATTTGGGTTCAAACTACTAAAAAGGTTTCTTAATTAAGGTAATTAAAGAAATTCCAATAAACCCCCAAACTTCCAAAATTCATTATTAATTATAGAAAATTCCAAATCAATCAAACTCAGTGGCTAATGACTTTAATTAAAATCTAGTTTTTTTTTAAATGTCAAACCTCCAAAATTTGGTCAAAGTCAAAAAGTCAACATTTTAGCCAACCTTAGGTTAAAATCGATTCAAAACTTCTAAAAATCATAACTTTTGATAGAAAACTCCAAATTGAGTATGCCACCTGTCTAACAACTAATAATAAGGTATAGTATTTGTTAAATCAAATTTTGGCCCCTTAGTTAACATATCCGGATAATCTCTTAAAACCCATTAATTCTTTTAAAATCCCATAATTTTCTAACTTGATTAATAAAATTCTTAACCAACCCATTAAAATCAGTAACCAACTCCTTTTTATATTAATCCACTCTTTTAATTCCAACCAATTTAAATTAACTTAATCAACCCCGATTACTATTGGATAACCCAGACCTACGAGGCTATTAGCTTAGCCCCAAGGAAGGTGAAATAAACTTCATGGCCTCGGTGTGAAACAAAGGTAGTAATCAATTAACTCTTAAAATATATTTAACTAAAATTCTTAATATATTAATAGTTAAACTTTAATCTAAATTCACTTCTAAGCCATAACAAACTCAGAATTTTAGATAACTCTAACCAATCACCCAACTTAGGGTCTACCCCAGCCACACGACCTATTACACACACTTTAGATGATTTGCTATGACAACCAACTCTAGATCTAGGTTAGGCCGGTGTTTATTTTACTGCTGTGTGCCAAATTTTTTATGATTTTTCTACATGTTGTGGATGAAATTGTCTTGCTGTGTCTGCTTATTTTTTACTGCACTCTGTAGATGATTGATGTGTTTGGCAACTAGATTACCCTTAGGATAGGAGCGATTTGGATGTTCACATAATTTTCTGCAGGTGGCCACACTCATGCAGAGCTATAAAAAGGGGGCTAAATAAAAAAAAATTCAATTATTATAAATGCTTGCACAAGTGCTTCAGCTGCTAAAGCCCCCAAAGTAATAAAAAGAGTGTGGCCAGTGTACTTACTTTCTTTTCTACACATATATAACTGCTTGTGAATATTTTGATTTATTAACTGCTTAGGATAACCTTGCAGGAGAGTTTAGATTTTTTTCATTTCATATAAATGTAATTTGTGTAAGTGTTAAGTGTTGTGAAAGTAGGATTTTGAGTTGGGATACATAGGTCCAAAGCTTGGACTCCAAAGAGAAAAGGACACCCCTTAGGGGAGTAGCCCTTTTCTATTTGGATATCCAAATTTGGATCACTTCTTCACTACCCAAAGAGGAAAGAGTGGTCTTCCCCTCAAAGGAGGTGTCATCTTATCCATTTGGGTATCCTACTACAAAGAATCCAAGGAGCCTGAAGGAAAGGAGCCCGAAGGAGAACCAAATCGAAGATCCGAAGAAAAAGAGTATCCCAGTCAAAACCACTTGCGTCACTATTAGGTTTAGAATCCGAGTTATTTTCAGTGGTGCCCGACCACTTTACTTTTTATAAGACCCTGGTTTGTAATAAGCAAGGCAACCTTGCCTATGGATATTTATTAATTAATTCATTTATATTTGATGAGTTGAGATGATTGCCTTAAGGATTGCCTGTATTTCTTAGTTTTTTTGCATTTGTGTGCTGCTTTTATTTTTGCTTGGATACGTGAGGCTCATAAGGGTGTGAAAATTTTTATACTCATAATCTTAAAGTTTAAAATTTAGTGAGTTTAAGCAACATAGAAAGATAACGAATATAGGGAATTAGCCGGGGACCGACCCCGGGGTCGCATGCATATTTCTGCACTACTTCTCTCCTTGCTTTAGACCCTTCCCAGCCTACGGGTAGAGTCCGGATAGTCTGATCTATGAGGATGAGGTGCCGGACCTGGGGAAGCCCTGTCTTCTAAAAAAATATTTTATAAGTCTATTTTTAAAATTTTAAGTATATTTAATTTGATGTTGTTAACCAGTACGCATTACATTAGAAACACATTTAAAAGAGTTAAAATTTTAATTATATTAGTCCTTAGCATTTTGCACCCAACATAAGTCAAAGGGACCAATTAGAAAAATCTCTAGATGTCGGCCCCAGCTCTCTAAAACTTTAAATAAAATGTCCCTACCACTTTTTCATAAAAGATCGGACTCATCTCTTTTAAATCATTTAGGTGGCTAGCTGGCTCCTCAATCCAGGTCAGGGTAAGCCCAGACCTTGCACTGCATTAGTTAGGTTCATATGACTGTGGTCCAGTGTCCAAATTAGATTTAGGATTTGGGGCATATCTTTGATTATAAGACCCCAACCTCTGAGAATAAAATCCCAAATTTCTAATAAAATGATCAACAAAAAATTAAATCTTCTTTCAATCCTAAAATATAAAGCCCAACACTTAGATTAAGTTGGGACACTTCTAGATGGTTCTGGAATCTCAAAGTGTCCCCTACTCCTCTTCTCTCAATTCTATTAATAATTGCTCAATTTTGATCTATTTTCTTTTGAAATTCCAAAATTCACCTCTCTTTTTAATATCACTCATAGAAAATCTAACAAAATTTTGTCACTATTTTAATCGAGAGTTTTCGTAGGGGACTCTGTCTCCCTACGATGTAATTAACTATGATGGCTTGCGCTCGTAAGAGATTTAGAACCACAAACGCACCTAATTTTAAAAATTGATTTTCCAAAATTCATATTGGTTTCCTTTGGGAGAGATCAAAGGATGATCATCATTATCACAGTCAAAGAATTATCATTGAATGGTGTTATCTCCCTTTGGGGAGATACATCTTTCTTTGATAAAGCTTTGGATGTGAACTCAAAATAAAGCTTTGGATGTGAACTCAATGATCACACTTCTTGAATATTGTAACTGGATATTTAATTGAACTACATTTTGGTCCTTCAGAGCCATACGAAGTTCTCTTTAGAATCTGGTCATAATTGTTGCAAATCTAGTTTCATGGTTATGTTTTGATGATTGGCAAACACTACTGATTCTCTTGGACTGCCTATTTCTTCTAACATTTCAGGAATCGGAGATCGGATGAACAAACGACGCAAGTTCAAAATTGGGTAGCAAGCTAGGGTTGAGTCAGTCTATTTTTTACTTTTTTCTCTTCTTAAGTCAGTTTGTAATGTCAAAGAGACTGATACTAAGTAACCCTACACACACACTTGAGAGACTTAGAATCTCTATTTTTGCTCACATCGACCTAGCCGATCCGTGAATCGTCCTAGACGATCAAGTTCAAAATAGAGACTCTAATCAAGATTCTTAATTAAGGCAGCCATCATTAACAGATCATCCTGGACGATATGTGTATCGGCCAGGACGATAAGCTCAAAATAGAAAGAACTTGCCGCCATAAAAAATTAAGGTATTCTGTATTTTTGGAAATCGGCCAGGACGATCGTGGATCGGCCTAGACGATATTACACATTATGCCTAAATTGATTCTGAAATTAAGGGGAGTAATTAAGGTATGATTGATACGATCACATCGGCCTGGACGATCGCAGGATCGGCCAGGACGATATATTCAAAAACCTTAGTTACTCCTTGACGATCAGGATCGGCCAGCTTGAATCCAGGGCGGTGCTCAGGACAATTTTCCTCTGATTTGAACTAATCGGCCTGGACGATCGGGAGATCGGCCAGGACGATAAAGCCAATTTTCAAATCATCCAGCACCTAAACAGGGCGGTGCTCAGGACGATTTTTCTCTGGTTTGAACTAATCAGCCTGGACGATTGTGAGATCGGCCAAGACGATCAAGCCAATTTTCAATCGTCCAGCACCCAAACAGGGCGGTGCCCAGGCCGATCTTCTGAGATTTGTACTGATCGGCCAGGACGATGTCCATATTATCCTGGACGATATAGTCGGCAACTTGCAATTAATGAGCTCCTTTGAAGCTCTTCTATTTAAGAGCTCTTGTTCAACGTTTTTGAAGATCTTTTTTGCTGCTGCCTTGACTTGAGGAGAGAAAAAGAGAGAGAGAGAGAGAGAGAGAGAGAGAGAGAGAGAGAGAGGATCTTGTGAGGGGGAGCTTGTGAGGGGATTCACAAGGGTTGCTTCAAGGATCGCTCTGCTTCTTCTACGTCTAGAGTTTCTCGTCTGTGGAAGGGTCGGTAGAGGTAAGGTTTCTAGCAACTGATTGTGGTTCTCTGCCAGCTTCAGGAGGAAGCAAAAAGAGATAGGTTCTCTGCCTTGCCGGGGTGGTAAAAAGAGATTCTTTGTAAAGGCTTCTCCGCCTAGTTGTGGGGGCTAAAGGAGAGTCACGATTGTAGTGCAATACTCGGAGGGCGCCTCCGGGGAGTGGACGTAGGTCGAGTTGACCGAACCACTATAAATTTCTATGTTCTTGTTTATTGCTTCCGCACTTATATTTCCGCACTATTTTGTTTTGGTGTGATTTATTTTGTGATACTGCTTTTGTTGAAAAGAATTTTTTAAAATACTAATTCACCCCCCCCCCCTCTTGGTTAGCTTGGGACTAAGTTCATAGGGCTTAACATCCCAAACGAATTTTTAATAATATTCAAGATGATGTTCGTTATTCTAAGTCTGAACACCGTTATGAAATTTTATCTTTACCTCTCGAGGTGCTACACCTTTTTTTTAACGGGATGATTCGACTTTATAATTGGAATTTAATTACAACTCCAAAATTCTCAAAGAAGACCAAGCTTTTCAAAACTTGTTTTCAAAATTCCACCAACAACGACGTAAATAACACGTTTGTAATGTTTGTAAGAGAGTTCATTCACTTAATAAAAATCAGACTTCAGAGTGTCTCTCTGAAATTTTCTTAGGAGTGACAACTAAAGAAATTCAGGAGATGTTAGATCTAGTTTATTAGAGTGTTTGGTCAGTGTTTGTGAAAGCAATTTTGTAAGTTGAAGGAGTTTAGAGGAGATTATTGAACCATCCATTAATATCTTTTCTTTGTACTTTCTTTCTTTTATACAATTAATGGAGATGAGTTTGCTTCATTTGTTCTTCATGTCTGGCCAAATTCTCTAGTTTTGAATTGATAATGTAAATTAAATATAGAGTACTAATGATTTCTTTTAATCTTTTAAGAGATGATATTATATTTTCAATATATCATGTCTTCATTGAATGTATATAGTGGTCATATATATAGTTAATATCATGTGTAATGAAGAGACTAGGACTAGGAAAATAGGCACAACTCGGTATGTTAGATTGGTATGATGCAAGCATAGACATAATGCGTGTTATCTATCAAATTTATAGAGATGGATTGCCATGAGGGGGTAATTAACAGTACATACTTTAGTTATTCTTTTAAGATTTTCATAGTGTGATAGACTATGAGAGTTTATAGTGGTATTGAGAGTGGAATGAGTTAGGTCATTCCTTTGTCTCTTTACGTTTAACTTAACGGTCAATGATGCATATGTTCTGAATAACATCACATTAAAAAGAAAATCATTAGGAAATATAATTTGTATTTCATCAATCCAAAATATTTTATTTATATAAGCATATCCATTATTTTGATATTAATTTTTAGAAAAGTTATTGAATATCCACAACCCACCCCTTTATAACACCCCACAATATTCCTTAACAGTATTGTAGAATGTCATAAACATAAACATAATATTTTTTCAACTATTAATAAAGCATCAAACAATCTTACTTTTAATACATAAACCAAAGCATCTAATAAAGATCCAATTACATCAAAACAAATATTTCAAAGTACATAACCACTAAAGAAATCCAAACTATTATATTACTGATATGTCTACATACCTCAAATATAGACTCACAAATAGAGACAAACTTTAACATATAAATTTAAATACTTACAACCTAATTTGCATCAATCTTTCTTTTATTTTTTCTATAACAACAACTAAATGAAATAATTAATGAGCTATGAGACTCAATAGTTTTTTCATTTATAAATAGCAGTTAACACTACAGGAAAACCCGTTAATACCGGCGGACAAAATCCGCCGGAAAACATAGATAATCCGACGGAACCATAAGTTTCCGTCGGACTTTTCGGCGGAATTTCATACGCTGGTTTCGGCCGCGTCGATAAATTATTTCCGGCATGAAATTTGCGTCGGAAATTTCTCCGACGCATTACCGGCGAAAAAATGGATCGTTTTCGACGTTAAAAAACATCTCAATTCCGGTGCCAGTTCCGCCAGTAATTATCGTCGCATTATGCGCCAGCCATTACCGGCGGACATGACGCCGCAAAGTGCATATAGGAAACCCACGAACTCTCTTGCGACGCAAAGTATATGCCGGTAATTACCGGCGGACTGTGCGCCGGTAATTACGCCGGTAGTTTCCGTCCGAACAAAGGCGCCGGAACACACGATATGATTCATTGTATCGTCATTTCTGGCGCAAAATCCGCCGGAAACCTGTAGCATTAACAAAAAAAAATTTTCTTCTCAGCCAACAATCAAATTTCCACACCTGCAAACAAATACAAATAAAAATTCCACCACAGTTTCACAACAGTTTCACAACAATTTATAACATTAAAAGAAACAGTTCAGTACTAACAATGAACTAAACACATCACATTAAAAGAAACTGTTCAATAAAACATGTTCACAGAAATAAACAAGTTCATATAAACTAAATTAAACTACTCTGACTCCGTGGACTCCTCCTCAGGTGGAGCTACCTCTTTTCCACTCAGCTGCTCCCTCATCTTGCGCATTTCATCCAACAACTGATTGTGTTGCTGAATACTTGTTTGAACCTGCTTGAACCTGTGCTTGCAGCTGAGCCTGCCAATCAGCTTGTGATTTCCTTACTTGTTCTAGCTTAGCTTGAAGGGCACTTATTTGTTGAGCTTGTAAGGACTCATGCGAACTGGATGTGATGCTGGATGCAGTAGAGGATGTCATCCCCTCGTATGCCTGAGCTTGCGCACCTAATCCATATACTCTACCATGCTGCATTCCTCCGACGGCCTGCGACTAGATGCGATACTCAGATCAACAGTTACATCATCTGGTTCTAGGTGCACTAGATTTTTGTGTTTAGAACATGGACATCGAAACTTTCCTTCTGATATAAAGTTGGGCAGCTGTTTCGCTTGCTGAATGAAAAAGTTCACCCCATTGATGAATTCATCTGTTAATGTCTTCCGACCTTGAGATAATCGGTTATACATCCAACTTCTTTGATTTCTAATATCCATAACATATATATAAGAGTAAAAAATTAATGAATTTATATATATATCTAATTAGTATATCCAAGATGAACACTCACAAACTCGGATCGGCTCGATTCATTTGCATTTGAACACAAGTAAAAACTTCTACATACATAACCTTAAAAACTTAAATATAGGTATTATTAACGCTTCTCTTTCCTAAAACTCTCAAGAGAACTTCTCTAGAACTTTATCACATGTTTTCTCATCAAACCTCACAAAATATATGTCGCTTCCATAGGTAGTCCTACCCAGCATGAATCCAAATTGATTTTGAGAAACAATAGTATCATGCCGTAATCTATGCTCAATTACTCTCTCCAATAATTTAAATGTATGACACATCAACTTAATTTTTCTATAATTCATGCACTATTGTACATCACCTTAATTCTTGAAAATTGTAAACATCACACTCCTTCACGCATTTGACATCTTTTTAATTTCTCTATAATTCAAAAAGATATGAACTTAATGCTAGTCCTATATGTAATCCAACCGAAATAGCAAAAAAAATTGAAAACAAAAACCTTCAAATCCCTCTCTAGTCTTATCAACAAGAACAATATCATCAACAAAAAGCATGCACCAAACTACATCCTCTAGCAAATGTCTAGTGATAACAACCATGACTATAGCAAAAAGATATGGACTAAAGGCTAATCTATATGTAATCCAACCAAAATCGCAAAAAAATTTGAAAACATATACCTTCGGTTCCTCGGCGGCACGCGACTAGGAAGCACAGAGGCGGGACGCGACTAGGAAGGAGGCTCGGCGAAGTCCGGTGATCGTCGACGGCGATGTCCGGTGACCGTCGGCGACGTCTAACCACGGCGAGTGACGAACGGCGACGGAGGGAGACGAGCGAAGCAATGGAAGTGAGAGAATGGAAGGAAAGGAATGACGGCCAGAGGGGTTCGGGTTCGCGAAATAGGGCTTCTACCGGCGGAAGTTCCGCCGGTAATTTTAATAATGCCGTCGGTATAATTTCCGACGTCTAATCCATCGGATATATTTCGTTGAGTTTAAATAAGCCGGTGTACTATCCGCCGGAACCGTACGCCGGAATAGTTCCGCCATAACATGTGACGGAAATGGTTCAGGCATCCCAATACCGTCGGGTTTTCCGGCGGACAAGGCGTCGGTGACTTTCCGACGTATGTTCCGCCGGTAAGTTTGACGCAAACCTTACGTCAAACAAATCCGTCGGTGACTACACCGTTTATTACCGTCCAAAAGTTTTCGCCGGAAACTCCGCCGGTATTCGCGTGTTTTCCCGTAGTGTAATTTGTATAATTATAAGATTTCACAACATTGAAAATATAAATAAAAGTTAAATAAACTTGAGAAAATATCATAAAATCTCATTTGATATTAACCTTTACTTTCCTGAAATATATATTAAATACATTAAAATATTTGACTATCCTTTCATAAAAATATTCAATGGAGCTCAGGTAAATCTGACATTATTGTCGTTGAATTATATAGAGGTCCATTTTGCCTCTTTAGGATTCTCTTTTGCCCCGCCTGCTATGCATGTATCATATTCTCTGGGGTCCATTTTCTCCCACTTATAATGTAGTCTTATGCATGAGACCTTTTTTGTCCCACATATACTTGTAAGTTATACATTATTTATAACTAAATTTTACTTAAAATTGATATTCATTACACTTCTCATATTCAGAGTTCTTACTTTTCACATATTTTCATAATGTTATCTTTATTATACCCTTTGAATAAAGAATTATGTATGTCATATGTTAAGAATAAAACTTTATTCCAAGATATTTCCAACTATAAACTTTTTTAAATACTCATATTACACTTTACTCTAAATTTGATTTATTCAAATTTGCAAGAGATTACTCGTATATGAATACTTGACTACCATATGCATAATATAAAATCATTTTCTTTAATGACTATCTTTCTAAATTATCATAAAAATTAATATACATGTCTATGATGATAATATATATTCTTTTAATTAAAACTTTGCATTATTTACCTCCTTGCTGAGGTGTTCCCTCCAATTCTCTACTTTGTACTCTTCTTCGATTCTAAGTCACTTCGAAACTTTCTCTCTGCATATGATCACATGAATCTAGAACACCATAAGATACAACATCTTTAAGAACTTTTACTACTAATTGGAAATCCACATTAAGCATATATAAAAATTAGTTACCTTGATTTTTTTTTCCCTAAATTTCTTCTTCCTTTTGTGTTAATTCTTGACATAATAAAGATTCTACACTTAAAACAACAACTTCAATATTAACCATATTCTATTAGTAAGCAACATAAAAAAATTTATGTAATTTACTCAGTTTAATATCTTCTTTCTCTCTCACTATCATTTCTCTACCTTCCCCTAACCCCACTATAAAATTCATAAAGCAATATGCTAAAATGCTCTACAAGAATTCTATGTCTGAGCCAAAATCAATAGTCAAACTCTACTACAGGACCATGCATTATCGAATTCCCATTATTTCCAAAAGCTCTTGTGTCAAATATTGCTACAAGTTTTCCTGTGCACTATGCCAAATTCTACAATATTATTTCTTCCGCATAGTTATTATGTTTGCTTACGTGACTATTGGCTTGTGAGACATAGTATATAAGGAAGAAATAAGCCTCTAAAATAAATGCTCACTCATAACCTTTTACTATATATATATATATATATATATATATATATATACATATATTAACAAAGAAACATTTTATTGATAAACAAAAAAGGGGTTACAACAACCAAAGGCCCACAACCTAATAAACAAAGCAGTACAATCCCAAAAAAATCCATACATAACAAAGTAATCAACGGAAGAGGACTCGGGAATGGAGGCCCCCAGCACCAACCTAGCAGGCAAGCAAGGACCATCCATAGGTGACAGTATACGATCGCATTTCAAGAAGCCGAGGCACCCAGGTTGCCAGCCAGCTAGACCAACTAGGGGAAGCAGGGGCCTAGCTCCTCATCATTGTCCATCAAAACACCAAAAGCCATAGACTGAACCTTAAAAGTCAAATCACTAATACTATTTCTTCTTGCCTTTCCTTCTTTGCTTATTACCACTCGCATTAATAACACCCTGAACAGCAGAGCAATCCTTCTTAAAATCATGATAATCAGATTCTTCCCCACAGTCAGTTTGAACCAAAATAGAATTTTTCCCAGACTTCGCCACATGTTTTTTCATTTCAACATCAGTCAAAATTAAAATTGGGACATTAACAACATTAATATTTCCCTTTAAGTCATCATTAGAAACCAACTCAGACTGAGCATGAACCAGGTTATCCAACACCAAATTAATAGAAGAGGCATCGTCTTGAATGACGTGAGTCATATGAGAAGGTACAGCACAACCATGCAAATTTTGCAAAGGAGAAACAGATGAACCAGACTGCTCAACTACTCACCATGACTATCAGCCAAAGCCAAACCGCACGGGGCAGGCATAGAAACCGCACAAAACACAATACGTTTAGAATTAACACCACAATATAAAACACCAGCATCACTAACACAAACCTGAGGGAGTTGGGGACCAGGAACCCCAACAACCACAGTTTCCACCTAGACAAAATTAGGATTAGAAATAATTAGTGTAATCCAATCAAGAACAGCCTCATTCCCAGCCAAATTGTTAACATGGTTTAAAGTAACAGCAAAATTTGCTACAGGGCCAGAATCAACCGCAATCGTCTCATTCGAATAATCCCCCACAAAAGGCAACGCATAATAGGGGGAGGGGGAGATGAACTAATCAAAGCAGGATTAGCAATCAGAATAATAGTAGGAGATAGAGCTGGAACCTTAGGACCTGAATTAACCCCTAAAGCATCCACACCATCCCCCGACTCCTGCTAAGTAACTATAGGACCAGGTTTAGCAATAGACGGTTCATTCAAAGGGAGAGGATGACATTTCATGCCCAATGCACTTGCAAGAAGCACAAAAGGGGAGAAATTCATCAAAGGCAACATCATGCACATACCCTAAACTCTCAGAACCTAACCAAACTTGGCTAGGATAAGATTTAGTAATATCCAGCTCCACAAGACCACGGGCCACAAAAAGCCGGGAACCCACAAAGGTAGCCTCCTTGAAGAATATGAATCTTAACCTCTTACTATATATAAGCACATATTCGGACAAAAAGATTTTATTTAATTTATGTTAACAACACTATTAAATTCAATTCATTATAATATTATGTAATAGTAATATTACTTAACAGTAATTTTACTTAATTTATAATAATATTATTACTGATAATACAAACAAAATTTAATTAAAATTAATTGATTACATTACCTAAATTAGGATATTTCACTCTTATTTTTATTGAGTATGATAGTTGTTGTAATGGTAGTATATAGTACTAGCATTTGCAAGTAATCATTCTTTCTCATGGGATCGATTCTCTACTATATTATTATATTACTGATTAGACATTTTAACTTACATATATTAAGTGATATTTTTATAATTTTTATATCAAACAAAATCTAAGTATTGTTAAGGGATTCATAGAGATCGAGTTGAATCAAACTCAATTATGCTTTATTTACTGTAATGCAATGGAAATGAATGTGGATACGTGATTGAGTAATAGATGTTCGCTATTACTATTATAATATTGTGATAATAATATATGTGTGGGAGAAAACAAATAAAAATTAGTTATTCACTAGTGTTGGCTGGAGATTGATTGACTTGTATAAGGTGTTTAGCCGACAAAATTTCCTTAAGTACTATAGTTGAGTGTTATCCTCTACTGATTCATGTGATATTGATTAAGAGTTATTAGGAGATGATTATTGTGCCGGCATGCAAAGAATAATGACTCTATTTACTGAGCCAATGTGTTACTGATACTGAAAAAATATTGCTATAGCTAAGACTTTTACTTGTTAATATGATTATTAGAATGCATGCTACTAAATCACTGCCTCTATAAGGATTTATTGTTGCTTCCACTCCTGATGCTGATGTTACTACTGTTATACTATCATTAATATATTAATCATGTGATATATATTAAGCATGTGCACTGGACACTGACACTGATATGATATTTCTGAGTATGTAATACACAAATACATTTATTTTTATATGATTTTAATAATGTTTTGATTTGATTCTTTATATGATTTCTATATTGATTATAATATTGATATGATGATTTCTTTAGTGATGTGACACCTTTATTGATTTATCAATATCTTTATTATATTGTCATATGATCAAGTCAATGCTACTATTATGATTTGGCTACTGATATGTATATTGTTGGTTTGCCTTGTGTTGAGTTCAATTATAGGATTTAGTTGTCAGCTGGGCTTGTGAGCTCAGCATGGTTAAATATTTTTAAATCAGGGTAGAGGATTAGGAATGTGAGATTGATCAGGATTCCTCTGGTTCTATTTCTATTTTTGGTTTTAGCTATTCGTTTATACTCATGATATAGTTGTTATGGTATGATTGTATAGATCCTGAGTAGTGTATATGATTTTTATGAAATAAATACATATGTATATATTGATGTCTTGATCGATTATTTCATTTTTGCTACTATTTAAATTGATAAAAAAATAGATAACTCTACTTTTGTAAATTAAAACAAAATATTTCAAATTAGATTATAATGCATCACATAATATTAACTCAACTATAATTTACATATATATGTCATTTTTAGGAAAGATTAAAGTTCAAATTGAGTAGAGTCTATGAATGTCTATTAAGACCATGGTTTTAGATTTGTCTATTATTATATGTATATATTCTTTTGTCTATCATAGGGATATATTTTTTTTTTTTATGGAGAGAGAGAGAGAGAGAGAGAGAGAGAGAGAGAGAGATTGTACTACGATTATTATGTATGATTCTTTTTGTTGTATATTTTAATGAAGTAAATGAAAAATTGTTAATTTTTATACTTATTATTTATTTGATGATATAAAAAAGGTTTTGTGTTTGTAGATATTAAAGAAAAGAATTCCTTTACAATAGATCTTAAGAAAAAAGTTAACTAACAATGACTAAATATAAAGCAAGCTCACTCAATATAATAATTAACATTGGGTTGGGATATGAAAATTACTTTGGTGGTATTCAAGCAATGGATTTACAGAAGAGAGCCATAGGAATGATTAGTAGATAAATGGTAAATATTTAGGGAAGCATGAATGTATTATCTTTTATGCTCTTACTTTTATGTGCACTAGGTTGAGTTGCTACATATACATGCCAAGTGTAAGTGTTGAGAACCCATGAATCCCCAAGATCAAGATGTGACAAATGGAAGGAGTTTCAATTAGGTTGCAGTTGTATAGAGTACGACAAGAGCTATGCAATTAGAATTTAGGATGCAATTTATTAGTTTAGTATCCAAACTAATGAGTAATGGGCAAAGTAAGATGTCTACTTTAAGATAAGAGGAGGGAAATACACATATACAATTATTCCTGAAATTGAAACAACATCATTTCAAGAGTGTAATAGAGCCCTAATTACTGAGGTTTGGTTTTATGATTAAAGAAATCTTTTAATAACATATAGTGCATAGAGAACTGTAAAATATCTCTTACGATATTTCTGTTTGATGGTGAGGCTAATAGCTCATGGTAGGATAGTAGAGAGAAGTTTTAGGGCATTATGAATGATAAGATCACTTGGGAGGAGCTCTTTGAGATCTTAAAAATTAGTTTATATGACTGTCAACCACATAACAAATACAGGAGTTTTTTCTAAGATTAGTTCAGGGGAGTAAGAAGGTGATATAGTATGAAATTGGGTTTACTATTCTTAGTAGTTATGCCTCATAGCTAGGTAACACCTTTGAAGAGAAATATTATCATTTCATGAGTGAATCAAGGGAAAATTTTAGGCATCCTTTAGTTTCATTTCATAGCATAGATTTTATTAAGATCATTGAAAGTGAGATGTTGATAGAGAATGATCTGATAGCAACTCAGTAGGTTACTTTTATAGCCAATTCTCTATTATTGAGATTTTCTCATAGCTTTTCTCTAGAATCACTATTATCCTAATTAAACATGTAACATCTCTCTAAGTGGTAACCAAGTTCTCTATAATTCCATGCTCAATTAAAGATAATCTTTGATCGATAATTTGTCTCTTTTTTATCTTTTTAAGTCCTTAAGCTTTATTGAAACCTATAGTAAGGCTTAGTGTGACCACATACAATATTAGATACTAATACTGACCTTGAGTTTCAAAGAGATCGATAAAAGCATATGCAACCTATTAATATGCATAGTTAAGCTTGAGTACAAAGATCTTTTGATGACCCCTTTTGGTTTCTCTTTTCCAACTTTATAAGGAATTTTATTTTTATTTTAAAATTTTACAAGTTGTAAAAGGAAATCTCATATTTTGGAATTCCTTATAAATAGGTTTAAAAAAAAGCTCATTTGTAGGGAGAATCAAAAGAAAGTTCCATTTCTACTGCCCCATCTCTTTAAAGACAAAAATTTTGTTCTTTCTATTTGTTTTTCCATTACATGTATATGATGAGATCATGCCTTAGACTGGCATATTTTTTATACTCTTCATGACTCCTTTAAAAATAATAAAAATTTAGGAGAGAGTATCTCTTAAGGAACTAAGGCATTTGGAAGCATTGTATCAATTAATTGCTTCATAAATAGTATTATACTATCTTCCAAAGAGATTGCATAAATCCAAATTCATGACATTTCAATGTAAATATTAAAATCATGGATTCTAATAACATACACAAGTTTTTTATTTCTAAAACAATTTCATCATCAATCACCAATCTAACGTAACAAATATTAATTATCATTCAATGATTAATTCGATAGTATTAATTCATAATTGCAATCAAGAGCGTGATTTGCAACTGTATTTACAATATATTGAATAATATTATATGATAAGAATTGAAATATTGATAAATCATATAATTGAGGTAATTTAAATGAGATTTGAGAACCTCTAGTAATAAATATTAATGAAAGATCACATTATTGTTATTAAAGTTGACAAACATATTTATATTTTATGATATTAATATTAATATAATATTTACTACACTAAATGGGAACTGCAGGGGCGGATCCAGCTTCTTTTTTTAGGGTGGGCAAAAAAAAATTTTTGTAGGGGATGGGCAAAAATGATTAGGATTGATAAAATTATGGCAAAAAAAATTTTTGAGAGGGGGCAAAATGCCCAAAATACCCAAAATATTCCAAAAAATACCCTCTAAAATTAAAAAAAAAAAAATTTGAGGGTGGGCATTTGCCCTCCCTCACTTATATGGGGATCCGCCCATGATGGGAAGGGTGGAGAATAATAGAACTTGACCTTAGAGCAACTTAGCCTTTGATAACACCAACAATGGAAGAGAAGATCAACATTTATTATAGGTGAAATTTCAACAAGGAAGAAAACTAGCCATATGACCTAAGATTGTGTGATCCTAAGAAAATGTAGAAAAGCAAATTAAAATGACTTTTTTGTTTTATTGGCAAAAGTCATGCATAGTTATCCATGAAATTAATAACAAAGAACAATCCAAAAGCAAATCACCAAAGATAAAGCTAATAGAAGGGCCCATAGTTATTACAAAGCATTTCACAAAAATAAATCTTATGATGCATGGAGAATTTTTTTTTAAAAGGAATTATTTTAGGTATTATGTGAAATATATGGTATTATTTTAAAATTATTCAATTAATAAACTATTATTTTATTTTGATGATATGATAAATTAAAATTATTAAAAAAATTTAAATTCATTAAATAACTAATAATCTATTTAAAAATTATAATTTTTAAGATTAGAATTTTGTTTACTTTAATGATTACAAAAAAATTATTCTTGGGATTACTTTAAAACTTTAAATAATTAATAGAGTTCTTTTAAATTTTATTTTTATAATAGTTTTCTATAAAATTAATTAATAAATTAACTACGAATTAATTTATTAAAAAATATTAATTATAAGACATTAAAAAGGCTCATTTTTTAAAATTAACTATTTCCCTTAGGAAATACATCAATGATGATGGCATACATTAGCTTTTTAAACTATTAAATATTTAATAATTAAAGAAGAAAGTTGACTATTTCAACATAAATTATATTATAAAATTAAAGATATAATTTGATCTTCTATTATAATTCTTTTAAAATTAAAAACTCTTCTTATTAAAAGAACACAATCCCTTGTTTTTTTTTTAAAGATCCCCATTTTAAAATATAGCATTATTTGTTATTTTAAAATTTTAGGGAAAACTTCTCTCAATGAGAACCTGAAGTGCTACCAAGTAGATTTATATTTTGTTTGGTACAGCTTTTTACCACTATTTTTTTGCTTCCAAGAAACTTTTATGCTTAAAAGCTTCTATAGAAAACAATAAAAAAAAATATCCCAAATGAAGTGGCTTTCTTACTGTGAAGCAGTAAGAAAGCTATCCCAAACAAAGCTTTAATATTAAAAAATAAGAATTCTAATGTGATTTTCTAATATATATCATATTATTTTCCTTCTTTGTCTCTTTCTATCCTTTGTATGAACTCAATGAAGAAAAATAAAATGTCCTCTGTATTTAAGAGATTGTGTACATCATAAAAATTAATGGAAGGCCGACTTCAGGAATTTGATGGAAGAACAGCAGAGAAGAATTAAAATTTTAAAATACTTTTATCGCTTCAGAGAAAATTAAGCCGGTGATTATACTATAGTGAGCTTACCTATACCCACCTCAGCAATTCACTTTAAATATAGAATCGATTCCATTTAGTGATTGAATATATTAATAGGGTCTGAACACCTCGTGATATATGCCATGAACTTTCATGTTGGCCATCATGTTCTCTCACATCAAATCTTTGATGCTTCGGGATTTTTTTTTTATTTACAAAAAAAAAAAAGTTTTATAAAGTAGCAAAAAAGACATCCCAAACAAAGCACGAATCAAACTAAGAAGTATAACCTTATGAGTTAACAAGTGAGATGACTTTTAGGCTTTGTTCGGGATAGCTTTCGTACTGCTTCCTAAAACAGCTTTCTAGTATAAAATTTTCTAATTCAAGAAATTTTGTACTAGAAAGCTGTTTTAGAAAGCAACAAAAAAGCTGTCCCAAACAAAGCCTTACTCTGGCTCAAATTTGATCTCGAGTTGACTCGACTCCCCAGTTAATGAAATGGCATGTGACATTGACGTCGCATGTCATTCATCGAACGGGGCTCTCAAGAATCATTTTCGAATGTGTTTCACGCACCATCGAATTATTCCATAAAAAATATATCTATATAACCAAATATAATAATTTTGTGGTGTTGCTATAAAAAAAGAAGGATCAATTCAAGGCTCCAAATCTATTCAAAAGGAGGTCCCATCAAGTGGAAAGAGTCAGAGTTTTCATAGTGTTATGCAAGAAGAACACAACAAGGAAAAAAGACACCTAACAATAAGTCACAGGAAAATTGAGTGTGACAGATAGACAGCATGTGCTTTGTGGCCAATAATGGAAGGAATATAAAGCTGGGAATGAAAGCAACTATATAAACTTGATAACAACATAAAGTAAATGAAAAGAAAAATCATAAAAAAGCTAATTTATTGCTAAGTAAACACAATCAATGCCTTCCGAGTAGATATCTATGAACCAGCTCCCAGTTCATGCTTTTTTTGTCCTCAAGGATTGCTTCCAGATTGCATGTGATTGTGACCATAGAAGCCTCAGAAAGAATCAAAAAAATAATAATAATAATAATAATAATAAAATTGAATCCACCAAAAAGTCCTTTTGTTTTCAGCTTTATTTTCTATAAATGATGACCAGTCAGTTGGCAGAATCATAAAAAATAATAATAATAATAAAGCAGCAAATCTATCCCCACATGACTACCTGATTGCAGAAGCAGGAAGCAGCTACTGAGACCCACAAAGCTCTATTATATTGCATTATAAGCATTGGAGACCATAATGTCTAAATAGTACATATTATTGCTTGGCTGTAGCTTCGTACGCTTTTTAAGGCAGGCATCAGCTAATCTTTTGACTGCCAATTTTGGTAGCTGGACGCAATCATCGTTTTCTCTTTAAGAAATCTTACCTTTTAGCCTTTTATTTTCATTATTTTTCTTCATATACAGCCTATGACTATTAATCTATGTGAAAAACAAAAAATATATCAGTGTTAAAGGATTACAATTACATAAAAATTGCTCTGCATGAAGTTGATGATACACAGCTCATCTTGGTCTGTTGGTTGGGAGCTTAGATTACCAACTAAGAGATTTTGGGTTCAAATCTTGTGTATGTGAAGTGTGTGTGAGTCTGTTTTAATTGGCCTTAATGTCCCAAAAAAAAAAAGTTCATGATATAATGATGAATTCCAACAAAAATAATCTATGAAGGACATCAAAAGCAAAGTATTTGGAGATTATATGCTTATTTAAGTACTCATACAACAGTAAATCTCATGCCCATATGCATAGAGAGAAGGTTAAAAAAACTTTTACAATTACTCAATCCGCTATTTTCACATTGTAATTCCAACATGCAATCTATCTTAAGGCTCATTAGAGATTATATTTTCAGAAAATGACCGCTGCATCATTTGATTAGATTTAAGTAGGCCTATCAATCTATTTCAAACTTAGCTTTTTGAAAACCACCATTAACTATCTAATGGGGTAAAATCTCCTATTGCTTCAAATCCTAAGCATAAAAAATCTCATAGGAGTCCCTGCTGTGTCCAGCAAGTTGCTTCTTTAACCAAGGAAGAGCTGAAAAGGAGTTTCCTTTTTTCATACTAGGCCACTCATTCCTTTGAAGTGGAAGCCTCACCAGCTGCATTAATGCCGTTACTTTTAATGCCTTGGAAATATAAAGGCCACTACTTCAAAGTGTATATCTACTAAGGCTTCCTTTGGGACGGCTTCTTAAAGCACTTTTTTAGTACAAAAATTTTAATTTGGCTCAAGTGCTTGATAATCTAAGCTTGGTTGCAGTTTTCACAGCTAATAAAGATGAAATTTTGGTTCCTTCATTGCACTTTTGTTCAGATGTAGTACTAACTTAGCAGAAACCAATAAGTGCAATTATGAAACTGAGAAAATCAGGTGAAAAGCCTGAGAAAATTGTTTTCGATTGAATGGAGTCTCTCTCCTATTGAGGCTTCTTTATACTATTCTTCATTGAGTTTATTTCTTCTACCCCAACCTTCATCTGAATGTTTTTTAAGGATCTGCATCATAATAATTAACGTTTAAGTTGGATAAGGTGGGAACTTAATTTAGAATTGGTATCTCTAAACTTAGAATACAACATCAGTAGGCACCGAAACTCTAGAAAAAGCTTAAGCAGAATAAAACTGTTTGCGCAAAAAGGTCTTGAAAGTTTGGAAGATTAAGTTTTCATGTTCTTTTCAGAAGAATTAAAATGCAAGTTTATGAAATTAACACTGCAGCCTCATATTCAAAAAATAATCCCTAAGGTAGTATATTTTGGTTTGAAAAATCCAATATTCTCCCAAATTTGGGTTTATAAAAGTCCATAATGTAACTGGTGATGCAATGAATATACATCATGTAAAGAAAACTAAGGCCACTAAATACAAAACTTTCACTCTTTAAAAATAAGCATTAAAATACGATAAACGAACCGAAACAACAATGCAATGTATGATAAGTCCAAAGAAATTAATGAAAATTTTGGACCATGCAAAATAAGGCTGTCAAATCAGGTCACGGGTCGAGTTCGGGTCCAACTTGAAACTAACCTTGCACTATTCGACCCAACCCTTTTTTTGCAAACGGGTCAATTTTTCAGACCCGAACCCAACTTGCTCCGGGTATGTTTTACTAAAAATTTTTTATTTAAACATAATTAGAAATAAGGTAAGATTTATTTCAATCAAATTAAAATAAACCAAGTTTAATTCAGTTTGGGCAACATGATTTATTATTTATTGGAAATAACATTTACTTATTTCATAACAATATTTTAAAACCATCCTAAATCAATTAAAAACGGGTTAAACCGGGTTGATTTTGTGTTTCCGGGGCAACCCGAATCCGACCCGGTTTTACAAACGTGTTAAAATCCCTAACCCGAAATTTTCGGGTCGGATTTTCAGTTCGGATTTTCAGGTTGGGTCAAATATTAACGCCCTTAATGCAAAATCAACAAATAATTGCAATTTATTCACCACAATTAGAGTTCCAGTTGCATCATATTTGAATAGAATTAAGCAATCTGGTAATCTAGTAATAAAATACCACGACAAAATCAAGAAAAGGAAACAACTTGTCAAAATACAAGAAATCAAGGCCTCGTGTCGATATGAGATAAATTCCTTCCAAATCAGTTAATCACGCATGTACCACAATCAAAAGAATCCCTTGTTCAACTTACAAATACAAGATTGAAAATCAAAATTAGAAATTTTAACAAATAAAAAAAATTGATTACATTTTTTCATCCTAGACATTTATAGATTCTTGGTTCCTATGACAAGCACCAAATTAGCCCAGTTCAGTTATAGATAAACATAAATTTTGATTTTGATTTTAACCAAACTCAAATTGCTGGCAAGAAAGGCCCAATACCGAAAATCTCAAAAACCCGATCTGGTCAACGAGCCTCATTTAAATGGCGCACGTCCAACCATAATAGCCAGTCAGAGAGCGACGGACGAGTAGCAATAACAAGTTACAGGGTAAGACACAAGCAAAGGACTCAGAACAGCAACCCACAGAGAGTAGGAAGTTAGTAACAGCAAACAGAAAATGACACATTTATAACCTGAAATCATCCATGAACAACGCCAAATCATATAGACCAACCTAATTTTAGCTTTGTAATGCTTTCTAGGTCATAAATTTGTTAGACATAATTTTTTAAATGTGTATTTTCTTTCTTACATAATCATACAAATACAAAAACATTCATTCATGTTGAACAACCGCGTAAATTTCCATGCCCCTATTTCTCACTGTAGGAAATTTTTTATATATTTTTAGGAATAATGTTAGGAATAAAAACATTGTGTATTTTACTACGATTGAGGCCGCAAAACCCCAATGTTTTCGAACAATCAACACGGGCAGTTTTCCTTGCAATGCTCAGTACAACACCAAACAAAGCCTGGGTAAGTGGAACTTAATGATTTGTTAAATACATATGTCTATGCTCCAGCATCACTAATGATAGGAAATACTTGAGTTCCCAAGTAACCCTAAGGGAAATACTTGAGTTCGCAAGCAAACCTATCACTAATTGATGAAAACAGCAAGAAACCTTCAAGATCTTCAATGAAAACAATCCAAAAAACAGTAGATTTTATCATAGGAATCAAACCAAAAGCAAGAACAAGCAAGATACAATTGATCCTCAATTCGAGAGGAGGATCGTTCACTCCCAATCTCTAGACGATGAATCTAGAGCCCAAGACCGCAAAGACAACTCCAAGAGAAACAATAAACATGCATGCCCTAACCCTAGCCTGTCATGCTATTTAATACCAACTACTCAAAAAATGCTTCCTAATACAAAATTCCTTAATTCAATTAATTCCTAATTCATGATTTCCTAATATAAAACTTCCTAATACATAATCCCTTAATTCAAACAATTGCCTTCTTTGCTTTGCGGCCCCCCTCTCTCTCTCCTCTTGCCGCCCTAGAGGGCCCCACTTGAATTCAAAGGAGGCGGTTTAGCCCGCCTCCTGTAGATCTGGGCCGGCTGGGTCGGTTCTCGTGGAACCGTATCAAACGACAATAATTTTTCTCATCCCTTCTTAAGTTGAATTCTTAAAATTTAAAACATCTTCCAGCCAAACGATGCTGCGTATTATAACCGAATAAGGTGGACTGGATGGTTAATGAGAATTTTACATCGAACACACCGCAGCAAAATGGGAGTTAATTGAGACAGCTTTTTTAACACAATACTATTAGTATTTTAAAAATTCAGCAAACAAAAATAATATGCTTCAATGTTCTCAGAAATACCAGGGACAATTTTTATACTTTAACCAAACAACTATAGGCCAAGCAAAAGAAAGAAAAAAGACAACTGCCTCCCATGAGCTTGAATCATATAATTTCCTCCAACAGGAATCCATAAGTACAAATTTTGAAATGTAACTCAATAAATCATAAACATTAACACATCCAAGCAGTTTATGAAAGTTAAAATGGCAATCAATAAATTAAAAAGCAAATAAATTCACTAATTTCACTAAGCATATTGTTACTATCACAGCCAGCCCATCAAGCCTAGAAAAAAATCCCATAAATCTAACAGGATGGGTTTAGTTAAAATTTAAGAATTTATTTCCAAGAAGTATAAACATGAATTCAATAATAATCAACCACCAATAAAATCATCAGGTGAAACATACTAACTAAATATAAATGACTATTAAATAACTTATACAAAGGGTAAATTACTATTGAATAACTTAAATAACTTCTAACCTTAATTACCTTCCGATAATATACCCAAATTATGGGTGGAAAAAAAAAACTCTTATCTAGATAAAGCAAAATAAATAACCTGACTCATAAAATAATATTTGTGAATTTGAAAGAAATAAACTCAACAGGTGAAACATATTAACTAAAATATAAATGGTATGGCGTGGTGCATAAATATGATCAATAAAAAAGGCAGAAGTAGCAATAGATATTATATCATAACAAATATAAATAGTGTACAAATGATAAGGCTATCAAATATGAAAAATGATGTTGCTTATTATGCAGTAGATTTCATAAAAATTAATATGCAAACTGAGGATCATTAATACAAATTTCAAAACATTCAATTACACGCATAGTGCATTTATAAGTCATAAATAGCTCATCAATCGTTATCTTAACACTTTCATATTTATATTTATTCATAAAGGGGCTACTAATATACCCTAAATCTAGAAAGCTTTATCAACTCATGCAAATTTAATGATTTCCAATAGAGCCGTCACTCACGAGGATCCATCGAACTGACTAGCCTATCCAAAAAGGTTTACTGACAATACATGCAACATGCAAAAATACATATATTATATAAATTTCATATTATAATAAAATTTCTATTGAAGATCATATTATGAAGGCTTGATATTGTTGTTGTTGTAAACATAGTCCTAACTTCTTTCAAAAACTTTCATTCAAAACAATATTCCTAACTTCTTTCCTTGCATATTTCTTTTCCCAAGCATAGTAAGCCATTATGCGTAAGTAAACATAGTCTTCAAAGGTTGCCTTCCTTCCAACATACATTGCAGAGTCAAGTAAGATAAAATAAATCTAGTTCGAGCAGGCCATAGGAGTAACTTTTTAAAAAAATCTCAAAAAAAAAAAAAAAAAACCTATGAATGATTATAGATAAACTTGCAGATCTTCTTTGCTTTGCTTAAGGTGTTCTAATGTTCAGATAAGTCATTAAGTTTTTCAAGAATGAAATCTATGCAGTATATAGCATATGATGTCTAATACATATATTTTCTCTTCTTCACAAACTTTTTTACAACTGCCCTATAAGTACTTGCATTGTCCATAGCAACTTCTACTACTAGATGCTCTCCAATATTTTCTTCAAAAACATATTATAGATCCTTTACCTAATCTAATGCTTCAACATACTTAATAAAGTATTATCATAGAAATTATTAATCAAAATATTGATCAAGCTTCCATTATTGATGATATACCAACCATCAGACATGCTCATCCTCTCGTCTTTTTCCAAGCTCTCCTATCTCATCAATGACATTTTAGTGCTATTTACTTTCTCCTTTAGCACCCAAGTTCTCATCATACATAGATTATAACTTGAAGCCTCGACCATAGAAACATATGAAATGAACCATGTTGAATAAAAATGAGAGGTTGCCACATTAAATGATAAAGCGTTTTCATAAGAGAATTGTCAAATATCCAAGCACACAGACCGAGAAACCTCTCTAAGATTTTAAGAAGACATCCTTTGTGCTACCTTCACACCATCAACCTTTCATTCTCCACATTTATCAAGTATTCATCCATAGGCCCTGTTGCATCTCTGCTTGACATTTATTACAAAGAAGATGAGTAATATTTGCTAGTTAGCCCACTACCATAATAAGATCTTACATCAATTATGTCATTAAACAGTCATAGTGTTAAATGCTTAGATATTGTCACCATATTCCTATGTACAAAAATCTCCTCTTTCACCTTGTCAAGCGTATTAGCACACAGTACAACATTCTTGTAAGAGACAACAAGGCGCTCTTTCATACTTGTAAAATCTCCTTTAATAATCTGATACACTTGGACCGGTCCATCCTAGATAGGTCATCGGTCCATCCAGCCCAACTTGTGGGTCGGCTCTTGCAATACACCAGGAGAAAGCCTGCTGGTCCGCAGGCTCTCAATCCCTCCTCCCTTGCGGTAAGGTCCACTGCCTAGGGCTAATTATTTGAGGGATATTTAGTCCTTTTATGTTATTTTTGTATTTGATTTAAGTAGGAGTTTATATTAGGGTTAGGGCATCGAAGAATTTTGGTTGATTTTGTTGTTCTTGGTGCTTGGCGTCTCGGGCTCTAGCAGCATCTAGAGATTGGGAGAGATAGATCCTCCGCTCAAATTAAGGATCAACTATATCTTGGTATTTTCCTTCAGTTATCTTTGATTATTGCAATAAAATTGTTGTTTTATGGCTTTTCATCGGAGTTTTGTGGATATTCCCTGCTATTTATCCAAGATTGATGGGTTTTCACTTGAGATCTTCAAGTGTTTCCAATCAAATTGATATTAGAGCAATTTTTGGGGTATTTTTGTGAAATCCGGAAGCTGGTTTTTGTCCGAAGAGGGGCTATTTTGCTGTTTGTGTGGTCAAGATCCAAATTTTTTAGTCCAACAAAAATTCGGGTATCGATGGTGGCCAAGAAAGTGGATGCGTTAGAAGAGCGCCTTGAGCGAGAGATGAGCCAAATGAAAGCAACGGTGGAGGATATCCTCCATGTAAGGCAAAGCTTCAGATCTTCATGAGATGGTAAAGAAGATATTGGACAATCAAAATCAAACGGCGGTATCGAAGGCAAGAGGTCCAGTAGGGAGAAATACAAATTTTGAAATTCGTAGGAGTGAAAACGATGTGAAAATCATAGAGGAGAGAGGTGGAAGGCATGAAGAGAAGCGTGGTTATGGGGGACATAAACCAAGAGGTGCTGATTGGGAAAGAAAAGAAGGGGATTATGGTAGGAGGGGTGTTGATTTTGAAGGTAGGAGGGGAGAGAGAATATGGGTATGGTTATGAGTATGGGTATGGGTATGAAAATGGAAGGGAGGATCGGGATACTTGGGGAGGACCAAACACTTGAGAAAGGGAAAGTTATGGAGGAATCAAGGGAAATGGGGCGATCCGAAGGTCCGGAAGTTGAAGATGCCTATTTTTTAAGGGGATGATGCACATTGGTGGATCTAAAAGGCAGAAAGGTATTTTGTCATCAATGGGTTAATGGAGGAGGAGAAATTGACAGCATCTGGCTTATGTTTGGAAGGGAATGTGTTGGCTTGGTACCAGTCAAGAGACATGATGAAGCCCATATGGAGTTGGAGGGAGTTCAAGAAATATTTATTGGAATGTTTTCGTATCGGCATGGGAGGGGACTTCTTTGAGCAATTATTTGCAATAGTACAGGAAGGCTCAATGGCAAATTATCGTGAGAGATTTGAGTACCTGGCGAGTCGATTGGATAGACTATCGGAGATTGTTCTGGAGAAAAATTTCATGAAGGGACTTAAATCAGAGATCCGGGCAGTAATGAGAGTCATGAGGCCTCGTGACTTGGGAGAGGTTATGGAACTAGCACAACTGGTGGAGGATCAGAAGTACTAGGAGAGGGGAGCCAAAGGCAATAGTTCAGGTGGCTCTTACAGGATGACTACCACTTTCTTAGCACCCAAGAGGCCTGCATCGGGCAACATTCGTGAGACCCCAAGGGAGAAGCCAGGAGGAGGAAGTGGGGGAAACTTTAGAAGACTGACGGAGCGAGATGTAATACCCAAAATATTTGAAATAAATGTAAGTATAAACTTCCTCTAATGTTTATTTATTTTCATTAAATTCTACTTTTAAACCAGAGCATTTTGACATATAGAAGTATACATGAAGTATGAATCTAATTGTCTAATTTAATTAATTGTATAGCTAATATATTTAACTGTTTGTAATTAACTGTTTACGATTATAACAGTTAATGGAAATCTAAGTATTAGGCATATGAGCAATTAATGCATTTCATATTCTTATTTCCCTAATTCCACTTAGGCTGGCATGCATTAGTTGATCATTTCCTTAGTCCATCCAACGGTTAGCAATAGAGCAAGAGCTAAGTGAAATTAAGAATATATATTATAATGTATGGTGGAATCTTATGGCTGAGAGTTTTTTTTTTTTTTTTTCTAGCAATAATAGAGTGGTGGATTTTTGGGATCATGTAAGACTCAGCAGTTATTCCATACCCACCCGTTCTCTGAAGCTTGACGCTGTGGGTGAGCTGGAGAAGGAATTCAGCGGAGCCGCTGTGAGAGAAACGTAGAGCAGAAATAGGTTGCTGTTAGTTCAGGCCTTCTAATGTAAATATTTAGGAGCAGGTATGGAAATTTAAAAAGGTTATAAGATTTAAAAGCATCTGTGTTATCTAAAATCAGTAATTTGATAAATAGATTTAAAATCAAGCATCTGTGTTATCTGAAATCAGAAATCTCTTTGTACAAGCATCTGTGTTATCTGATAAATATTGTTGAAATTAGTTGTTAGGGATTGCTGAATTTTAGTAGGGAAATAAGAGTAAGAAAGGAAATTGTTTAGGAATTCAGATTGATTTGTTGGATGACTTCAGATAACTAAAATCAGATTAATTTGCTGAATGAATTTATATAACTGAAATCAGTAGTTTGATGGCTGAATTCAAATGTGATTAATTGATGAATTCAGGAAGGGACTTAACAAAGGTCTAGGAAAAGCCGTTGGGTCGAATGAGGAGTTCAATTGAGGTAAGTTGTAAGATATTCATATTATTTGTTTTATGGATTTATAAGCATGTGTAAATGAAAAATAAATGTATGTGTTTAAGTAGTGTATAAAAGAAGAAGAAAACATGATCTAGAAGAATGAATTCCAAGTGATGTGAGATACTCAAACTATGATATATGAATTCGTAAAAGCTTTATTTCATTGCAATTCACATCTACTATGATTATGATAGCAGTTATTTCAGTTCTCTTCAGTTTACTCTTGTATGAACATGTATGAATATGTTTATGAATAACATATGTCATGAGGGTTAAAAGAATGTTAAAAAGGAATGCTATTGAGAAAGTGAAATAAATCATATATGGGGGATAGGCCCGCCCAAGTAAAGGTGAAAGACTTGACGAGGAAAGCCTGCACTCTCAATTCTAAAAGTGGGAATTTGAACCCAACCTTGAATGAGAGAGTAACTTAAATTCTAAAAGTTGAGAATATGTACCCAACTTTGAATTGGAAAAGTATAAAAGCCTATAATCATCATATGACTTGTTTAAATGTATGACATTTCTTATGATCAACATAGAATTCTCATGTGTTCTCAATAATTGTTCCCCATGTTATTACAATTTTTTGTACATTGTTTGTGTATTTCATTGAGTTTAGCTCATTAGTATTAGTTATACTGCATGTAAGGGAAAGGAGCCCGTAGGGTACTAGGCGGGAAAAGAGGTGATCATTCTTTTTGGTGTAAATATATTTTGGGGGTGCATAGAGATCTAAAAAGAAATATAAATGGTAGTTTTATAGACTTTTTGGTATGTAAGTACATTTTAAAAGTTTTAGTAGAGCTCTCTATTTACTTTAATTATATTTGATGTTAATTGAAGTACATTTGATGTAGGACTATGTATGATTTAAATGATTGTAATAAGAATTTGCATGCTTTTGAGTAAAAGCAATAAGAATTAAAACATTATTCACTTAACGATAATAGAAAAAAAAAAAAAAAGAGGGGTGATTCCGCTTAGAACAAAACACACGCTAATAGTTAAGATCACCAAAATAATTAGAATTTCAACATAAGCAAATTTAGGGGATTTTCAATAGCATCCCTAGATTAACAATGAGAGTAGATGCATAGAAAGTCATAACTCATTCCTTACGTTTACTAAGCTTTGGCAGATAGTTTTGCACGACTCCTTATGCTTGATTCAGAACCTACAAGAGAAGAAGATTAGGGGGGAAATTTAAGAGGAAAAGTTCACCCTCATCGAGGCACGACGGTGATTTACCACTAAACGGTGGAAAGCTACTCTTCGGTGGCTTCGGATAGGGTGAAGATGATAAGCTCCAAGTACTCCTCGGCATAATTGTCTACTTCCATATTGACGTCGAAGAAAGGCGACTGGAGGATGTCGATGAAGCCTTGTTTGTTGTAGACGAAGCCGGAGTCAAGTTCAGGATCGTCCATGCATCGATTTCGTAGTGTTGAAGTGTTGTAGAAGACGTCCTTTGCTATCCTTAAGGATTCCCCTTGAGAGAAAGAAGTTTCTCTCAAGAATCCAAGTGGAAGAAACGGTGAGAGAGTGGCCGGCCAAAGGAGGGGCTTGGGGGAAAATTAAGTTCAGATTTTAGAGGAGGGAGGAGGGAGGATGGAGGGAAATTAAGAAATTATTTTCCTAGTTAATCCTTTAATTTGGAAAGGATTTAAGGGTGATTTGGAAAGAAGGGGGGGGGGGTGATAGGGAGAGGCTTTGAATTCTTCCCAAAGAGAGAGGCTTGAAGTTTGGAAAGTATTCAGGTGGGGCAAGGAGGGGGGCCGGCGCCATAGGGAGAGGGATTGGGGAAATAAGCAAGGGTTTTATTACTTACTTAAATGGGATTCTCAAATTAAGGAATAGGATTTAATTCCAATCTAATTCAAATTTAATTTGGATTTGACTTTAGAAACTTTCCTAAAATAGGATTCTATTTTAGGAAATGTTTTCAAATTCAAATTTGATTTAAATAATTGAAATTGAAAAGCTTTCCCAAAAGAGACTAAGTAAGAAAGGAAAGTAATGATGAGGAATTTGAAAATTTGGAGGCAAGGGGGAAGGGAGAGGCTAGCGGATAAGCTAGAGTTTGGGTGGAGTTCGGGTAGCTTGGGGATGGGGGGGATGAGTTGTAAACAAGTAGGAAGGATGAGGGAAGGAGGGGTGAGAGCTTGACCAAGAGGTAGGATGGTGATAGGATGGCCGGCGGTGGAGGGATTTGGATGGGCCGTGGGGTGAAAGGGAAGGGAGGGAGAAAGAGGAAGAGCTAAGAAGAAAATAGCCACGAACCCGGACTATTCCAAGATTGGTGGGTGATCCGCTTCCCTCTCCTAGGGATCTCTCTCCAAAGACTCTCAAGCTCTCACAATAACTTAATTTGTAGGATTTTGATTATGACTCATTCATTCATTATGATGCGGACATATGATCATGAAGATTTTTAAAAGAGGAGATGATCATCGACGGCTGAGATCATTTCACCTTATCTTAATTTGTTATTTGTAATTTTTATTTTTATTATGAATTTTTTGTTTTTACACTTACTTAAGAGGGTCGTCCTATGTAAGCACTAGGGGCATATGTGTCTTGTTTTAGTTTCTTAGGCCTATATATAAATGTCTTTGTTTGTGTAATGTAACGATAGATTATTAATAAAAAAAGAATTAGTGCCTTTGTCTTGATCTCTGTGTGAGTTCTAGAGAGAAAAAGTCCTATGGGAGGACAACCTTGTTTTCACCAGCCGCAGGATGGATCCAGGCTCGTGGATTGAAGTCCCTCGAGGAGGGCAACGTAGTACCCACCAGCCGCAGGAAGAGTCCGAGCTCTTGGCTTGTATCATTTTTATTTTATTTTTTCATTGTTCTCCGTCCTCTCATCTCTAGTCTCCATCATTCACCATCCATTTTTGTTTTATTTCATTTGATTTTGGTTAACTTTTCTTTTGAATTAAATATCAACCCCTCCACCTCTATAGCTGGCCAACCACCTCACCCCTAGCCTCTTCCCTCCACAAATTTTGAATTTTGAATTCAAAATAGCCTCTTTATTACCTTCCTAAATTAATCTATTGTTAATTTGGAAAGTTACTAATCTGAATTCAAAGATATAAAAATCCTTTTTGAATTAACAAATCTATTTTTGGAAGCCTTCCCATAATTCCTCTAAATTTGAAATCAATTTCAGATTTAATATCAAATCTCATTTAATGTCTTGGGTCACATACATCGTATGTGGACATCCCTCCTCCTTTGGCCGCCCCCCTTTTCCCTTACATATTAATTAATTCCCCTCAATTAATGCTCTCAATCAAATCACTTTCCCTCTAAAATTTATTCTTTCCTAAATTAAGTTGTTCTAATTTTGGTAAGTTTTCGAATTCAAATTCAAACGAATTTGAAATTTCAAATTCTTTCCTAAATCATTTAGCTTAATTTTGGAAAGCCTTCCTTCAATTAAGGATTAGGTAAATCAGAAATCAATTGGGAATCAATTCAAATTCCACATTCATTGAACCTGGACACCCTATCCCATTTCCCTCTCTCTTTGTTCGACCCCTTACCTCCCTTTTCCAATTAATTTGAAAATTCGAAATTCACCACACCTCCCCCCCCCCCGGTTCGTTCTATATCAGTTTGATATCAGAGCTTGGTTACCCGGGGTGCGAACTCGATGGAGTCGATCTCTTTTTCACCCTGGGAGAATGATGCGGACATACGATCATGAAGATTTTCAAAGGAGGAGATGATGATCGACAGCCGAGATCATTCCACCTTATCTTAATTTGTTATTTATAATTTTTATTTTTATTATGAATTTTTCGTTTTTACCCTTACTTAAAAGGGTCGTCCTATGTAAGCCCTAGGGGCATATGTGTCTTGTTTTAGACTTTTAGTTTCTTAAGCCTATATATAGATGCCCTTGCTTGTGTAACGTAATGATTGATTATTAATAAAAAAAGAATTAGTGTCTTTGTCTTGATCTATGTGTGAGTTCTAGAGATGAAAAGTCCTATGAGAGGACAACCTTGTTTCCACCAGCCGCAGGATGGATCCGGGCTCGTGGATTGAAGTCCCTCGATGAGGAAAACGTAGTACCCACCAGCCACAGGAAGAGTCTAGGCTCGTGGTTTGTATCATTTTTATTTTATTTTTTTTTTCTCCGTCCTCTCATCTCTAGTCTCCACCATTCACCATCCGTTTTTGTTTTATTTCGTTTGATTTTGATTAACTTTTCTTTTGGATCAAACATCAACCCCTCCACCTCCATAACCGGCCGACCACCTCACCCCTAGCCTCTTCCCTCCACAAATTTTGAATTTTGAATTTAAAATAGCCTCTTTATTACCTTCCTAAATTAATCTATTGTTAACTTGGAAAGTTCCTAATTTGAATTCAAAGATATTTGAATTTCAAATCCTTTTTGAATTAACAAATCTATTTTTAGAAGTCTTCCCATAATTCCTCTAAATCAGAAATCAATTTCAGATTTAATATCAAATCTCATTTAATGTCTTGGGTCACATACATCGTATGTGGACATCTCTCCCCTTCCTCCTTTGGCCGCCCCCCTTTTCCCTCACATATTAATTAATTCTCTTCAATTAATGCTCTCAATCAAATCCCTTTCCCTCTAAAATTTATTCTTTCCTAAATTATGTTGTTCTAATTTTGGTAAGTTTTCGAATTCAAATTCAAACGAATTTGAAATTTCAAATTCTTTCCTAAATTATTTAGCTTAATTTTGGAAAGCCTTCCTTCAATTAAGGATTAGGTAAATCAGAAATTAATTGGGAATCAATTTAAATTCCACATTCATTGAACATGCAGACCGACCCCTTCCCTCCCTTTCCCAATTAATTTGAAAATTCGAAATTCACAATCCCCCCCATTCGTTCTACTCACATTAATTTCAAAAGAAACATAAGGGGTTTATATATAGCCTCCTACAATGAAAGGGAAATAAAGGACGACAATTCCCCTAGGGCTTACATGACAAAACCCTTAAGGGCAAAACGGGAAATGATACTAAAAAAAATACAAAAAGCAAATAAATAAAACAAATACATATGAAGACTCAAAAATAGATCGGCGCGATCGTGGTCGTAGATCGTCAGCCACGTCTCTGATAAACTTTCATGATCTGATGTCCCCATCAACATTACACGCTTCCTATTATTAAGTATGAAGTTTGATATGTTGACGTGTTAGGAGAGTCTAAATAGATTTTTTTTACTCACTTGATTATAAAAGTAGTGGCTCGTGATGGGTATTAATAAGGACCCGGTTTAGATTTTTCTTCTCTGTTATACTCCAAATTGATCGTTAGGGGGTGAGCCAAACTAGGGTGTGACACGGGAGATGCATGAGAAGAAGGCGAAGGGGCTACACTTCAGATGTGATGAGAAGTATAATCCATGGCACAAGTGCAAGGAATGAACTCTTCAGATTCTCACTGTTTGTGATGACGAGGAAACTAACGAGAAAGGTAAGAGTGAAATAGGGAGAGAGGAAAAGGAAAAGCTGCATCTTGATGTGGCAGAGGTCTCCCTGAACTCAATGATAGAATTTACACCGAGTTATATCATGAAGGTGAAGGGGGAAATAACAGACAAGGAGGTGGTGATCTCCAACCAGGTCATAGACTAATTGGGGATAATATTGGTGGATATAGGGTGTTATGGAGTTATGATGGGTACAGGGAAGGTGAAAATGGGTCAGGGAATCTGTAGGGGAGTAGTGTTGACCATACAAGGGATTTAGGTGATTGAGGATTTTCTCCCATTGGAGTTAGGGAGCACTAATGTCATCCTGGGAATGAGGTGACTGCAAATTTTGGGGAACACTAAGGTTAACTGGAGAGCATTGACGGAGGAGCTGGTGGTGGAAGGGAGAATGGTAGTGATCAGGGGAGATGCAGGGCTCCCCAATGCCATGGTATCACTTAAAATCATAGTGAGGAGTATACAGGAGGTGAGGGAAGGTTATCTGGAGAGCTACATAGGCTGGAAGGGATCAGATTGGAGGAATGTGAGGACATTCCTCTTTCAATACAACCATTGATTTAGTAGTTTAATGAGATTTTTCAGCCACCTCAAAGATTGTCACCGCCAATGGAGCAGGAGCACGCTATCATCTTGAGGGAATGTGTGTCACCCATCAGCATCAGGCCCTATCGCTATCCTCAATTTTAGAAGGATGAAATTGATAAGTAGATTAGAGAAATGATTGGAGCAGGAATTATCAGGCCCAGTGTGAGCCTTTTCTAGCCCCGCATAACTGGTTAAGAAAAAAGATGGGAGTTGGAGGTTCTGCGTGTACTACATGGAGATGAATAAAGAAATTGTGTCAGACAAGTTTCCTATCAAAGTGATTGAAGAGTTGTTGGATGAGCTGAGT
The DNA here is from genome assembly GCA_022539455.1 of Dendrobium nobile. Classification (NCBI taxonomy): domain Eukaryota; kingdom Viridiplantae; phylum Streptophyta; class Magnoliopsida; order Asparagales; family Orchidaceae; genus Dendrobium; species Dendrobium nobile. The sequence continues at coordinate 27,716,643 of CM039732.1, read as the reverse complement.
GGGACAGTTATATTCACTAAGATAGATTTGAAATCAGGGTACCATCAAGATCAGAATGAAAAGGGAGGATGTGTCGAAGACTGCTTTCAGAACACATGAGGGCCATTATGAGTTCCTAGAGATGCCTTTTGGCCTTACTAATGCCCTAGCCACTTTCCAGTCCCTCATGAACAAAGTTTTCCGACCCTATTTCAGGCTATTTGTGCTGGTATTTTTTAATGATATTTTGGTTTACAGCAGGCCAAATGGGGAGCATTGGGAGCACTTGAAGAAGGTTTTAGAGGTGTTACAAAAGCATAAGCTGAGGGCAATCTGAATAAATATTGCATAGGCCAGTGTGGAGTATTTGGGGCATGTAGTCTCTCAGGAGGGTGTAGCTGCGGATCAAATCAAAATTGAGGCTATGTAGAGATGGTCACTGCCTAAAAATCTTAAGAAACTTGGGGATTCCTAGGACTGACTGGCTACAACAAAAGGTTCGTGAAGGGCTACAATATCATAGCATGGCCACTGACAAAATAGTTGAAGGATGATTTCTTGTAGGGGGAGGTGGCCACAACAGCTTTTGAGAGATTGAAGAAGGCCATAATCACTATATCGGTCTTGGACTTGCCAGATTTAAGCCAGGAATTTGTAGCAGAGACGAATGCATCAAGGTATGGCTTGGGAGCAGTACTTATGCAGTGCCACAGACCCATTGCTTACTTCCGCCAGATATTGATAGCTAGATTCAGGTTGAAGTCAGTCTATGAGAGTGAGTTGATGGTGATTGTGCTAGCCATCCAGAAGTTGCGAACTTATTTATTGGACTGACATTTCATTTTCAGGATGGATCAACGGAGCCTAAAGTACCTATTAGAGCAGAGGATGGTGACAGAGGAGTACAAGAGACTGTTATCAAAGTTATTAGGATATAACTTTGAAATCTAGCACAGGTCGGAGATAGAGACAAGGCGGCATATGCCTTGTCCAGATGTATGAGGGAGCTCAAGGAGGTGGTTGTGTCGATACCTCTGATGTTAGATTGGGGGTACATTAAGGAGGAGAGTTACCGAGACGAGCAGCTGGGGAGGATTAGGGCAAATTTATTGAATGATGAGAGTAGCTACCCTGGCTATTCTTTAGAAGGGGAGAGGCTTTATACCAAGGGAGATTTATAATGCCTATGACCTTAATTCATATTCCACACCTGCTCCAAGAGTTCCATGGGAGTGCTATTGGGGGTCATTCATGAGTGCAGAAGACATACAGGAGACTCGCCTTAGAGTTGTATTGGAAGGGATGCACAAGGATGTGGAGAAGTTGGACGCCAATTGTGAGGGTTGTCAAAGGAATAAGTACATGGCCATGACTCCAAGAGAATTATTGCAGCCCTTAGCTCTACTAGATCAGGTGTGGGAGGAGGTCTCCATGGATTTTATAAACGGGTTACCTCGATCTGAAGGATTCACCGTGACTCTAGTGGTAGTAGACAAGCTGAGCAAGTATGCTCATTCCATTCCCTTATGACACCCCTACACGGTAGTGATAGTGGCATCAACTTTCATCAGGGAAGTGGTCAGACTGCATGGAATACCGGAGGCTATAGTATCCGACATGGACAAGGTGTTCATCAACCATTTTTGGAGAGAGTTATTCAGACTGCAGGGGATAATATTGAAGAAGAGCACCGCCTACCACCCATAGACTGATGGGCAGACGAAGGTGATAAACAGAGGCTTGGAGACATACCTACGATGTTTTGTGTTGGAAACCCCTCGGCTTTGGGCTTAGTGGTTAGCATGGGCAGAGTATTGGTAAAACACTTATATCATTTTGCTTATTAGATGACCCCGTTCAAAGTGTTGTACGATAGAGATCCACCTCACCTGGTGCATGTTGGGCAGAGTCACACTCCAGTTTCTTCAATAAAACCATATTTGGAGGAGGGGGACAGGGTGTTGGAAGAATTGAAGAAACATCTATTGAGGACTCAACAAATTATGAAGAAACAAGCAGATGGGCATAGGACGGACACCCAATTTGAGGTCGAGAAGAGAGTGCTCTTACAACTAAGGCCCTACATGCAAAGGACAATCACCTCCAGGAGAAACGAGAAGTTGGCTCCAAGATATTTAGGCCTTTATGAGATATTAGAGAAAATTCGAGCAGTAGTGTATCGTTTGAGGTTGCCTACAACAGCCACCATCCACCCAGTATTTCATGTTTCACGATTGAAAAGAGCTTTGGGGGATCACACAGTCAGTCCAGAGTTGGCATCAATATTGACTGAATATTTGGAAGTGGTGTTGGAACCCATTGAGCTGCAAGGGATACACCGATGAAAGGGAGGGGTCAAAGAAATGTTGATCAAGTGGAAGGACCTTCCTGATTATAACGCTACATGGGAGCCCTATGAAACTGTGAAACATCAATTCCATCTTTCTACCTTGAGGACAAGGTGATTTTTTTGGAGCGGAGTATTGATACGCTTGGACCGGTCCAACCAACCCAAATTGTGGGCCGACTCCTTCAATATAGTAGGCGCAAGCCTGCTGGTCCGCAAGCTCTCAATCCCCCCCCCCCCTCCTTTGGGGTGGTCCACTACCTAGGACTAATTATTTGAGGGTTGTTTAATCCTTTTATTTTATTTTTTTGTATTTGCTTTAAATAGGAGTTTGTATTAGGGTTAGGGCATCGGAGAATTGTGGTTTGTTTTGTAGTTTTTGGTGCTTGGTGTCTCGGGTTCTAGCGACATCTAGGGATTGGGAGAGATAGATCCTCCTCTAGAATTGAGGATCAACTGTATATTGATATTTTCATTCCATTATCTTTGATTATTGCAATAAAATTGTTGTTTTATGATTTTTCCTTGGAGTTTTGTGGATATTCCCCGCTGTTTTTACAAGATTGATAGGTTTTCACTTAAGATGTTCAAGTTTTCTTATCATAATATTTTCGTAATAATTGCATTTTAGATAAACATATATATTTTCATTCCCTCCAATGTCAACTTACACACTATGCCACCATATCAGGCCTTTTCTATGTCCTATTGTGCTTTTATTTTTAACTCTTACTATTTTGGAAATCCTTTAAAAATTAAATTAAATAAAAGTTTGAACAAACAAATAATTACAAAGGAAGAAACCCTAAATAAATAACATTAAATTTTTAGATTTAGGAAAGAAAAAAAAATAAATAGCTACTAATAAGAAAAGTAGATACAATGAAGGAAGAGGAGATGGGCCCCTTGTTGAGGAACAATGCTTGGCAAGGAGAACATGACGATGGTGGCTAAGAAGAAGGCAGCTGGTTACAACGAGGAATGAGATGGCCGGGAGAGACATGCTAGCTGAGAGGGGATCATGCTTTGCATGAGACCGACAGTAAGAGGGGCAAAGGGTTGCATGCAAGGTGAGGCATGAGGAAGAAATAATAAAAAGGATTTTAATTGGGAATAAAATCCTTTTAATATTTATTTTTAAAAAGGCATCCTAACCCTAAATAAATATCTTCAGGCGAGGAGCGCTTCACAATATGTAAAGCATAAGCCTCACATGAAAGTTGATGAGGCAGCCACCTCAATGCAAAATTGTCAAAAAGTGTCGAGGCGAGCCTCAAATTGCACAATTTTAAACCATAAAAGATAGTAAACACAGAGAATCACATTAAAAGTAAATATGAAGATTTTTATTATCTGTAAATGATTACAAATGTTATATAATGGAAATAGAAAAAATAGATGAAGACACCTAGCTTACCCTCTTACCTATCTTTTATAGTGTATCGAAAATAAGTTATGATGTGAACTCGACCATTGCCTTTTTGAACAGTTGCTCCTTTTAATGATTAGAAGTTATATATTTAATATTAAACAAGTTTGATGTATGGTAGTACCTTGTTCTTCATGTTATGCTAAAGTACTTCATGCTATATAGATTGCCCTATAGACTTGTGATTGCAGAGCAAATCTACATATATTCATAGTGATCGAACATATCTCAGTCAAATTGATTGTGACATGAAAGTCCAACCAAGTTCCAACTGTTAGTTCATTTTATTCAAATTTCATATGATGTTCCTTTGTTAGCTTGTATCTTGATTTTTGGCATCATTTGTAGGGCAGGTTTAATATCATCAAAAGTGGTCATATGAAATCCCGTTTGTAAATTCGCCCTCATTTCAAAATATATTTGTACAACAACAACAACATGTTACGAGTGGACTGGTCCCCACTGGACTGGTCCGATGCTATGCCAGGCGGAAACAACAAAAAGGGGCAGAACCCCCCTTGGACCCCACGTTGCTTAAATTGATTTTGGGAGGGAGATTTTTGAATGAGGGGCTGTTTTACGAAGTCCATTATTGTCCTTTATGATTAATTTGTATAATTAGGAGATTCTGGGGGAAAGAGAGCCTCATCTTGAATTTGAATGAGATTGGAGATCTAGGGTTTGTTTGTGTTGGGCTCTTGTCATTGCCGGAGATTTGGAGAGTTATTCCTTCCTCTCGAATTGAAGGAAATTGTATCTTTGCTTGTTTTCTTGAATCTACTAGTGAAATACAATTGCTCTATTGGTTTTCCTACAAGTTCTCTCTCAGATTTCCTTTGTTTTCACTGTTTTTGGCTGAATTACTGCTGTGAACAGCAGTTTCCCTGCTGTAGTGCTTAATCTTGGGTAGATTTGCTTGTGCAAACAAGTATATCCTATCAAATTGGTATTAGAGCCTCTTTTTTGGACCGTTGGGGGCTGATTTCCTAAAGATTTCAGCGGATTTTCTTGTTCCGAAAGAAGATCTTCGTGAATCTTGAGAAGAACAATGGCCGAAAAGAAGGTTGACGTCTTGGAAGGCGAAGTCGGCCAATTGAAAGCCAATTTGGAGGAAAGATTCTTCAACTTCCAAAATCAACTCACCTCCAACAATGAAAGGTTGGAGGGGAAGTTCACGGCAATGGAGGAAATGATGAAGAAGCTTCTTGAGATGAAAACCAATCCAGCGACATCGGAAGTAAGAGAGACCACCGACAGCCATGGCATGAGTGGAAATCCGAACCCTTTGCGGGGGAGGAGACAGTCGGAGGTGGAAATCCTAGAGGAAGAGAACGACATGCCTCCTCTAGAGCCTCTTTCGAGGAAAGAGATGAGCATGGGATATGACAGAAGGGGGGCTGATTTTGGTGGGAGGAGAGAGTGATCTCATCGCCGAGGTGCTGAATTCGTCGAGGGGGGGATTTTGAAGGAAGAAAGGAAGAACGTCATCTTCGAGGTGCTGAATTTGAAGGGATTCAGCGTCGAGGTGCTGAATTTGAAGGGATTCAGCGTCGAGGTGATGATGTTGAAGGGAGGAGAGGTGAGTATGAAGAGGGGTTCGAGTATAATCGTTGGAAGGCTGATCGGGACACTTGGGGAGCTCTTCCAGCTCGAGGAATGGGAGGTTATGAGGGATACCGGGGAGGTGAACGAGATCCAAAGGTGAGGAAGCTTCTTTGAGGGAGAAGATGGCCATGGGTGGATCTATAAGGTGGAGCGATATTTTGCTGTCAATGGGTTGACCGAAGAAGAAAAATTGACAGCAGCAGGAATGTGCTTGGAAGGGAAAGCTTTAGGCTGGTATCAATGGCGTGACAGACGGGAGCCCATCCGAAGCTGGCGAGAGTTCAAAGATTGCTTACTAGAGCATTGCCGAGCCGATGGGGAAGGAGACTTCTATGAGCAATTCTTTGCCCTTACCCAGGAAGGCACCGTGGCGGATTATCGGGACAGGTTTGAGTATCTGGCTAGTAGACTGGATCATATCTCGGAGTCAGCCCTGGAAGGGAATTTCATGAAATTGCTGAAACCAGAGATAAGAACAGCAGTCAGAGTGTTGGAGCCTAGGAATCTAGGTAAGGCCATGGAGTTGGCCTAGTTGGTGGAGGACAAGAAGAAGTCTGAAAGAGGGACTCGGGGAAACTACTCAGGGGGGTCGTACAGGACGACGACCACATTCTTACCAGCAAAAGGGGCAGGCCCCGGGAGCATGAAGGAAGCACCCAAGGAGAAGATGGGAGGAGGAGGTAACGGGGGGCAGTTCAAAAAGCTGACTGAGAAGGAGCTGCAGGAAAAAAGGGCAAAAGGGGTGTGCTTTAGGTGTGATGAGAAGTACATGCCGGGGCATAGGTGCAAGGACTGATCTCTTCATGTTCTCCTCGTTTGTGAAGACGAGGAAGACGAAGAGGGAGGTGGGAATGACCCCGAGGTGGAGGAGAACATGCATCTGGACGTAGCAGAAGTCTCTTTGAACTGATCAGTAGTGGGATTCACTTCGAGTCACACTATGAAGGTGAAAGGAGAGATCTCTGACCGTGAGGTGGTAGTGTTGATAGATAGTGGAGCAACACACAATTTCATTTCCACCCAGATTGTTGATGCATTGGGGATGGAGCTAGTGGATACCGGAGGTTACGGGGTAATGATGGGCACCGGGAAGATGGAGATGGGACGAGGAGTAGTACTGAAGATTCAAGGGATCCATGTAAAGGAAGACTTCCTTCCCTTGGAATTGGGGAGTACGGATGTCATCCTTGGGATGAAATGGCTGCAGACACTAGGAGAGGCCAAAATCAACTAGGGTACACTGAGAATGGAGTTGGTGGTTGGGGGCAGAAAGAGGACGATTCAGGGTGACTCTGGACTGACCAAGGCAGGTTTCTCTCAAATCCCTCGTCAGAACCATTCAGAAAGAAGGGGGAGGCTACTTAGTAGAATTGCACCGCCTGGATGGGGTCAGATTGGAGGAAGAAGGCAATGTTCCCTCTACAGTACAGCCGCTCATACACCAGTTCAGCGAGGTCTTTCACCCGCCCCAGGGTTTACCTCCTCAGAGAGAGTTGGAGCATGCTATTACTTTAAAAGAAAGTGAGACCCCGATCAGCGTCCGTCCTTACCGCTACACACAGATTCAGAAAGATGAGATTGAAAAGCTAATTCGGAAAATGCTGGAGGCGGAGATTATCAGACCCAGCAACAACCCTTTTTCTAGCCCAGTCCTCCTGGTCAAGAAGAAGGATGGGAGTTGGAGATTTTGTGTGGATTACAGGGCTCTGAATAAGGGCACTATACCAGACAAGTTCTCAATTCCTATGATTGATAAGCTGTTAGACGAGCTACATGGTGCAGTGATGTTTTCTAAGCTGGATTTTAAATCCGGATACCACCAGATCAGAATGAGGGAGGCAGATGTTCCAAAGACAGCGTTCAGGACACATGAAGGGCATTATGAATTTCTGGTAATGCCCTTTGGTTTGAATAACGCTCCTGCAACCTTTCAATCCTTGATGAATCGGGTATTCAAGCCGCACCTCAGGAAGTTCGTCCTGGTCTTTTTCGATGACATCCTCGTGTACAACAAGACTGTGGAGGAGCACTTGAAACATTTGAAAGTGGTATTGGAAGTGCTTCAGGAGCACCAGTTGAAAGCCAACCTGAAGAAGTGCAGTTTTGTTCATGCAAGTGTGGAATACTTGGGACATGTGGTATCTCAAGAAGGAGTGGCAGCGGATCAAACTAAAATTGAAGCAATGCAGAAATGCCTGCTACTTAGGAACCTCAGGGAATTGAGGGGTTTTCTAGGATTGACTGGTTACTACAGGAAGTTTGTGAAGGGATACAGTACCATTGCCTGGCCGTTGACTGAGCAGCTGAAGAAGGACAATTTTCGCTGGGGAGAGGCAGCCACCCAGGCGTTCGATAGGTTAAAGGAAGCTATGACGACTGTTCCTGTTCTAGCCCTTCCAGACTTTGGTCAGGCATTTGTGGTAGAGACCGACGCGTCAGGATATGGGTTGCGAGCAATGTTGATGCAAAATCACAGGCCTGTAGCATACTTCAGTCAAGTGCTATCAACCAGGGCAAGACTGAAATCAGTGTACGAGAGAGAGCTGGTGGCAATTGTCTTGGCCATTCAGAAGTGGTGCCCCTACCTTTTGGGGCGACATTTCATTGTACGTACTGATCAGAGGAGTTTAAAGTATTTACTGGAGCAGCGAATGGTGACTGAGGAACATCAAAGGTGGCTCTCCAAACTGTTGGGCTACGACTTCGAGATCCAGTACAAGCCGGGTTTGGAAAATAAAGCAGCTGACGGCCTATCCAGATGTGTTGGGGAGTTCCAGGAGCTAGCTCTGTCAGTACCATTGATGGTTGATTGGGGGGCCACCAAGGAAGAAAGCAAGCTAGATGAAAAATTGGGGAAGATCAGGGAGGACCTACAGAAAGACAAGAGTAGCCATCCGGGCTACTGCATTGAGGGGGAGAGATTATTATATCAAGGGAGGTTTGTGATGCCACGAACTTCCGTACATATCCCCCACCTGTTGCAGGAGTTCAATGGCAGTGCAGTTGAAGGCCAATCAGGAGTCCAGAAGACATATAGGAGGCTAGCAGCAGAGCTCTATTGGAAGGGCATGCATAAAGATGTGGAAGAGCTGGTGGCAAGGTGTGAGGTGTGCCAAAGAAATAAATATATGGCGATGGCACCAGGAGGGCTACTCAACTGGAAGTGTCCATGGACTTCATTGACGGCCTACCTCGCTTAGAGGGATTCACAGTCATTTTGGTAGTGGTGGACCGCCTCAGTAAGTATGCCCATTTCGTCCTCCTGTGACACCCGTACACCGCGGTCTCAGTGGCAGCAACATTTATTAGAGAAGTTGTGCGATTACACGGATTCCCTGCTTCAATTGTGTCAGATAGAGACAAAGTTTTTCTCAGTCAATTCTAGAAGGAACTCTTTCGAATGCATGGCACTGTTCTCAAAAGGAGTACCGCCCAGACGGACAGACAGAGGTGGTAAATCGGAGCTTGGAAACCTATTTGAGGTGTTTCGCTTCGGAAACACCACGTAAGTGGGCCAAATAGTTACCTTGGGCAGAAAACTGGTATAATACTTCGTATCACTCAGCATCCCAAATGACCCCTTTCAAGGTACTTTATGGAAGAGACCCCCCACAGTTAGTGCATTATGGAAAGGGAAACACGCCGATCTTTTCAGTATCACTACTTAAAAGAAAGAGATCAGGTGCTGGAGGAGTTAAAGAAGCATTTGGGAAGGGCACAACAAATCATGAAGAAGCGAGCATATACACACAGGAGAGACATACAATTTGAAGTGGGAGAGAAGGTATTTCTGAAGCTAAGACCCTACAGGCAGAGATCAGTGGCAAACAGGAGAAATGAGAAATTGGCCCCGAGGTACTTTGGTCCCTATGAGGTCACTGGGAGGATTGGAGCAGTAGCGTATCGACTGAAGTTACCCCCGTCCGCCACCATACACCCGATGTTCCATGTGTCACAGTTGAGGAGAGCGCTTGCGGAGCATATAGCTAGTCTCGAGCTACCAGCATCATTGACAGAAGACTTGGAGGTGGTAATGGAACCCATGGAGCTGGAAGGAGTAAGAGTTAATAAAATAGGAATCAAGGAAGTGTTAATCAAATGGAAAGATCTTCCCGACTACGAGGCTACCTGGGAGCCCTATGAGATGGTGAAGCAGCAGTTTCCAGACTTTCACTTTGAGGACAAGGTGAATCTTTGGGAGGGGAGTAATGTTACGAGTGGACCGGTCCCCACTGGACCGGTCCGATGCTATGCCAGGCAAAAACAGCAAAAAGGGGCGGAAACCCCCTGTGGACCACACGTTGCTTAAATTGATTTTGGGAGGGAGATTTTTGAATGAGGGGCTGTTTTAGGAAGTCCATTATTGTCCTTTATGATTAATTTGTATAATTAGGAGATTAGGGGGGAAAGAGAGCCTCATCTTGAATTTGAATGAGATTGGAGATCTAGGGTTTGTTTGTGTTGGGCTCTTGGCGTTGCCGGAGATTTGGAGAGTTATTCCTTCCTCTCGAATTGAAGGAAATTGTATATTTGCTTGTTTTCTTGAATCTACTAGTGAAATACAATTGCTCTATTGGTTTTCCTACAAGTTCTCTCTCAGATTTCCTTTGTTTTCACTGTTTTTGGCTGAATTACTGCTATGAACAGCAGTTTCCCTGCTGTAGTGCTTAATCTTGGGTAGATTTGCTTGTGCAAACAAGTATATCCTATCACAACAACATCAAACCTTTATCCCACTATGTAGGGTCGACAACATGAATTTGTGTCATGTTAAGAGTTAAATTCTTATTTAAATCTAATAAAGAAATGTCATTTCTAATATTTTCTAACCAAGTCTTTTTAGGTCTACCTCTACCTTAATATAAGTTAAATCTAATATATCTACTTTTCTAACCGGGTCATCGGAAGGCCGCCATTTTATATGAACAAACCATCTATGGCAACTCTCCCTAATCTTATCTTCCACTGGAGCTACTCAAACCATTTTCACGTATATGCTCATTTCGTATCCTGTCTCTAAGAGTAAAATCACTCATCCACCTGAGCAGTCTCATCTCTGCAACACTTAACTTAATATTATTCTTCTTTTGTAATGGCCAACATTTTGCACCATACAACACTGTAGGTCTCACCACCATCTTATGTAATTCTCCCTTAAGTTTGAGAGGGACTTTTATATCACACAACAAGCCTAATGCATTCCACCACTTCAACCATCCATCTTGAATTCTACTAATAATATCTCTATCTATTTCACCATCACTCTGAACAATAAATTCAAGATATTTAAAACATGTACTATTATTAATGACTTGATCTCTCAAAGTCACAATACACCTACTAGATCTATTATTACTAAAATCATACTCTATATATTCAATTTTAGATCTACTCAAATGAAAACCTTTAAACTCTACGATTGAACTCCATAATATAAGTTTACCTTCAACTCCCTCTCTAGCTTATCAACAAGAAGAATATCATCAGTAAAAAGCATACACCATTGTACAACCTCCTGCAAATGTCTAGTGAGAACATCCATGATTAAAGCAAAAAAATATGTGCTTAAGGTTGATCCTTGATGTAATCCAACTGAAATAGGAAAATACTTGATCCAACTACCTTATGTTTGAACACAAGTAACAGCTACTACATATATATCCTTAATGACTTTAATATAAGCATTATTAACCTCATTATAAGAAATATAATGATGTTGTAAATGTTAACAAAAGTGTTTAAGAGTAATGAATTTGACTATCATGATTTGAATACATCCAAAATGGTCACACAAATCAAATAGAAGAAATTGCATGAGTTGGTGAACCTTTCAAAACTAGTAGGACAATCAGAGCTAATGCTTCTACTTTAGATTTTTCTCCTAATAATATTTATTAGTCTCATTTTTAATATTGAAAATATATTCTCTTGTCAAGGAGTGTTCAAACCTCGAACATTGCCTGTAACTCTTCTACACGAGGAATGCCTACTACAGTTGCTGGTTCCACATATCTCATTATTACAGTTACATCAACCTATATGGATGTTAAAAGTACCATTTCAAATGAAGAGATACTTGGGAAAAGGTTGATCGTAGGTTTCTATAAAAATCATGTCTGTTTTTGAGGCTATGGGTAGAGCAATATAGCAATTTTCAATTGTCGATTGTACCTCAAAAGTGCAACTATTTTAAAAGATGCAAGCATAGTAAAAAACCAGAAACGTTGGATTAACCACCTGAAGTTCTATGGTGCATAAAATAACTTTCAAGCACCTCCATAAGCTAAGCCACTACTTTAAAACTTTGCTAGAGTAGAAGACTAGTTAGAAAACACCTAAAAGCATTCTTATAACTGGATTCCAGAATTACATCTCCACATGCTTTATGCAGCAAAGGGTGTTTTTTTATCTTGTTATTATTTCAATAATTGGACTGTTTAGATTAAAAAAAAATTAAGAAAAGACGGGCAACTTTTTTATAAATCCATCGACGTTTGAAGGAAAATGCAGTAAATTACCAACCTTGTCAGGTGACTAAATACATAAAAAATGATACACCCAGCATCAAATTCAGTTTCTCTATAGAAACGGCAACCTCTTGTTGAAAGACAGATAAAGAATATGGCAATTCTCTCTATTCTGTTCTTCAAGAAATCATGGCCCTCTCAGAATCCATGAAGTACATCGTTGCACAAACTTTTCATTTAGGCAATTAAAACAGGTACTGGTTTGCAAATTTAGCATAGGATAAAACTTCTAATGCGTTCATTTGGAGACAAATACCCGTAGATCTTCAATTTGCCGCTAAAGTTCATGCAAAGGGCTTTTTTTTCATATAGGAGCTTGGAAGTTGAGAAAACTCTATTCCCGAGAGGAGTTCAGGCATTAGCCTCACATAAAGTGGATGGAACTAAGGCTTCATTTGGGACCGTTTTCTTACCGCTTCTTAAAGCAGTGTTTTAGTACAAAAATTAAAAAATGTATACTATAAAGCAGCTTTAAGAAGTGGTAAATAAGCCATCCCAAATGAAGCCTAAATCTCACAACTCGCCTTCAGATGAGTGTGAAGCAAATTTAGAAGGCCCAAGGTTACTTCCAACGGCAGTGCTTTATTTTCATCTGTAGCACTCAGTTGAGAGGAAGTGAATGAATACGGAGGATTAATAAAGCAGACCACAAGCAATTAGGATAAGGCTGATGATGATGATGATGATGATGATTCTTTGTTTTCAGCTATAGAAAATAATCATTAAACGGTCAACTGATTATCCAAATCAGGACAAGGCCTTCCAATAAGCGACACAAACCTATCTTGGAACTTCAACAGAGAACACTTCTCTATTAAATTACAACCATCATAAGCTTCTTTAAGAAATACCGTGCTCCTAGCCCCCTTATTCGTAATATAGAAAATTCCATGATTCTTAACCAAGCAAAGTAGCAGCTTACAGGGTAGCTGGTATTCATTATGGAATGCATCCAGCTTATTTGAAGGCAGCCTTTTCTCCGTTGTCAAGCTTAAAAGCTCATGAAGCACCGCAACAGCTCGTTTCCTGGCTTGAGGAGTGGCCGGCTCGATCCTTCTGGCGCTCAAATACGGAGAAGGAAATGCCATTTTCTGCCACTTCTGAACTTCCTCAAGATAATGCACATTGGGTCTAAAACCGGGCGCATAATTTATCTTAAAAGCATGAGGTCCTGGAAAATTGCCATCTCTTGCTACTGCTTTTTTAGATTCCACTTTCAACGTTCCAAGATCCAAACTTTCTTCCCGGACAGTGACAGCCAGAGTGGAATCCCAGCTCTCGAGATTAAGATACTCCAAACCGTTCACACTTTTTATGGAGAAGAAATCCGGGTACTTGGGAATCAGGCATTCTCTAAAATTTTCCGGCAAACCCAGCTCGGATTGGATAAATTCGATCTTCTGTAAAGGAATGCGGCAATCGAGAGACATCATAAGTATCTTACGGAGGTGGCGGACCAAGATGGGTTCCATTAACAGCTGGACTCGAGCCTCATCGGAAGAGATGCGTTCAGCCTTATCAGTGAGGCGTACGGAGATGGGGGAGCGTGAGGCACCGCCGCCTAATACTTTAAAAACGGTGGGGTGTTTCTCGATGAGGGAGACAAAGTTCCATTTTTTGACGAAGCCGACCTCTTTCTCAAGGTCACGGAGGAGAAGGGAACGCGATTTCTGGGTGCAGATGATGGATCGGAGGCGGAGGAGGAGAGCGGGCTTCTTTTGGAGGTCCATGACCTTGTCCAGGTCGGGAACGCGGTGATAGATCTTCTTCTTGGGGCGGCGGCCGACGCTAGAGGAGTAGAAGATGATAGAAGAGGAGAAGGCGAGGTATGGGAGAAGGGTTTTGGGGCGACAGACATGAGGCTTTAGGAGCATAGAACCGAGAGTATGTCGAGTGCCGTTGAGCCTTCGGAGAAATGCTGCCGTATTGAAAGTAGGCCGGTGGGAAATTTGGCTGCCTTAATATAATTCCTCAAATATATATATATATATATTAAAGCTACTTTGGAATGAAATTATTCTTAATAATAACATAAAATATAATATTTAAAGGTATTATGAATGTATCTATTCATCTTAGAGTTAAAAAGTTTCAATGTGGCTCCTTCAAATAAGCAAAGGTTAGCATTCATATTTTCATAGTTATATAAATTCTTAAAACAATTTTTTTTACAAAAAATTTAATTTTTATACTAAAAAATTATTTTAAGAAGCAGTAAAAAATAATCCCAAATGAGGCCTAAGGAGAACCGTAGGTTTAAAACAATATTTGAATAGTATATTCGATGTTTGATTATTGTTTGAATAAAATTAAGAAATCTAATTCAAATCTAAGATTTAACCATTCGATTTGAAATTATGTTTGGAGTAGACCGTTGAACCTTATTTGAACATAGGTTAGATTTTGAACATGGAGTTCTCCTTTCATATTCTTTATATTCTACTTAAACATAACATAATTGAATTCATTCTGATGTGTCTCACGTGAGTGTTCCTCCCACTTAACTGATAAAGATAGCCGTTTCACATTCAATTTATTTTATCAAAGTATAGCATTTATATCAGCATAAGATGTCTAAATACAACATTATTCAAACTTTCCATTAACCTCACATTTTGAGACTTCCAAATTTTGTAGTAATGTTCGAACATGATTGTAATTGTTAATATGATGGGATTCTCCTTTAGTATCCTTTCTATTATACATTATAATAGTTGCTGATGAATGCATTCAAATCTAAATAATCAAAAGAAAATATTATCAACCAAGAACAAATGATGGTAGAAATGTCAATTTTTTTTACATTGGAACTTTACTGTAGACTGATCATGTAAGCTCTAAGGTTGTAGGAGATAAAGAAAGTGTTGGAAAGAGAAACGTTTGAGTAGCTCTTGTAATAATAACCACCGCTAAATTTACTATAGACTGATCATGAAACTCCGTGGTTGCAGAGATACTGACTCCAAAACTCAAAAGCATATATACAATAACCACCACTAACTACAAAAGAATACATTTAAACAAGAGAACTTAAAATAAAACCAACATAAGATTTTGAGTAAGAATATAACCAATTCGAATGAGAGTTAAATAAGATTTGAGCAAGGTTTGAATGAGCTTTGAAAAAGCTACTACACAAACAATGATTTTGATATAACTTAGTAGATTAAAACTTCGATACAACACCATCTCTTATTTAGCTCTTTCAATGTCATCTTCCATAATAGCATACCCTATTGATTACTAAGAAAATGCTTCCTCGTCTTCAACCGTGACAAAATATCTCAGTAAAAATAGTAATGTTCTTCTTATAAATGAGCATAACATGATATAAAAGATAACTTAAACATAACTTCTATACATAATCCCTCTCAATGCACATCATGAATATTTTCTCAAGGTCTACATTCTTAAAAGCATTGCCTCTATTCAAGCAGTTATCAATTAGCCTACTACATGAAAATTCTTCAAATCTTAATCCAGTAAACCAAAGCAAATTCAACTACAATGATTTTTTTTTTTGCATTTTTTTCTCCAATGTTGAACACGATATAGTAATCTTCATTCTCTTTCACATTGATTATGAATGCATTAAGACAAATAATCAAAATTATATCAACATTAATCTAAAGTAAATAATAAAAAGAGCAGGATTATCATGCAAAATTAAAATTAATAATAAATCTTACAATTAAAATAAAACTAAGAGCATCTCTGCTACATACGCAAACAATAAATATAACTTTTTGTTCTACATAAAAGCGAACCACAACAGGAGCACTGCCAGTAAATGGAAGGGCCAAAATCAAATTAATCCTAAACAAACAAAATTGCAAAAACAACGCTCACTCTCGCTGCTTTTCCTTCTTCTTCTTCTTGTCTTTTTTCTTGCTGGACTTATCAGTTTCTCCGTGTTCCTTGGCTTCTTCGTTAGCATAATCATCTCCTTCAGAGTGCTTTCTTCCCTTTTTCTTCTTCTTAATTCTTAGTTCCTCATCACCATTTTGAAATTTCTGATCATCGTTCTCCAACTCAGCTTCTGATTTCTTTTTTTTCTTCTTTTTCTTCTGCTCTTCCGCTAATTCAGCAACTCCATCCTCATTGATATCTTCTACTACTGTCTTCCTCTTTTTCTTCTTCTCCGGCTCTTCTACTACCTCAGCACCCTCAGTGTTATTTGCCTCGGCCTTCTTCTTTTTCTTCTTCTTTTTCTTTTCACTTGCCTCATTATCATCCTGAGCCCCTTCTGCCACCTCTTCAGCTGGCCCTGGCTCCACCTCATTCTTTCTCTTCTTAGTATGAGTTTCTTCTTCCTGTCCATTTACAGGCTTCTGTGTATTTGATTCCCCAGTCCTCCGAAGTACCACATCAGAAGATGGATTATAAGTCTGCAAAATAAAAATATAATCGTCATTAGCCTTGTCCCAACTAGGGGTGTAAACGAGTCGAGTTTAGGCCCTTATCAAGCTCGGCTCGTTAGTTGGAAAGCGAGCTCGAGCCGGCTCGTGAGCAAGGGGAGGGAAATTTTAAATTTAGGCGGGATTTTTAAAAATTAGGTGGGTTTTTTAAAATTTAAGCGGGATTTTTAAAATTTAGTCAATATTTATAAAAAAAATGAAATGTTTAACATTTAAATAAAACTTAGGTAGTTTTTAGTAAATTTTTTTATATTTAAATTTAATAAATAAAATAAATTTATTTTAAAAATATTAATATTTATTCGAGCCAGCTCGCGAGTTCACGAGCCGAGCCGCCTCGAAACGAGCTCGATTCTGGAGCTCGATAAGCTCGGCTCGCGAGCCCATAAATGAGTTGAGCTACAGCCAGCTCGCAAACTGGCTCGGCTCACTTGCACCTCTAGTCCCAACTATAACAATATCAGCATTACAACTGCAGCCCAAAGTTGTGAAACCAATACCTTTGCAGGAGTGATCAAGGCTCCAGCGCCCTTCTTTCTGTCTTTGTCGTAAGCCTCGATCTTAGGCTTGCCTCTTGTTGACCCAGCCGAATGGCCCAGTTCTCTGCCCTCGAGAACCCTCAGGCGAGCTTCAAGCTATTAAGCAATTTTAAGAACAGTAAATAACCTGTAAGGAGACAGAACCAGGGGAACACATGCAAAAAAAATACTGCAAAAATATCATGACTAAACATCCATAAGCATACCTTTGCTCGGTTCTCCAGCCCCATTGAATTATCTTGGTTATCAGCAAGGGCATCATACCTGATGGCAAGTGCGGCCTTCGCCGCAAGCGACCGGGATATTTTACCCTTGAGTTTTGGAGCTGCCTGACCAACTAAAGAAGCATGGAAGATGAGCCCATATTTTGGTGTTGCATGCTTTGTCTTTAGGGCTCTGAACAAGGCCTGCAGATACAGGGATTGAAATCATAGATTCAGACCCATAATAAAGGTTGTTTTAGGAAGAGAACATATTAATAAGCAATTCGTAATAACATGTAAAGGTAGATCATAACATAACTGAAGAAAAAAAATTGTCACCAAGTACATTAGAACAAATTTATTCTCTTGGCCTTAAAGCTACTAACATATGCACAACTCATTGCTGTAACCTGCTTTTCTCCTACTTACCCTTTCAAAGATAATGAACAGATCAAGATAAAACAATATTCACTAATCAGCCATATATATGTTATGAAGTTATCTACTTTCGCCAATATCAACAACTAATCATGTTAGTGAACACCAGTCTGAGTGAAAAATATATATATATACTTCCAAAAGCACCTCATTACATCTGGAGGGTCATAAGCGCTAGAAATAGTTTTCTAAAACAGCACAACGCAAACTAGATGGACCTTGACAAACCTAACTGATCATCTCACATAGTCCTCAAATTGATTAAAATCAGTCAAGATACATAACGGAAAAAATGCAGCAGCAAATATGCCTTCCAAATAAAACAAATATTTTGACTCACTATGTGGGGTCGGCTGCATGCATCTTTTCTCTCCAATGTCATAGTAAAAGTCAAATTATTATTTAAATCTAATAAAAAAATCATCACTAATACTTTCTAACCAAGTTTTAAAGCTTACCTTTACATTTTTTTAACATAGGCCGGACATAATACATTTACTCCCCTAACTACGTCATCGAAAGGCCAACGCTTTATCTATCCAAATCATTTAAGGTGACTCATTCTAATCTTATCTACCATTGGAATTACTCCAACCTTTTCAGTATATACTTATTTCATATTATGTCTCTAAGTATAAAGCCACTCATCCACCTAATCATCCTGATCTCCACAAGACTTAATTTTATGTTTCTCTTTGAATGGCAAATATTTTGTGCCATAAAGTGTTGCAGATCTCACCATCATCTTATAGAATTTTTCCTTGAGATAGAGGGGTACCTCTCTATAGCATAATAGGGTCGATCTATTCCTCTACTTCAACCATCCAATTTGAATTCTACTAATAATATCCAACCCATTTCACCATTGCTTCGATCAATAAACTCAAGATAACCAAAACATTCACTCTTTTTAATGCTTAATCATCAAATGTGTCCCAACCCCCCTGCGCGTGCGCACATACACACCTGGAAAAAAGAACTATATTTACTACTACTAAAATTACCTCCACATATTCGATTTTAGATCTACTAAAATGAAAATCTTTAGACTCTAAGGTTGACCTCAATAATTCAAATTTTCCTTCAACTTCCTCTCTAGTCTTATCAAAAAAGAAGAATATCATTAGTAAAAAGCATACTCCAAGGTACATCCTCTTGCAAATGTCAAGTATGAACATCCATAACTAAAGCAAAAAAGATATGGGATTAAAGCTAATCCTTGATGTAATCCAATTGAAATAGTATAATACTTAGTCAAACCATCTTGTGTTTGAACACAAGTAATAGCTTATGCATACATATTCTTAATGACATGAATATAAGCATTATTAATTATTTTCTTTTCTATAACTATTTAGAGAACCTCTCTTAAAACTTTATCACATGCTTTCTCTAAATCAATAAATATCATAGGTAGGTCCTCCTTACTCTCTCTATACTTCTCCATCAAACCTCTCAACAAACATATAGCTTCCATAGTAGACCTACCTGACATAGATAATGATTTTGAGAAACATTAGTATCGCGTCGTAACCTATTCTCAATTACTCTCACCCATAATTTTAATGTATAACACATAAACTTAGTTCTTCTACAATTTACACACTGTTATGAATCACCTTTATTTTAAAAAAATAGGAACCAAAACACTCCTTCACTCATCTGGCATCTTTTTAGTCTTCAAAATAATATTAAAAAGTTTAATTCGCACACTCTTGTTCATGCTTCTAAGTGATAAGATGATCCTCTCTTTTCTTAACTAATATCTTAGCAATTACAAAATCATAAACTATAGCAAAATTTAATATAATCCTACCACCTTCATCAATCATTCGAAACTCCTAGCTATCATGAATGTTTCTAAAATCTTCTATCACTCTAAAAGCATATATTTAAATCTACTCCAATAAAAAGTCTTTTTTCAAGAGGTAAACTCTTCTTAAATCATTTTAAAATTTTAATTTTGAACACAAATCCAAACTTATTTGAGAAGCATAAGCACCTATCACATTAATAATCATAGCATTAACAAAAATCTTTAAAGATATAAATCTATCCACAATTCTATTAATTTTTATAACATTATCTTTCACTCTTATCTATAATCATGCCTAAATCATTTCTAGTATGACTACTACAAAAATATCATAGTTTAAATTAAAGCTATCAATCGTCTTAGCCTTTTCTCCAACCCATTTAGTTTCTTAAATACATTGAATATTTATCTTCCTATGAATCAGGACATCTATTAATTCTCTTAATTTGCTAGTAAGATAACATATATTCTAATTTTCTATTTTAATTCTAGCTTCATAGACTAGCTTCTTCGCTCACATCCATTCATGATGTAAAAACCATTACTTATTAACAATGCACCATGGCACCGTTGTGGCGGCTCTTGCACACTTTTTGTTGTAACCAAGCCATATATTACATCGCTTCTAAAGAATGCAATATCATTAACACATTGCATTAAAGGATTCATGTTGTGATTATTTTATAAGTTTACACTGGTTGTTAAGGCAAAACAAAATCATAGAGATCTTTGAACCAAACATGAAAGGTGGCAAAGATCAGGAATCTGAAATTCCAAACTTACAATGCCAGCTAAGGGGTTTTCTAGATCAATATTATTTAGATAACATCCTTCAGATAATAATGGTATCTAAAAAATGCTATTGTTTTGGTTCAGTATTATCATAATTAACAATGTCATGTTATCCATAAATATCAATAGTGATATTGATATTTGTTTATTTAGTAATTTATTTCAACCCTTAAATATCCTAATATCAGGATGTCCAGAGATTTTTGTGACCTATTGATGTCATCAAATATAGGATGTGAATATCATTCATGAAATTACTATTAAAAATATAAAGCAACTAGCATAGGCTGATAAAATCACAAATGCTAGTGAACCAAAAACCCACTAAATAGGAAAATTTTCCCGCAAGGAATTCCTTAAAAAATTTGTGATTAACATGAATTTAGATTGAGATTTGTACTACATTGATGGAGCACATATCTCTATATATAAAATCATTCCTGATAACCATTATGGTGTTTAATACTCCCTCGCAAAAGTTTTATAAGGAATGTCTCATAGGTATTGTGCCCCCTATTTTCTAGTAGCTAACCGTAGAACTAAACTATTACACTACGGGAAAACCCATAGTCATAAACTAAACAATAAAACAAATACAAATACTAGAAAAAAAAGACAATCACATGAGTGGGATTAGACAAATTCATATTAATTATACAAGTATTGTGCAAGGAAACCATTAAAATAATAAGGCTATAAAGACTGACGCAGCCAGAGAAATGAGAAAAAAAGTTGCAGTCCGCAAGGATAGAGTAAAGATGTTGACCTTCTCTGCACCTAAAACCTGAACAGTACTCCCAGGTTGCTTTGCTAAATTCAATAAGCTGCCACCATGAGCAATGAGGCGAGCTCCAACAAGCTCCCCAACAAGGGCAGTCAAATTTGGAGCAATGGTATTCATTCTACTTCTAAGATAATCATACAATTGTCCCCTATATTCTGAAAGAGACAAAACTTGGTCACATAGTTCTTTTATATTTGCCAGGTCCAGATCATTAACTTCAGTGCCCATGGATATGACAGCTGCTTCTTTTAACTCTGCCTCGACTTCTTCTGGTAAAACCTGTTTAAGCCAAGCAAATAAGAAAGCATTGCCAGTATAAATAACCAAAAAGTTGGAATAGCTCACTAGTAGAACAAAAACAGTACAATATTACTGATAGGGATACTTGTATCAAGAGTTCAAATCTAGTTCCTCGCACAATAAAAATTAGCACAACAATTGAAGCATGCCAAAACATGAAAACAAACCTCAGAAAAATCAAGGTTCACTGCATTTGCACGGTTTCCCATTAGCTTAACTGCTTTAGCATACTGGATATTATCTTGTACAATCTTAGCAAGCTCGGGGAAATGCCAACCGTACCATTCGCGGACTCTCATGGCATAGGTATTTAACTCTTTGTCAAGTTCATCCAGCAAACCTATTGCTTGAATAATCATTGTATCAACCTTAAAAAGTTAAAAAGGCATGGATCAGATCGGTGATAAAGATTACTAAATAATCCATTTAATGAATGAAAAAGGGGCATTTATATACATAATAAAAAAGTTGCAATAGCTTATTAGTAGAGCGAGAACAGTACTAATATTTATGATTTATATATCTAACACTCCCCCGTATCATCCTAATTATTAAATAACTTTGATGGTGGATTCGCTCAATATCAGGATTGTAGGGGGGTAGAGGAATATGAGATGCTAACAGAAGAGAGGAAGGAAGTGGCGACGATGACCATGCGGAACCTAATGAGACGAGAGAAGACGGATGAAAAAAATCAGTAAAACAAGAAAGGGCCACTGGAAAAAATCAGATCATAGATCTAGATGAAAAACGATATCCCAAGGAGATGGTGTCAACAAAATGCAAGTGCGGTTGCCGCCTCTTTTGTTGGTTCAGCTTTGGTTGCCTCCACTTTCTTGCTTGCAACTTCCACAATGGAAAGCACGGTTTCTTTCAAATATTGCTTCTATCAGATGCCCCAATTGGAATACATTTCCTCTTTTCTGTGCTACCATTTCCCTCAACGTACCATGAATTTTGTGGAAATAGCTTTATCGACCAGAGACAATGGGGATAGTAATTTGGAGGGGGGGGGGGGGGGGGGGGGGTCAGGGGTGAGAGTATTGAGGTAAATTTAAGCGCTGATAGAGATGTAAATAAATAACAATTTAATGTGATGTACTTAAATCAACCAAAGAAAATATAATAAAGTAATTTATAAGACATTGTGATCCACACTAACAAGTAAAATACAATCAAAATGGATAAAATGAAATTGAAAAAAAAAAACCGGAAATATGCAATAAGGAGAATCAGAATGTAGCGAGCAATCACCTTATCAGGGCTGAACTTTAGTTTGTATCTAGAAAGGCTGTGTGACAGGCCCAAGCTCATTGGAGCAAGATCCTGCACGCCAAGCCCAGATATGAGCTCCGTTAACTGACTTCTTAATCCCCTCATTAGCTCCATTACAGCATTATTGTGGACACAATCAATTTTCTGGCATGAATAAAAATATGGCATAAATTATTAAATATTAACCATGCAAAAAATACTAAATCTCAATGAGTGGCCATATGTAAAAAGATTTGCCAAACCAGTTTTTCTTTAATAGCGTTTCCTAGTTTGGAATCGCCAACTCCAAGGGTCTCACCCTCACAATGAGCACGCAAAAACTTGCGAAGACCCTTGCTTGGCTTGCTATCTATCAGTAAGGTGGCTGCAGTCAGGGCTTCCGCTGTATTCTCAAATTTGCTGAAAGCTTTCAGCTTAACAACCTAATGAAATTGGAAACAGATTCACGTCAAACAGGATTGAAGTCACTAGAAATGATAAATTAAACATATATTTTTACATATCGTAGCTAAGAAAGTCATTAGGGCGAATGAATCAGCACATGTGGGGATTTGCAAGGAATCTAAAAGACAAATCACCTGTCTAGCTGATTCAGAGCTCGAAAAATCCTTCCAAAAATCCTAAAAAAAATTTTAAAATTAAAAAAAAAAATCAAATTAGCACAATAGCTGGTGTGAAAATAATTAAGAAAAAAAATGAAAAAAAAAAAACAGCATGATTCACCTCTGCTCTGGATAATTTCCCTTCATCCAATACTTTGAAGAGAGCAAAACCCGCCGGAGTCTCGAATAGGACCAACATCTGCAACTAAAGCCGTCGTAATCACAAAATAAAATGTAAAATCCGGTATATCCTTGTAAATCCAAATCCCGTTTCTACTCGGATTTACGGGATTTGGCCGAAGAAGCGCGCGAAAGGGAGACAGTTACCTTCACAGCGAGTGAGCGAGCTCCCGTCGTTGCTTCAGATCAAAATGTTGTAACGTCCGATCCGACAGTAAGGAAAAGTCGTCGAAGGAGAGAAGTCGAACAGCAACGAAGGAGCCGAAGAAGCGACTCGTCCAATCTCCACACCTCCTGCGAAGCAACGAAGCCGAACAGCAAGGACGCTAAACCCTAATTAAAAGCAAACCCTAGACGCCTCAGCCATTATTGGTTAACTTAATTGATATAATTTAAAATATTAAGCACGAATTGAAGTGAATATGGCAAACGAAGATAAGAAAATAGGAGAGCTGCGGGTTTCAGTATTACCTGTAATATGGCGACGTATTTGATCGAAGCGATTTAGCGCAGACCCGCGTAAGAAAGGAGGCTGAAGGGGTACAGCGTTAGGGCTTTGGGAGTTGGAGGAGGTTTTAAGAGGGGAAGGAGCGGGAGGTGAGTGGTGCTTTACGATTGTAGAAAAAACATGATCGCGCCGATTGATGAGATTAGAAAGATCTGAGCCGTTGGATGTACAATACGGAGTATGGTAGTTTTAGCCATTGGACCATAATTGGGTGTGAATAAGGAATTTTTA
This sequence comes from Dendrobium nobile, assembly GCA_022539455.1. NCBI lineage: Eukaryota > Viridiplantae > Streptophyta > Magnoliopsida > Asparagales > Orchidaceae > Dendrobium > Dendrobium nobile. Next base: position 27,692,670 of record CM039732.1, on the reverse strand, counting down.
TTGCATCAAGTTATCTGACGTAGAGATATATCAAGTAGCCTATAATATATCGCCACGTGCTCTTATTTTTTACCGCGCGGCCCGACGACCCAACCCGAAACGAATCCGGGATTATTATGTTCGCGTAATGCTCGGTATTTGCTCGGTATTGCTAGGTACTACTCGGTATTTGCTCGGTATTGCTAGGTATTATTCGGTATTTGCTCGGTATTTTCATCAACGACTGGGAACCTTGAAGAGAAAGTGATCAAGCCGCTCCTGCGCGTTGAGGAATGTCTCGCGGACTCGTCGCCGGGCGGCGACAGTATCAAGGCTCTGAGACGCCACTGCGTTGAGCTCTTCACTCATGCCTTCGATTGCACGCCTCTCGGTGGCGATCCTGACGACGGTCGACGTTCTCACACCCCGAAGTAGCAAAAACCTGCAACGGCGTTGTGAGATCGGAGTACCGGCATCAGCGTTGTGAGATCGGAGTACCGGCGTTGATGTCTCGACGCCACCGGCTTCTCACGCTGCCTGGCGAGACTCGCATCTGAAGCTCCGTCTCGTACTCAAGCGACGAAATGCCGCAAATACTGATTAGTACCTAGCTATACCGAGCATATTCGTTCCGGGTTGGGTAGTCGGGCCGTGCGGTAAAGAGTAAGATCACGTGGCGATATATTATAGGCTACCTGATGTATCTCTACGACTGGTAACCTGATGCAATAAAAATTCGTGAATAAGGTTTTGTTTTGGACAATTCTTTTACTATTTTTTAAAGCATATTTTTAGTATAAAATTTTGGGATGGCTTTCTTATTACTTCTTAAAGCAACTTTTTAGTAAAAAAATTTAATTTTTATACTAAGAAACTTCTTTAAGAAGAAGTAAAAAAGTTATCACAAACGAAACCTAAACGCTCCATTAAAAGTTTTATTTTATATATATGATAGGTCGTCAAAAATTAAACTCACAATACATATTCAACTAAAAAACATTTTAGAGTTAAATTTAAGACATTTCAAAATCTCATTAAACAAACTTATAATTTAACTTGCTGTCTGATCACCATTATTGGACCGCCGCCACCTAACTACAATCCTTAGGCCACTTTCATCATCGTACTATCAACGTCAGAGTATTTGCCACCTTATCATCATTATTGGATAGTCACCATCTAACCAACATCACTACACTACCATCATCAAACCACTGCAACCCAATCATTGTTATTGGATTGTCGCCAGCTTATTAACATCATCAAATTGGTGTCACTCGACCACAATAGTTCGAACGCCTATCATCACATATCAACTCAAAGATATTTTATATTACTTCCTCATACTCTTGTAATATTGTCGTCACTAAATTCAGGGAATGACAAACCATGTAATTACTCACATAATGAAATCATTTCAGTTTAGCAAGATCTTGTGGTATTTTCCGTCTCAGAGTTTTTCTCGCAAATATTTTGGAGTCATCTAAACTTTTTTATTTATTTGTTTGTATGTTGAAACCTTGTACAAGACTAGTTTGCAAGGCTCTCTTGCTGTACAACCATTAATTTACAAGCCACACTAATATATATAACAAAATGCAAAAAAACTTGATCATAGACTATTTCATGAGGTAATAAAAAGTTGTCGATGCTAATGAAAGATAGTATGAGTTGGTTGTCAATGTCAAGAAAGGGTAACGGTGTAGCCCTCAAATTTATCCTAATTTTCGAAATGATAATTATCATACAAATGACAAGTATTTATGGAAATTATTAAATTTCAACATGTTTCAACTTCTAAAATAACTATTCATTGGAAAATCTCTCGGAAACTACTTTTAGAAAATAATGATTCACTCTGATAACATTTGAGTACCATTGTGAATGCTCTCATAAGAATTATGAAAATCGATCAAGCATGAAGACATTATGAATTCTTTGATGGAAAATATTGCACACAAAGGATAAGGAAGGTGTATGTAATAAACATAAATTAATTTGGTCATTCATGGATAATGACTTTCTTGATATTAGATTTACTCTTATAATTAATTGATCTTCAATTCTTATTCTAGAAACAAAAATTACTATAAATACTCTTTCTTGGACTTTTTCTTTCTTAGGTGTCCTCTACATCAAGAATTTTCTACAATATTTGCACAAAATCAATTCACAGGTGGAGAAGTCTATAGACCAAACAACATTTCGAGACAACCTCACTTTCTATTTTTTCACAACAATGACAACTCCTCTAAATATTCTTCTTAAGGGCACTTAGACAAATACAAGAGTTGATAAAACAAATCAAAATTATAAAGGAAAATGTGTCCATACACAATGATATTTTCTTACCATGAAGAAGCTAAACACATAGCAAGCAAACATGTTGTCTATATCATCTAAATCTAAAAATATCCTTAGACTATTTTGTAAGATAATATTTGTTGGTTGAAGTCAAATAGGATCTATGAGACATTTATGAGCTTTGAATAGGATCTATGGTGAAACTCGGCCTTATAACTTATTACTGTAAGGTTAAAGCTAGAAAATAAGTGAGGGAAACTAATGAGAATTGAGAGTTATTTAAAAGCTATAATGTCTCTATAAGTAAATCCTACAACATAAGTGTAACATGATCCTCTAAAATATGCTAATTCACTCCTTATTTATAGGGTTTAGGGGGGTTATAGAAAAGGATGCATCTAGAATTAATAAAAACATAATACATAATTTAACCAACGTAGACTAACACAGACATATGGACCAACTAGCTAGAAGATGTATACTTGATGCCTATCTCTATAGTATTCCCCTCAAATTAGGTCAGTGCATTCGGCAGGTGTTATACGCAATACTTTAGGATTTGACATGTAGGGCAAGCCTCTAGAAATAAGAGGCATGTCCTGAGGTGTCACATCCCAATATTTGATTAGAAAGAATTTTTCTTATGTACATATTTTTCTTTAATATTTACATACAAAGAGTATCTTTATATGATCAAATAAAATAATAAATTATAGGATCAATGTTCTTTCATTCACTTTCTTAGATAAAATCAAGAGAGTTATACACAACACTCATTGTCTAGTCTATTTTTCTACCCAATCATATATAATCGCCATGATAGTCAAAATAATGAGATTATGAAATAAACATACCTAATCTAGGTTCCAATGGGTGTCAGTAGCATCTACTCAATTGGAACATTTTCATTTTCTAAAATAACATGTGCAAGTAAAGTAAGAGTGATAACACTTGCTTAGTATGTTATTCGAAACAAACTTTAAAATTCAATATACACATAAAATAACTTACACATCAGTATAATATGGTATGAATATTAAAATATGTTCATAATGAACTAACATGATATTTATTTTATGTCTTGTAACTATCAACTATATGTTAATATGAAATCAGTGTCGACAATATGTACACATTAGAAATAGTAACATAAGCATTCATATGAAGTCTAAGGTGAAATAACATGAAAGAAAATTATACTTAATGTTTCATTTTAAACATTTCACAAATTTTCCCTTTGCCTCATTATACATCCACTTCCACTAATACATGCACTTGTTCACAATTCTCCTTCACTTCCTTATACCTCCAATTCCACTTATACCTCTATTTTTTCATATCATATATGTTCAAATATATGAAAAAAACATATGAGCATTTTGTATAGGTGCACAAGCCCTTATATATCCACTTAATGCAACTAAAATATCCAGCACTAGTCGCAAGCCCTTATATCTCCACTTTAATACACATAAAATATCCAACACCAGCCACAAACTTTTATATCTCCACATGAATGTACATAGAACCATCAATACTTTCAACACGTACAAATATGACTATTTTTACTATGAACTTAAAACAATCATTATTTTTAACATGCATAAACAACATTTGTCACTTCATAGAATTATATGACATGCACATAAAGTATCAATAATGACATACCAACAATTTCTCCATCTTAAAGAATTATATGGAATGTGCATAATGTATAAATAATGACATACATACATTTTTTCCATCTTCTTATTTTCACACATTTTCAGTCACATGAGCATATGAATGTGATATATCATCAAGTTTAGCGCTGCTGTATAAGTGGTTCATATGAGTATTTTTCCCAAGAGCTTAGCGCTGCAATATAAGTTTTTCATTATATAGAACTCAAAATGTGAATGAGGTGACACTTCAATACCTAGCGCTGCGGTGCTAGATTAATTTTTAGCACATCAAATTTTTTCAAAAATTTAATCATAATTTTGATCAATATTAAATATAGGCATACAATAAATGAAAAATATTTCTAAACATCAAAATATGAAAAATGGAAATTATAACAATTGACACAACATACATGAACACAAGATGGGTTATCTCCTAAATAGTGTTAAGTTTATATTCTTTAGGCAAACATGCATAGATTTATCAAATTGGTTGGGGTACATCACTACTACTCATCAAGTGATTTCCACTATAATATTTTTCATTCTTCTTAGGATTAACTTTAGTATTACTAGATAATGATCCATTATATTTACTACTAAATGAGATTGCAAGCTGTCCTAATCGAGTTTCCAAATTTTTAATAGAAGAAAATTGACTTTGCAATTGAGTTTCTAATAGAATCACTATCTCTTCCAAAGGTGGCTTTCTATTTTCAAACTGATTATTTTGATTAAATCTACGAGGATAATAAGGTCTAGAATTAATAACATTTTATTGATGATCGTTCTAATTTCTACCTTGATTATTTTAGCTATAATTCCATTGATTATTATCACTAACATTATTATTGGATCAATTAAAATTAGGATGATTCCTTTAACTTGGATTATAGCTATCGGAATAGGGATTATTTTATCTTCCAATAAAATTCTCATTTTCAATCCCTTGCACACTATTATCTTCATAATAATTCAAATCTTGAGCTTCCAATTACATAGATGATCCATATCCTGATCTTGAATGTACTACTACTATATGTAGTTTCTTAGAAATTGTTATAACTTGTATAATTAAAATCGACAAAGCATATGATTTATAGACTCCAACTATTGATTTACCATATCAGTAGGTCATTGAAAATTATTAATTGTGATTTCCTCTATTAATTCATATGCTTCCTCAAAGGGTTTAAACAGGGTTTAAACATTAAAGATCATCCAGTTGAAGCATCTATAATTGATTTTAGAGATCCTACCAATTTATTATAAAAAGTTTGAATAACTAACCAAATTGGTAAGACATGGTCAAGGTATTTCCTAAGCATTTCTTTAAATCTCTCACAACTTTCATAAATTGATTTTTCATCAAACTAAGCAAAATATGTGATATCATTTCTAAGTTTGACAATTTTTGGTGGGAAAATATTTAGTTAGAAATTTATGAGCCAACTCATTCCAAGTGGCTATAGAGCATGAAAGTAAAGAATTCAATCACATCTTAGCCTTGTCCCTTAGAAAAAATAAAATAATCTAAGCCTAATAGCATCATTATTAACATCATTATACTTAAATGTTATACATATTTTTTTAAAATTGGCTAAATATTAATTTAGATCTTTAACATAAGTTATTCCAAACTGGGAATTTTAAACCATCTGAATTATTATAGGTTTTAATTTAAAATTTTTAGCATGCATAGTAGGTCTATTAATACTCTAATGAATTTCATCTTTTACAGGCTTAGCACTGGCTTTTGATACTGTCTTGATAGATTGTTTGTTATATAGGACGTCTAATAAAGACTTTCGTAAGGATTTAATTACTTGAATTAAAGGGTGTATTGAGGGTACTTTTTTCTCTGTTGTTATAAATTGTTCTTTTAATGGGTTTTTAGCTCTTCTTCTGATCTTCATCAAGGTTGTCCTCTTTCGCTTTAATTATTTTACATTGTTATAGATGCACTTTTTAGATGATAAGTCTAATGATGTGAATTTTAAGAGAATTAATACTGGTGATTCATTTTCTTTATGCTTATGATGTCCTTATTATTGGGGAAGCCTCTATTCTTAATGCTGAAAGGCTTAGGGATATTTTGTAGTATTTTGCTTATTGTTATGAAAATTATGGCTTTATTTTCAAATAATTGTCTTGTGGCTAGGAATATTAGTCAGATATTGAATATTGATATTACTCATTATACTATAAAGTATCTAGGGCTTCCTATTTCTTATGAAGGCTTACTTCTTATGTAAATTATTGAGCTTCTTGCTGGTTGGAAAGCTAAAGTCCTTTCTTTTATAGGGAGATGTCAATTTCTTAAGTTTATTATTCATAACATTGTCTCTTATTGGATAAGGTGACTTATTCTTCCCAGGTTCTATTTCAAATTTATTAGGAATGTTTGTTCTAATTTTCTATTTTTTGAGGATGCAACAACTAGAAAGATTCATATTATAGCTTGAAAAGATATTTATAGCCAAAGAATGTTTGGGGTCTAGGTATTCCTGATCCTAATGCTTTATGTTTTGTTTTTATTTCTTCTCTTATTATGTGTATTTTAAATGGTTCTTACCTTTTAGCTGGTTGGGTTAAGCACAAGTATATTTCTCTTTGAAAGCCTTCTCTTAAAAAAAACATCTACTTTTTAGAAATTTATTTGCTCTATTGACTAGACTTAAAAAAGTAAGGTCTCTTTCATTATTTATCCTAATAGCTCCCTTTCTCTTTTTTGGGATCCTTGGTGTGGAGGAAGAGCACTTAATGAGTTGATTGATTATAATTCTAGTTCTTCTTTTAGAAATGCTTTTGTGGGTGATTTGATTATTTTTGGGTGCTAGTATTTCTCAATTTTTTTTACAATAGAGGTCTCTTTGGTTGTTTCTTTTATTTCCATTTATAATCAGTCGATTTCAAATATCTCTTGGAGCGGGGTGCCTCTCCCTTCTTTTAAGATGTTTCATGCAACCTTTTATAATGATTTAGCTAAGATAGAGTAGTGCTTTTTCATTTGGCATAAAAAGGTTTGTTATGAGGTTTTATTATTTTGCTTGTATGAACTTATTGAAAGATTTGAAAACAACTGATATTCTTTATAAAAGGAATCTGAATGTACCTCTTACTTGTATCTTATGTGCTAAAACAAAGAAGAATCATAATCACCTTTTCTTTGAAGGTGACTTTTCCTTTTGCATTGTTTCTGATTTGGTGTCAGGATTGGATAATTTTTTCTTAGGCCTATTCTAATTCAGATTTTTGATTTTATTCAAGCTTCTAACATGGAGAAGAATTCAAAAAATTTATTATTTCTTGCTACTTCATGCACTATATATTTTTTTATGGAGAGAAAGGAATAATAGAAGATTTGCTGGTAAGAATAATTGTTCTATTATGGTGGACAACCTTGCAAAAAATACTATTTTGGAAAAAATTGCATCTTGGAAATCTTTCCATGTTATTAAGCATTTGGTTACTTGAGACTTTACTTTGGAGGAGTTGGACAAGTTCTATTTCTGTATTGACGTCTTTTCTTTTTTCTGGTTGGATGTATTTGTTTGAATTTGGGTTATATTTGGCCTTTTTAAGATGATTTTTTATTGGTTTCTAACTTTTTTGTCTTCTATTTGGTTGGCTTTATTTGGCATATTTTGCAGTTTTTGATTTTTTGAAGGCTAGGTTTAGGGGTGGTGATGATTTTGTTAATCCGTATGTGTCCCTTGGAAGGTTGAGCCGACAACCTGGATATAACCTTGGAAGGTCATTTGTAGCAACCAAGGGATTTGTCCCTTTTTATTTGAGTTTGTTGGAAGGTTGGATTATCTTTCAGCTATTGTTATGGATAGTTTTATCTTGATTGTTAAATGGGTTTGACCCTTTTGAAGCTTTGTTTTTTTTTTTTAATGCCAAGGAGGGCATCATTTCCAATACGAGTCCTTGTGGTTGGGGTTTTTTTTATCTTCTATCTTGAGTTTTTTAATTACTGCTTAATTTTTGTTGCAGGAGTTGTATTCTTGTGATTATGTTGATCTACTTGCAGATGGTTCGATCACTGGATGAAGAGTTGTTTGCTGGATGTAACAGTCAGTATGAGGCCCTCTTCTGGTGCCTGTGTTGAAGATGTTTGTGGATGGGGTTTGGTTATCAACTTGGATTGATAAGATTTCTACCTTTCAGCTCTTGTTCTAGGCTGTATTCTATTGGTTTGATTCTCTTCTGGGGTATTTATTTGTTGCTTAGTAGGAAATTTTTCTCATTCTAATGGTATCTTTCTTTTTAGATGACAATTTAATTTTATTACATAAGTGATAAGTTTTTCTTTTATTGTCTTATATTTGTGTTGCATTATAATTTATATCCTTATAAATTTATTATTATTTAATGAAGTTGGTCATGATCGATCCTAATTAAAAAAAAAATTGCTACACGCAGCTTTTTATTTGATCACATTCGGGTAGACCTAAATAGTTGAGAGATTAGTATGTGCGGATGCCGATCGCAGTTTATCGTCCGGAGACTAATTATAATGCACCACATCAGTAGCACCGAGCCAAATACCAAGGGCGATAACGAGCCTTATACCGAGTAGTAGGCCACCTGAGGCTTCATTTGGAGTTAATTTTTTTTTCTTCTTAAAATCATTTTTTAATATAAAAATTTAATTTTTTAATAAAAATATTTTTTTATGAAGCAATAAAAAAAGAGTCCCAAAAAACTTAGACTCATTTTGGTTGGGAGTTCGCACAGAATAATTTCGCTACGTGGTGACAGTTCACCACACCAATGCTCTCGCTTCACCACGCACCTGCGCCGCTGTACCCTTGTGCATGAGATTCTCCTAAATTTTTCTTTTATTTCAACCGAAACCTAGCGAGCGGCAACGCTCACCGACGTGCAAAAGAATTGCACTGAGAATTCAAAGGGAGAGAGACAGATGGGGAGATAGTTATTGCAACTCTCTTTCACTCGGGCACCGGCTAAAGGAAGAAGAGAGGGGAAGTTATGACAGGTAAAAGGTTCAAGAAAGCGAGAGGCAAGCAGCCTGAGAATCAGGCCTTTCTTAACGAATCCTCGCGAGTTCGAGTTGGGAAAATCCTCGAAGACTTCCGCGAATCCGATGGAGAAGGTTCTCAAGTCATCTGACACTCTATTTTGAAGCAGCCGTTCTGCGGCTGCTTATCATTTTAATGTTTATGTTTCAATCTTTTTTTTTTTTGGCAATGTAAGAAATTGCTCTTTGGGTTTTTTGAGCCGACAAATTCATAACATTAGCTCCAATGCTATTACTTTTCAATCACTGTTTTCGTTTAGGTTTCTGTATGGAAGCCATTAGCTATTTGCAGCGGCTTGCGCGTCTTGGAACCTTGAATGTGATCTTTAGGGGCTGTTTGACAACAAGTAGGATTTAACTTTAGTAAGATTTAGCAAGTCCTCTAAATCCGGATTTAGAAATCCCCGGTAAGTTAACTCCTGAAAAACTGTTTGGCAAGAAAGTTGTTAAATCTTATGAAACTGTTTGACACTGTTGTGCAGGATTTAAGATGATTGGTTCATTTAAAAATTAAATTTTGACGTGTTCTGAATTTAATTTAAGTGTTAAATAGGATTTTCTAATTAATTTCAATTTTAATTATCATGAATAATTTATAATGATAAATAACATAATTAGAAGTTTGCTTGATTATCAAATAATTTAGTTAATAATTTAATTATTAATTATAGTACTAATTATCAAACTATTTATTTTGGTGTTAATTTAATAAGTATTTGATATTTAATTATATTGATAATTACCTAATTAATTAGTTAATTGTTTTTTAGGAGTACATGGGATTTATTTGTTACGTGGATTAATTTTCGATTGTAAATGGACCTAATAACAGGAAGTGGTGAATAAACTGGTGTGGGGTTGGCTGATTGCCTCTAGTAAAGATGGAATTTTCTGCTTGCATAATTGAAATCTTAAAACTGGTTTGCTGATTGGTTTCAGGCGAGTAGAAACCCGTACTAAAAAATTACTTATTTTGGTATTTGCTTTTGTTATTTAGTTGGCCAAAAAAGTGGAAAGGCACTTCAAGTGAGGAATTGATACAGGAGGATTATTCTACCGACTTGGAACTATTTTGTCCAAATGTGTGTTGGATTGAGTAAATATGCTATCCTTATATTATTTGTACAGTTACCTATTTTGAAAGTACAATGACTAAAACCTCATAGAATTGACTTATGTGGTTTCTACTTCTAGATTTGAGAGTTGCCTTTTTTCTATTAATTTTTGGGGTACTGAACATTACTATAAATCTGGGAAAATTTTTTAATCAGCATGACAAGCATGATCGACTTGCCTATTTAGCTTTAATTGATTGGGCAACATAGTATAAACTTCATTTTTATAAGTTGTATTTTGATTTTAAATTTAAGACAAGATTTTTTTTTTGTGGAGTTTATTTCTGACTAGATAAGAACTTTTAACTTCCCATAGGGTTCAATGACAAACTATTAGTGGTGAGTCAAAGTCAAGGTCAGTTGGACTTGGATGTCATCGAGCATGTTTTGACTCGCTACTTATATAAAATTAAGGTTGAGATTGCTAAATTTGAGAAAATAATAATAATGAGGCTTTCCCCAAGAGAAGATAATTACTTGATATGTATGTTGACAAAACATGGAAATCCACATGCCATGTTAATCAGATAGTTGACCATTCTTGTTTTGAACGAGTCCAGGTCTATGTTGATTGATCAACTTAGGCTTTGTTTGGGACGGCTTTCTTACTGCTTCTTAAAGAAGTTTTTTAGTACAAAAATTTAAATTTTTTTACTAGAAAACTGTTTTAAGAAGCAGTTAGAAAGCCATCCCAAATGAAGCATTAGTTTCAAATATAGGCTAGTCATTGACTTCTTGATAATTGGAAAGTTGTAAATTAGGCAAAATTCAAAAAAGTACTATTTTAGATGGAGTGATATTTATAAAAGTCTTACTCATGAGTCAACTCAGATGTCATAGTAATAATGGTAGAGTGTGACAATTACTCAACACGACAAATTGCACAAAGAGAAGCCGAGCATATGTACTATTGTCCAACCTTAAAGCAAAATGCTTAGCAGTTATTAAGATATGTAGAAGTTGCCAATTTCAAATCTCAACTTAATTCCATCAGATCATACAAAAGCATAAAATTTGCTCATAATCACTAGAGTTGGTCAAAGTTGATCTTAGAAAGTTCAAGAGTTAGAAAAAGGGAATTGCCTCCGATTTAAGAGTCGTTCTAACAAGCAATTGGCTCCCCTTTACCATAGCATAAAATGGGATACCTATTGATATTTTTATGTTCATAGTCAGGCTACATAAATTTTTTTTAACTTGGTTATTATTACCAAGGATTTTTTATGGTGATGTTTAGTTGAAATTATATTACTAGAGACTAAGTGACTCTAAATCATTCAGGATTATTCATGCATTTCTAAGTTAAACTCAAGAATCGAATGGATATCCTTATAACCTCAATAAGAATAAGGTTGAGGCGAAAATGGTCTATATATAGTATTTTTTAGCTAATGCTCTGTGTTTGAATGATCCTTTGTTTGAATTTATTTAGCAATGCTAAGGGGTTAAATGATTTTTCTCTTTTGGCCGGCTGCTAGGAAAAAGGAGGGATGATGGTGGAGATGGGGGCCGACGGCTTGGAGAAAGGGAAGGAGTCGGTGGAGAAGATAAACCACGAGCCTGAACGCTTCTTGCGGCTGATGGTTAATACTTTTCCCTCACATAGGGACTTCAAACCACGAGCCCGGACGCTTCCTGTGGCTGGTGGGTAATACGTTCTTCACCTAGGGACTTCACCTCTCATAAGAACTCTCAAAGCTATCAAGAACGAAGTGTTGAATTTTTTTTCTTAATAATCATCCATTCCCTCAAAAGAAGAGGAAGGGGGCTATTAATAACCAAAATATAATAATAAGACAAATGACAAAAATGCCCTCTGGGGTCACATATGCCTACTCCCTCAAGTGAGGGTAAAAAATGAAAAATGCACAAATAAATCAAAATACAAATAATAACTCAAAATAAAGTGGTACAATCATGGCCGTCGATCTTCAGCTCCTCTGGTAAACTTTCACGGTTGTATGTCCTCATTAGTCAGCTTGTGCTACCAACCCACTAACAATGGTGATTTGTGTCATTGATGATGTTAACAATGTGACAGGACAACCACAACATTGGTTGCGCATTATGTGAACATCTCAGTGGTGGGGATTGGGAGGTTTGGAATCTTGAGATCAAATTTTGCTTAGGAAAAATCGGGTTTTATTTAAGATAGGTTTATTCTGAAAAAAAGAAGTTTTAGCATATTTGTTCTTATGACGATGAGTTCATCTTTTCTTTTGGTCTTCTTAGTTACTTAATCCTTGTATAGCGAGATGTCTATCTTTTCACCACTTCTGTATTATTTAATTTTATTGTTTATTGACTGAAATCATTATTTTGCAAGCTTGTAAAATCCTTTTGTGAGTTGTCACCTGCCTTAATCCAAGTATTCTAACTTTTCTTAGAAAGTATAAAACCCTATCAGCAACCTCTTCTTAGCATTAGTTATTCATACTAATTTCAATTTCTGTGTTTAGAACTTCGTTTAATGATATTAAATTTGATTATTCATGTACAGGCTGAGTAATTTAAAAGGTTGCTTATTTGTATTTTGACATTATAATTACATTGCTGTCTTTTTTTTTTTTTAAATCTTCAGTATACACATTTGAACCTGGTTTATCAAAACAAGAACGAGCAGCAATTCACGAAATGTGCAGAAAAATGGGGATGATATCGAGAAGCTCTGGGTGTGTATATAGCACTCTAGCCTGTATTTTATTTTGTTTCTTAATCTTTAAACATTCTTTAAAGACATGCATTTATACCGTAATGTAGAGTGTGGCGCTATGTTTTGTTCAGGATCAGCATTTTATTTGTATGCTGCTAAGTGCGTACATGCATATGAACATTTTATTTATTTCATGTGGACTATGAAAGTAGCTCTGTAACCTCCTGGCATGCAATATCTTTGGGTAAAAGACGGAAGTTGAATTTTTTTGATGTGTCCCGTGTAGTCCCATACTTTCCTTAGTGTCAATTTAGTCACTCAACATACTTAAGTTTGAATTAATTTGGCCCTACAGTCAACTTCAGCCTGTTTTGGATGTGTTGACAAAAAAAAAAAAAAAAAAAAAAAAAAAAAAAAAAAAAAAAAAAAAAAAAGAGAGAAAAAAGAGAGAGAGAGAAAAAAAAAAAAGAAAATTCAAACCAAGCGAAGCAACGCTCCTGTCTCCAAGCCGGCCCCACCTCACGCGATCTTCCTAAATGATGCAACTCTTCGCTCATGTAACTTCCTCATTCGACGTAAAATTCCCTCTAAGCCCACTCTTTCCATTCATTCGAATACAGACAAGCAGGATGAAGAAACCGCTCAGCCTCGCCTCTCTGCTTTGCACATGAAGGGCTGAAGCCCATCTTCATCCAGTCGCTTGTCGAACTTCCAGCGAGACCTGACCTCCAAGCCGCCGTTGTCGACCTCTTTCTGACCCACACGAACCTGATGCCTGAAGCCCCAATCCGACTTCGTTTGCTTGGTGTGAGAGATTCAAAGTCGCACCATCTCATCATTCTTCTGTTGGATCAGAAGCAATGACGACGACGGGAGTCTGCTCATTGCAAAGGTAGCCATATTTCTTCCTTTTGCTCGCTTTTTCGGCAAACCCTATGAATTCGTCGAAATTCTCGAATTTAGTAAATCTAGGATTTACAGCAAAGAGAGGGAAACTGAATATTTAACTCATTGTGAGATTTAATAGTGCCCTAAATCTTGTTTGGCAAGATTTATCATAATCCTGCTCAAATCTTGCATAAATCCTGCATCCAAAATGCCTGTACAATCAAGCCTTATACACAATCAATTCAGTTTTCGTCTCTACCGTATGAAGTATCGCCTTTAGCACTTTGCTTGCAAAGTTATGAAATTCAAATTGCTAGGGCTACATACAACTAATTCTAGTCGATTGTATTGGTTTAAGTCATTAAAATCATAATTGTTAAAAAAATTTGCAAAATTTAAATGAGCAGTCACCCAATCGATGATTTTGCGTCGTTGACCTTAGGTTTGGTCGGGTTGTTTTTTAAATTGAAGACCTCGCACTGTTGACCTTAGGTCTGGGCTGTCTGGTCGAATTGATTTTAAATGAAGACCTCACGCTGTCAATCATAGATCCAACCAAGAGGATTTCAAAGCGAAGACCTCGCACCATCGATCTTAGATACAGCGGGGATGATTTCAAAGGAAAATGCCATCTGAACCTCCCCTTCTTGGGAGGGGACGATGAGAGGTTGTCTAAATCCTTCAGGACACTAGGGAAATTCCCTAATTGAAGCAATTGGAGAGCAATTTAGATTTTAATTAATCAATCGATTAAATTTTAGTTAAAACTAATTAATGGAGATTAATTAATTAAAATAAATAAATAATTAAAATTAATTAATTAAAATTTATTGATTGATTAAAATTAATCGATTAATTGAAATTAGTTAATTAATTTTGATTGATTAATTAAAAATAATTAATTATAATCAATTGATTAAGAAAAAGTAATCAATTAGTTAAAATTAATTGGTTAATTAAATTAATTAAAATCAAATTTAATTAACTACTTAGTTTTAGTTGTTTAATTAAAGTTAATTAATCAAAATTTATTAATGTGAATTAACTAGTTAATTTTAATTAATTGGTTAATTTAAAATCCATAAGCAAATTTAGAAAGCCAAGAGCAATTAAAATTCATGAGCAATTTAAAAGAGAGTATTGGAATTTAAATTTAATTGGTTGATTAAAATAAAAATTTTAGTTGATTAAATTGATTTATTAATCAATTAATTTGGAGAGGGACACTTTAATAGGTGAGAGTTTTCTATTTAAATGATAAAAAATATTTAAAAAAAGAAAGAGCAATTTTTACTAGTCAGCATGTACAACTCAACATTGAAATTCTCAAACACATTGATCTCCAATCTTTGTACAAACAACTATCAACTCAACACTGAAACTCTCAATCATACTGCTCTGCAAACCCTCCAAACTTTCCAGCTCAAACACAAAACTCACAAACTCTATTCTTCAGAAACACTGTAAACCCTCTAAACTCTAAATTAACACGAGTTTCTGCAACAAGCAAATAAAATTCATTAGCATTGAAATAAAAATGTTAAATCAGGAAAGAGAATTAGTGTTGCACTAATCTACTGAAAGAAAATATAACAGGCTATTGAAAGTAGAACATGCTACTGGTAAAGTAACTAATAGTACAATTTATGACACTGAAAAAAAGAGCAAAGTACTATAGCAGAAACACTAGTGTCTCACAATAACTGCTGGCTAGTAAGTGTCGAGCTAGTAAACAACTGAAAAACTCCAGTCTAGTGTTAAGCTATTAAATAACTATTGTCCACTCAAACAAATAAACAATTAAATCTCTGGGCATCTTAGCCTATAGGGTTAGGTTGTAAGACCCACAAGTGAGCTACTTCCATTGGAAGTAGTAAGACTCGTCTTACCCAAATAATTAAACAACTTCTAATAGGAGTTATGAGACATACTATTGGAAAATTTTTAAATGAAATATCAAACCCTCAAACAAAAAAATTAGCAGGCATCTTAATCTAAATGATTATGTTGTAAGACCCATTTTTATGCAACTTCCAAAGGGAAGCTGTAAGACCTACGTAAATAATTAAATCAAAGGATAACCTTGCTGTAGAGCTAGGTTGTAAGACCTATTGACGGGTAACTCCTAAATTGAGCTGTAAGTCCCACTCCAAATTAAGCCTACAGGCAACTTTTAAGAGAGTCGTAAGACATGTCAACCAAAACAATTGGGTAGCTTAGCGTATAGGGCTAGGTTGTAAGACCCGCTACCAGACAACTTCTAAGTGAAATTGTAAGACTTACATTTTAAGAAAATTGCTAAATAAATTGCAATAATCCTAAAATCTAAACAATCAAATTCAAATTAACTTGCAAATTAGCATATAAGACTAGGTTGTAAGACTCACTGATTGACTACTTCTAATAGAAGCCATAAGATTCATTTTTTGGGCTACTTTCAATGAAAGCTGTAAGTCCCGGCCCAAATTCAAACACCTGAGTTACTTCTAGTAGAAGCCATAAGACCCGGTTCAATTCAAACTTTTGGGTAACTTCTAAACAAAGTAAAAAACCCTAAACTAAACAAACTACTGAGTATTCTAATATATGTAACTCCAAAAATCCAATAAAATGTAAACCCACATCTAATTACCTTAGTCTACTTGGAATTCCTGAGAGGCAACCCATCATGGACACTACGGTCTCGTTAATGTTAGTAGGCTGAAACCTAAGATATACTCTGGACGACAAAATCACGAGATCTTGATAGGGTTTACCTCCATTTTTCCCACAATTGAGACTAAAATAGCTAAAATTTATTCATTCTTAATTGAGAGTTCTCTATTATGCGTTAAAAGAGGTAATTAATTATGAGTGCTTGTGCTCATGGGAAGGTTGGACCCAAATCTAATTAAACCTTGACACTACACTCAGGGGAAATCTGATTAATTACAATCTGACTTAAGGGAAATGTAATCCTATGTCTGTAAAGCATGATTTGTGCCGATGCGCCATTTTTCTTGAGCCAACAAAATGGAAATTGGTACTCCAAAATTGAAGCTTTTTATGAAGGCATTTTTTTTAATATTTTAGGTGCAAGTTCATTGTAATTAATGAGGTTGATCCTAAAAGGTCTATAATATCCTAATGGAACACACCTTTAGCCATTAATGTGAAAAAAATACATCATCGGTTAATATATAACTGTAAAGATTCATGCTGCGGAAAATGGCATACTGATGTCACTGACTTGCTGTATTGGAGTTGTTGAGGCAATTTGGGGCCAAAAACTGGCATTATAACATAGGTTTTGTTAAGGGTAGATATGTCTGTATCACTGCAGAATATGAAATGGGTAAGTGATTGAGAATGAGGGATGATTCTTTGCTGCAGCTGTGAAGATTAGCATGAGAATGAGGTGCAAAGAGTGGGAGAATAGAGGATCGAGGTAATATGTGAGAGATGGCAGACTACTTCTTGAAGGTAGTGGAGGTAGGGGCTAGTCGGTGACGTTGAAAGTCACAAAATCATTAAAATGACAGATCTTATTAAAAATTGATGGGGGGAAGGGGACTAGCTGAGTTTCGTGCCTTGCACGAGTTGTCATAAGAAACCTTAGAGCAAGGTAAGGTGAAGTTATGTGCAGTCTAGTCATTCGACCTCTTGAGTGGATTAGCTGCTAACATGGTGATGGGCAAGGGTGATTGAGTGCATTCTGCTTGTGTCTGACTTGCTTATGCCATTTTTCTTCTTTAAATTAAATACACATGGGTGCATTGGATGCGGCATTTATGTTTCAGAAGCATAGGATCGATATTGCTTGTTCATTTAGTGTATGGAAGTTGAATTTTAAGTTATTCAGCTATGCCTTCAAAATTTCTTTAATTGTACTTTATATTTCAAAAAGACAGGCTTTTGTGTAGGCTCTTGAAGAAGTTTGGTCACCTAAAGTTAACATGCTTTTTGAACTCAAACCATCATCAAAAGCTAAGATAGCTTCTTTCATAAATGTCTTTTATTCTTAATATCTAATTGATCTTGAGTTTAAGGGATATAGAAGGGTTAAGGATTGAAAACAAATTTACAAGGGAATGCTTATTATCTTCCTAAGAGCAGGAGTATTTACAAAAATAGAATTATATATATATATATATATATATATATGTGTGTGTGTGCGCGCGCGCGCGCGCGCGTGCGCGGGGGCGCGTGAGAGAGAGAGAGAGAGAGAGAGAGAGAGAGAGAGAGAGAGAGAGAGAGAGAGAAATTTCATTACAATCCCACAGGTGTTAGCCTAGAGACTATTGTCCCTTTGGAGGGATGTGACTCTTACCAATTAAGTGGTCAAATTGTTTTATTAACTGCATGCATAATAAATTCATAATTTTTGCACATATGTAGGATTAAATATTTCTTGATTTTGCTCTATTTGAGTGCTTTCAAATTAAGCTGATTATTACATGCTACTCTTTCTTCACGTTCAGAAGCTCTTAATATAGTTGCATGTGATTTTTCATCTTTGATCATTGTAATTCAGCATCTTCAGTTTACAACAATCAAACATACCCCCTTGAACCTTAATATTTAAAGGAATGGTGTCAACACCGTCTTTCAGTTTTTTTACTATATATTAAAGGATTCATGTCATAATTGTTCGACAAGTTTTACATTGCTGTGGAATATGTAACATAACTCTCAATTTTTCTCATCCAAGACTTGGGACCCAACAACTGTAGTGTTTATATATATATGATTGTTAAAACTGAGAATTTGAGAGGGAAAAGCTTGAAATTATTCATTACAATCTTCCCTATTTATAGATCTATACAGGATATCCTAATGAGGAAATAATAAATTGCAGATTTAATACATAAAAATATTTCCTAAATTTGCTCCTTCATTATGGCGTGATCCATGAGAGTATCCCACGGATTGACCTTTGTGTCCGTTGGATCATTTGCACTATGAACGGCTGGATTTCAGCACTCCCCCTCAAGCTGGGAAATATGGATCTGTCATCCCCAGCTTGTCAATCATTCTGAGAAAGGCAGAATTGTCCAATCCTTTAGTATGGATATCTGCAAGTTGATCCTTTGATGATACATGGTCGACACTTACTAGACCACTGTCTAGTTTTTCTTTAATAAAATGTCTGTCCACTTTTATGTGCTTGGTCCTATCATGTTGGACTGGATTGTGGGCTATGCTGATTGCTGATTTGTTGTCACAATGTAGCTTCATGGGCTCATCCCACTTAACCTTTAAGTCTTCTAGGATTATTTTAATCCATAGTAGCTCACATATTCCCAAGGCCATAGCTGGATATTCTGCTTCTGCACTAGATCTTGCCACCACATTCTGTTTCTTGCTTCTCATGTAACTAAGTTACCTCTAAGAAATGTGCAATACCCAGAGGTAGATCTTCTATCAACCGGTGATCCTGCGTAGTCAGCATCCGTGTATACTTCTAAGGTTATTCCTCGATCTCTCTTAAAGAGGATTCCTTTTCTTGGTCTTCCTTTTAGGTAGTGCAATATCCTGTTTACCGCTTGCATGTGAATTTGCTTTGGATTCTGCATAAACTGACTGACCATGCTTACAGCAAATGCTATGTCTGGTCTAGTGTGGGAGAGGTAGATCAATTTCCCTACAAGTCTCTGGTAGGTCCCTTTATCTACATCTGGATCTTCTTTAGCTTCCCCCAGTTTAAGATTAGGTTGTAGTGGTGTCGGTGCTGGTTTACAAGCAAGTTTACCTGTTTCTTTTAGAAGATCTTTGATGTATTTCTGTTGTGAAATGAAGATTCCTTTGCTGGAGTGAGCTGCTTCAATTCCGAGGAAGTATTTTAGTCTACCAAGTTCTTTGATGTCAAATTCCTTAATAAGACTTTTCCTTAAACTGACTTTCTCCTCTTCATTATCTCCAGTCAAAATAATATCATCAACATACACTAATAATATTGTGACTCCCCCTGAGTCTGAGTGTTTGAAGAATAATGTATGATCCCCTTGACTCTGTTGATACCCATTCAGAAGCATGAATTTAAAGAACCTTCCGAACTAGGCCCTTGGTGATTGTTTGAGCCCATATAGAGCTTTTTTTTAATTTGTACACCTTGTTACCTTCAGATTTTTCTTTAAACCCTGGTGGTATTTCCATAAATATCTCTTCTTCTAAATCCCCGCGCAGAAATGCATTTTTCACATCCAATTGTTCCAAATGCCAGTTGTACTTGGCTGCTAGTGAGAGTAGTATTCGGACAATATTCATTTTGGCTACAGGCGCAAACGTTTCTTGGTAATCAATGCCATATGTTTGAGTGAACCCTTTTGCCACCAGTCTTGCCTTATATCTCTCAAGTGTGCCATCATCCTTGTATTTTACTGAGAACACCCATTTGCAGCCGACCGATTTTTTCCCTATTGGTAAATTGACGATCTCCCATGTTTTGTTCTTTTCCAGGGTATGCATTTCATACTTAATGGCATTTCTCCAATTTTTATCTGATAAGGCCTCAGAAACATCTTTAGGAATATGGATATCTTCTAATGTAGCAAGGAAATTTTTGTGTGACGATGAGAAGTTGTTGAAGGATATAGAGTTGTTTATAGGGTATAAGGGAGGTGGTGAGCTTACCTTATTTCCAGGAGATGGTTCAGATTCTTGGATCTGCTTTGGAGCACAGCTTGAGCTTGTATGTCTAGAGTAAACCTTTCCAAATCTAATGATAGCTTTATCATTTGTTTCCCTATCTTGGGTTTCAGGTCGATTGTTTTGAGGTGGTGGAGGAAGGTCAAGAGGTTCTAGTTCATTTTATTCATCTTCCTCAAGTTTAGTCTCCCCCTGAAGATGAGTTTTTGAAAAATAGGAATTTTGCTCATCAAAGGTAACATCAATATAGACAAACGTTTTTCTTGTGGGTGGATGATAACATTTATAACCTTTTTGGGTAGCTGAATATCCAACAAAGATGCATTTGAGTGCTCTTGGATCTAATTTTCCTCGCTCCTGGCTGTGAATATGAACATAGGCAGTGCATCCAAAGATTTTGGGTGCAAGATTATGATGGGTTCGAAACTCTGGGTAAAAAGAGGACAAGGTCTCCATTGGAGTTTTGAGGCCTAAGGCTGTGGAAGGTAATCGGTTTATGAGATAAGCTGCAGTTAAAAGAGCTTCCCCCCAATAGGATTTGGGTGTATTATAGTGAAATAGGAAAGCTCGGGTGGTGGCTAGAAGGTGGTCATTTTTTCTCTCTGCAACCCCATTTTGTTGTGAACACATGAGGACTCATGAATGATCCCTTCACTCTTGAAGTAGGAGGAAAGGGTTTGGTTGAAATAATCTTTGGCATTATCAGAGCGGAATCTCCGTATTTTTACCCCGAATTGATTTTGGATCATGGAATGAAAGACTGGAAGAATGGTACTGACATCAGATTTATTTTTAAGGAGATAGATTTAAGAGACTCTAGTGCAATCATCAGTGAAAGACACAAACAAGCGTGCCCCAGAGATATTGGGGATTTTTTAGGGTCCCCATATATCAATATGAATAAGGTAGAAAGGAGTGCCACATCTCTCACTTTTGTTTGGGAATGAGGTTCTTTTATGCTTGGCCAACTCACAGGTTTCACAATGAAATTTTTTATTTTCTATTTTCTATTTTCTGGAAAAGTTGTGGATACATATGTCTTAGGACATCAAAAGATGGATGTCCTAGTCTATAATGATGAAGCCAAATAGTGGAATTCCTATCGACTAGGGATAATATAGAGCAACTATTTTTAGATTGGTTTGGTTCTTCCAGGTAGTACAATCCTTCTTTCTCCTTAGCAAGTCCAATTTTCTTCCCCGATCTCTGGTCCTAAAATAAGCAATAAGTAGGGTTAAATAAGGCTTGGCAATTATGATTATTGGTAAGTTTCTGTATTGATATTAGATTTGTGGATAATTGTGGTACGTGGAGGATATATTTCAGGGTGAGTATGGGAGATAATATGATGTCTCCTTGGCCAGCTATCGCGGTAAGAGAACCATCAGCAGTGATGATTTTCTTGTTGTTTGGGCAAGGAGTATAGTTTATGAGGTGGGTAGGTGAGTGGGTCATGTGATCTGTGGCTCCTGAATCAATTATCCATAATTCCTTTAGATGATTTCTGGAAGCACTTAAACTAAAAGAAATTGGAGTCTTACCTGAGAGTGCAAGTGAAGAAGAAGCATTTGGTTTTTCAAGAGACCATGAGTCGTTTTAATTTATCAATATCTTCTTTATTGAATTCTCCAAGGCTGGACTGTTCTTCTGACTTACTTATAGTGTTGTTGGCATGTGATGCATTCCTTGTTTCACCTTTTTGATTCCACTCCTTGCTGGGGTGTTTTCCATGTATTTTCCAACACGTTTTCTTTGTGTGTCTTGACTTTTTGCAATAGCTGCACCAAGGTGAGTCATTGTCTTTGAATTTTGAAGAATCTTTACCATTCTCCTTCCATGACGATTCTTTGTTCATCACCATTGTTGATCTTTCAACTGCCTTCGCTTCTAACATCACTCCTTGTCGGCTTTCTTCTGCACGGATGAGGGAAATTGTTTCATTGAGTGATGGCGTCTCCTCCTTGCCAAGAATTTGAACCCTAACTTGGTTAAATTTTGCATTTAGTCATGTAAGAAAATCATAAACTCTATCTTTTTCAATAAAGTTTTTTAGAATCGCAGCATCTTCCGGATATCTAGTTTCTATGCACCTATAGTGATCCAGTTCTTGCCACAGATTTTGTAAAATGGTGGCATACTCCGTCACGGTCTTACTCCCTTACTTTGTGCTTCCAACTTTGATTTTAATTTCAAAGATTTGGGACGCGTCTCGAGCTTTGGAGAAGGTCTGTCTGGCAGCATCCCATATGTCCTTTGCAGTTGAAAGGAACATAAATGTATCGCTAATTTCTGGAGTCATGGAATTCCATAACCATAACATAATCATGGAGTCTGCTTCATCCCATGCCCCAAAAATAGGATCTCATTCTTTTGGTCCTCCTCCAAGGAGGTGATGTATTTTCCCTTTCCCCTTCAAGTAGGTCTTCACAAACTGAGACCACTTTAGGTAGTTCTTCCCATTTAGACGATAGGAAGGTTGCATGCTTTGAAGGTCACCTTGTCCTTGGTGTACCATCGATTCCTCGGTTTGATCAACACTTTGAGAGGAGTTGATTTCTGACATTGGAAAGCAATTAAGGCTTCCTAGAATTTTTCTTGTTCGACAATAAAGGTCGAAAGATAAAGAGTTTTTTTTTGACTTACTAAAAACAATCGAGCCTCTTAAAAAAAAAACTCAAATTTGAAAAAACGGGAAAGAGCAGACAGACAGAGAGGGGTCTTGCTCTTGCGATCGGGACTCGCTCGTGCGATCCTGGAAGCAAGCGGGTTTTCGTGCGATATCTCCCTCCATCGCTTGATCGGACGACACCTGCTTGCACGCAGGATTAGCTATCGCAGGAAGCCGCTCGGTTAGGGCACACACGCACACGGGGAGCCGCTCGGCAGGTGTCTTTTCTTCCGGTCAGGTCGAAACACCTTCGCCGATCTTCTCTTCCTGTCGGATCGGGTAGGTACGACGCTTCTTCGGCTCCGTCTCCTACGTGGATGTTCGACTATCCTGCTGTCGACGTTGGCGGAATCGGAAGTTTTACCTGCTGCAGCGACTTCCGTCACAGCTTCCGTCTTTGGTGTGAGCTGTGGTCTGCTTCAGCGACTTCCGTCACTGTATGTCCCGTCCGGCTTCGGCGCACACAGAGTCGGCAACGATCAAGTGTCGGATGCTCGGAGCTTCGTCTTCTTTTTCTCCAACGATCTAGGATCGTTCTTCAATGGCAATTAAGGCCGGTGTCTCTGATACCATGTTAAAACTGAGAATTTGAGAGGGAAAAGTTTGAAATTATTCATTACAATCTTCCCTATTTATAGATCTATACAAGATATCCTAATGAGGAAATAATAAATTGCAGATTTAATACATAAATAATACATAAAAATCTTTCCTAAATTCGCTCCTTCATTATGGCGTGATCCATGAGAGTATCCCACGGATTGACCTTTGTGTCCGTCGGATCCTTTGCACTGTGAACGCCTGGATTTCAACAATGATAAATTTCATTCCAATCCCACCATATCATTCCAATCCCACAGGTGTTGGCCTAGTGACTATTTTGTTCCTTTGGAGGGATGTGACTCTTGCCAATTAACTGGCCAACATATGCAGGATTAAATATTTCTTGATTTTGCTCTATTTGGGTGCTTTCAAATTAAACTGATTATTACATGCTACTCTTTCTTCACGTTCAGAAGCTCTTAATATAGTTGCATGTGATTTTTCATCTGGTATTGATCATTGCAGTTCAGCATCTTCAGTTTACCACAATCAAACATACCCCTTTGAATCTTAATATTTACAGGAATGGTGCCAAACGCCATCTTTCAGTGTACAAAAGCAAAAAGAAAAACCAGATTAATAACAAGGAAGGAGAGCTGGTTACCTCTCTGCGCTTTTCTGAAGAGGCAAAAGCTATTATGCAAGATCTATTTATATGCTACCCCCCTGATTCTGGAGAATTAAGTGAAAAAAATTTACAAAACTGTAGCAAAGCAGTTTATGGTGCACATTGGAAGCAAGATACTTGCTTTTTGAGGCCTTCAATGTGCAAGGATGAAATTAAAAAGAAGATGGGGCTGCATTCATTAAGAATGAAAGACTCAAAATTTAGAAAGGTTGATTTCCTATTTCTCTTTTGTTTTTTTTTTTGAATATTTGAGGCCTTGGTATTGGTTTATTGATTCTTTCCATGCTGTATTTGAATGCGTTTCAAATTTATGCATTGGCTATAGCTGAATGATTATACATGCAGGTTGCAGAAGATAGAGCTAAACTTCCGATTGCAACCTATATGAATGCTATCACATCAACTTTACAAGCTCACCAGGTCCATTTAGTCATTTACTTTTCTTTGTACACTTGTCCAATTTCTACTCGTATGTTGATGCTTTTTCTTAACTTCTGGTCCCAACTCCAGTATGCGTGCTTATTCCTTTGATCACTTTCTTGCTTTGCTTATGATTTGTTTATATGTACGTGCATGCATGTTGCTAGAATTCAAAAAAATAAAAAAAAGTATGATAAAAATATAAAATTAATGAGTATCATAATAGTATTGTATTAAATCAATTTACATTTTTTTTATTTCTTAATCTTAATTTCTTGGAGGAAAGTTGAAAATGACTTAATGGACATATACACTTCTATTATTCTAGTCCTCATAATATTCCATGGTGACATTGAGTGCTCATCTTGGTAAATAATTTTTCAACTGCTAGGTGATTTGTATGCTTTTTGTTGATAGCTATGTTAGAACCACTTGAATTATTTTAATAAAAGATAAATTTTAAACTAGTTCATTTTTCTTTAAAATTTCACTCAGTTATAAAGATCCAATTCAAAACCCAAGCTCAATTCCTCAAAATTGATGATGGGAAAGAATATTTTCGTTTAATTTTTGGGGAATTCCTCCAATAATGAATTGTTCTCCATTGCATCCGTATTCCTCAACAAAATCAGAGAGCATAAAGAAAATAAATATTTTATGGAGGTGGCTCAATCAATCATGATCATTAATAATATGTAAAATATTATTGTTTTTCCTTTTTTTTTGGGGGGTGTTATTATCATTAAATTGTGAGTTTGAACTCGAGCTCAAACTTGAGCGGAGCTTGGCTTGTGGCAATATAAACGGGCTCCTAAGTAGTTCGTGAGATCATGCAAAAGCAGCTTGACGTGATTACGTCGGAGAGGTAAAATGCTTGTCGCCGAGAAGCTGTCCTCGCTGGATATTTCACCGAGAAGAAGAAGAATGAACTTGGGATTTGGCTGTTGCATGAGAAGGCGTGAATAGGGCAGGAGTAGCCATTTTTTAAATTTTTTTTTGAGAATTAGACTATTAGTTGTAATTTTTTATTTTTATTTTTTGAAAATGGCTACATGCTCATTAATGCAAAGCAGCTTTTTCTTAGAAAGATAAAGATCTTTAGCAGCTTTTTCTTAGAAAGATAAAGATCTTTTGAAATCTTAGCTATTTTTGGGAATAGAAGACTGTTTGTAGATTTTATTGGAGTAAAATTTTTATTTGTTGATTTGCTTAAGAAAAAAGATTCAATTAATTAAATAATTACAAGCCGAGCCTCATCATGCTCAAACCCGATCTCGTTTAATAAGTGAGCTTGAGTTTCAGCTCGAGCTCGCAGCTTGATAAGCTCAACTCGCGAGCTCATCGAGTCGAGCTCGAGCCGGCTCGACTTACTTACACCCTTAAGTGCATGCCATCAAGAATTCTAAAATTCAAACCTCCATCATGTTCTTTCCAATGACTATCATATATATAAACTTATTTTCACGATTACCATACCATAGAAGTGTTCTATTGCTCTATATTTATGCACATTCCTTCTCGTCAAAGAAGCAAATTATATATGAAAGCTATACAATTCTTTTTTATTGGTCACTCTTCTTATCAACTGGTTACATGTATTATTCTCCTAGTAATTTAAAATTATACATCATTGTGAATATAACTTTCAAAGATCAATTCTTCTTCCCCAAAACTCATATGCAGAGGGAGAACATCAGCTCTCTCTATGCTTGCATATAAGTTTTGGGAGAATATCTATTCTACTTTATTAGCATCCTTACCTTCATTACTTCCAAACCTACTTGAATCTTAATTTTCGAAGAACATAAATAATAAGCAATCTATAAAGGATTGTCTATTTTAATCATAAAGAAAACTCTATCGACAGAGCAAAGAAAGTGTTTCTCTTAAAGCATCTCCAATGTCTAATTTAAGTTCATGCATCAATTTACAAGGTAAAGGTAATTTTCAATGCTTTAAAAACTGGACCAGACCGGCCGGTCCGACCGGTTCAACCGTGAACCGGTCCAAAGGCCGGTTCGATTCAACCTGAAAACCGGCTTAGCTTCAAACCGGCCGGTTTTGTCCAAAACCGCCGGTTCAACCGGTGAACCGGCGAATCGGTCGCGGTTCTCTTGAACCGGCCGGTTCAAGTTTTGTATTTTTTAATATTTAAATTTTAAATAACTTATTTTTAAATATTAAAAAACATTTGTAATTTAATTTCAAATTTGAAATGCTTGATTTTAAATTAAAAATTCCAAACAAGCATTTCATAAAGTTTCATCTCTTCACATGATGTACTACACCTTTCTAGCTCAAAAGCCAATATATAGTAAAAGCTTCACCAAGGAAAACTCTCCGGACTAAAAAATCTAAAGCTCCTATGTCTTTCTTCTTAACTTTTTAAGTTTAAAACATACACTATTCATTTTAAAATAATTTTTTTAAATAATATTTTTATGATGAAAATCATGAAATAATATTTATTTTTAATTAATAATATTAAATAAATTATATTCATCATTTATTTTTTTATATACCATAAATATTAATTAATTAATTTATTATTTATAATAAATGATTTAATTTAACCTCAATAATTTATAAATGTAAAATAATAATATGAATCTAATATATAAATTTTAAATATAAATTATATATAAATATATAACATAAATTAAGGATTATTTATATTAAACTTATTAATTCATTTGTAAGTTAATTTTTTGGTTAAATTTAAATTAAATTTAAAGATTGAATATGCTTAAATTTAAAATTATATAAGATATTAATAAGATATTTGTAATATGTAAGTTAATTTTATATGATTTTTATATCATCTAAATTGTATTTATTACGTCATCCGGTTCAACCCCGGTTCGACCGGTTGAACCGGTCGAACCGATCGAACCGTGAACCGCTCTCTCTACCGGTTCGTTGTCCGGTCCGGTTTTCACAACCTTGGTAATTTTCATTTTGATTATGATTTAGGCATCCATATTACTGCTCTTAGAAAAGCATAAGACAATATTCAAATCACTCAAATCATCATATTGATAGGAAACACTTGTGTTCGCAAGTATTCCTAACCCAAATCAGTAAAATTTCAGCAGTAAACTGCTGTCCACAGCAGCCAAACAGCAGGAATTCAGCAGAAAATAGGGAAACGGGAAGAAAAACACAATAATATGATTGTATTTCACTAGAAAATCAAGGAAAACAGCAAAGATACACTTGATCCTCAATTCGAGAGGAGGATCGATCTCTCCCAAATCTCTAGACGCCGCTAGAGCCCAAAGAAAACCTAAATCTACGAGATCTCAAATTTCAGCCAAATTCAAGATACCCCAAACCCTAGAAAAATCAACTATTTAATGCATACAATTCAAAAGAAATTCCCTAAACAGTCTCTACAATCAATTTCCCTCCTAAACACCATTCAAAAACCTTCCAAAAAGGGCTCCCGTGGATCATGCGTGCGTGCGGCTTCCGCCCAGGCGAAATCAGTCGCCTGTTTCGCGACTCGGCCGGTCCGCCCGGTCTCGTGCGGACCGGCTGGACCGGTCTAACAATACTCCCCTCCCAAAGATCCACCTTGTCCGCAAGGTGGAAAGACGACACCCTCCATTCCTTCTTCATCACAAACAGTAAGAACTTGAAGAGTTCGGTCCTTACATCTGTGCCCCGGTGTATACCTCTCGTCACATCTGAAACAAAGCCCTTTTGCCCTCTTATCCTGTAATTCTGTCTCAGTGAGCTTCTTGAAGTTATCCCCACTCCCTCCTCCTATTGGCTTCTCCCTGGTGATCTCATTATTGTTGACTGATGCAGGCCCCTTTTGTGCTAAAAGAGTGGTCGTAGTCTTGTAAGAGCCTCCTGAGCTGCTGCTCCTAGCTCCCTTCTCCAGATTATTCTGATTTTCTACCAGCTGTGCCAACTTCATTGCCTCCTCCAAGTCACTAGGCATCAGAACTTTAACTGCCGCTCGGATCTCTGCCTTCAACCCCTTCATGAAGTTCCCCTCCAATACGCTATCTGATAATCGCTCCACCCTACTAGCCAGGTGCTCGAACCGATCATGGTAGTCTTCTACTGATCCCTCCTGCACCAGAGCAAAGAACTGCTCATAGAAATCTCCTCCCCGGTCGGTTTGTAAACGTTCTATTATGCAGTTTTTGAATTCCCTCCAGTTCTTGATAGGCTCCCTCCTGTCACACCACTGATACCATGCCAAAGCCTTTCCTTCCAGACATAATCCTGCAGCCGTCAGCTTCTCATCCTCTGTCAACCCATTGACCGCAAAGTAACGCTCCACCTTGTAGATCCATCCATGGCCGTCTTCCCCCTCGAAAACGGGCATCTTCAATTTCCTCACCTTGGGATCTCCCCGGTATCCTCCATAGCCTCCCATTCCCCTCAGAGGAAGCGTTCCCCAATTGTCCCGATCATCACTCCGATGAATATACTCTAACCCCTCTTCATACTCACCTCTCCTCCCTTCAACCTCATCACCTCGACGCTGAATACCTTCAAATTTAGCACCTCGACGATGACGTTCCTCCCTTCTTCCTTCAAAATCCCCCCCCTCGACGCTGAATTCTTTCGAATTCAGCACCTCGACGATGAGATCCCTCTCTCCTCCCACCAAAATCACCCTCCATTCTGTCATATCCCATACTCATCTCTTCCCTCGAAAGAGGCTCTAGAGGAGGCCTGTCGTTCTCTTCCTCTAGGATCTCCACCTTCGAATTTCTCCTCCCCCGCGAGGGGTTCAGATTTCCTCCCATGCCATGGCCGTCGGTGGTCTCTCTTACTTCAGATGTCGCCGGAATGGTTTTCATCTCAAGTAGTTTCTTCAACATTTCCTCCATTGCGGTGAACTTCCCCTCCAACCTTTCATTGTTGGAGGTGATTTGATTTTGAAGGTTGAAGAATCTTTCCTCCAAATCGGCTTTCAATTGGCCGACTTCGCCTTCCAAGACGTCAACCTTCTTTCCGGCCATCGTTCTTCTCAAGATTCACGAAGATCTTTTTCCGGAAATGAAACTCCCGCTGAAATTTCAGGATTTCAGCCGCCAAAGGTCCCAAAAACGATGCTCTGATACCAATTTGATAGGAAACACTTGTGTTCGCAAGTATTCCTAACCCAAATCAGTAAAATTTCAGCAGTAAACTGCTGTCCACAGCAGCCAAACAGCAGGAATTCAGCAGAAAATAGGGAAACGGGAAGAAAAACACAATAATATGCTTGTATTTCACTAGAAAATCAAGGAAAACAGCAAAGATACACTTGATCCTCAATTCGAGAGGAGGATCGATCTCTCCCAAATCTCTAGACGCCGCTAGAGCCCAAAGAAAACCTAAATCTACGAGATCTCAAATTTCAGCCAAATTCAAGATACCCCATACCCTAGAAAAATCAACTATTTAATGCATACAATTCAAAAGGAATTCCCTAAACAGTCTCTACAATCAATTTCCCTCCTAAACACCATTCAAAAACCTTCCAAAAAGGGCTCCCGTGGATCATGCGTGCGTGCGGCTTCCGCCCAGGCGAAACCAGTTGCCTGTTTCGCGACTCGGCCTTTCCCGTGCGGACCGGCTGGACCGGTCCACTGGACCGGTCTAACAATCTTATGAAAAATTATCCCTGAAATTCTATACCCTTGCCATTACTTTTCCATGCATATAAATTCCAAACAATATGTAAAATTACTTTAAATACATGAATGAGAAAATACAAGTCCAGAAGAAATCAAGGCTCTTAAAAGAAAGGATGTCCAAAATCTTTCAAATCTTCCCAAAGAGAAGACCTGTTGAATGTAAATGGATTTTCGTTGTAAAATACAAAGCTGATGGAGGTGTTGACGGATATAAAATAAGATTGGTGCAAAAAAGTTTCACCCAAGCCTGCAGTATTGATTACCAAGAAACATTTTTCCTGATTGCTAAGATGAGCATTCGCAAGTTAATTTTTTTTCCTTTTGTTGCTAATTTGGATTAACCATTTCATCAATTCGATGAAAAAATAACCACTCTGAATGGGAATTTAGAAGATGAAGTCTATATCGAAATTCCTACTATATTTGACAGTAAAAGCAATTCGAACTATGTCTATGAGCTCAAGAAGTCTCTATGTGGCTTAAAATATTTATTAAGGGCTTGGTTTGACAGATTCACAATGGTGATTATAAGGCATGACTTCTCTCATGGACAGTTTGGTTACACTTCATTTTTCAAGAAATCATATGAAGTTAAAATTTTGTCTTGATTGTAGATGTTGATGATATTATTTGATTGGAAATTATGAAGAAAAAATAAATAGGTTTAAGAGGCCCTAGCTAAAGAATTTGAAAAGGACCTTGGCTTATTAAAATATTTCTTAGGCATAGAAATGATTAGATCAAGCAAAGGAATATCCATATCACAATAGAAATATTGATGAGGACATCAAAGATCAACGGCTACGATTGTGTCTATTTATTTTCATGTATTTTATTTGTTATTTGTACTTTTCCATTTATACCCTCACTTGAGAGCTTTATTTTATGTTTGCCCTAGGGGCAATTGTGTCT
This sequence comes from Dendrobium nobile, assembly GCA_022539455.1. Taxonomy (NCBI): domain Eukaryota; kingdom Viridiplantae; phylum Streptophyta; class Magnoliopsida; order Asparagales; family Orchidaceae; genus Dendrobium; species Dendrobium nobile. The sequence goes on along the minus strand of CM039732.1, from coordinate 27,661,517 downwards.
TTTATTTTCCTTCATGTATTTGGCTATTTAAGCCCTCCTCTTCCTCTAGGAAGGGGATGATGATTATTGAATGAAAATTTGGCTCTTGTGTTCTCTTTGTGAGTTCCTTCTTGAAGATCTCTTAGTGAGTTCTTTTCTCCTAGATCTCTGTGTGAGTTCTATGAAAAACCCAAGGTGAGGGCAAAAGCAATACCTGCCAGTCATTGGAAGAGTTCGTGGCTCGTGGTCTACTTCCACCATCCCAATTCTCCTTATCCCCCATTACCTGCCGGCCTGCAGGCCTTGCCGCCGCCTTCCCTCTAATCCGCCCAGACCGCCGGCCACCAGGCCGCCGCCTCCCCACCGGCCAGCCATCCTCCACACCATGGCCGCCCCCTTGCCACCCTCTAGCCGCCAGCCCCCCTTACTTTGAATTTCAAATTTGAAATTCCAAAGTTTTATGAGCATTAAATGTTTCCTAATTTTTCTCCCTAATTTATGCAACCAATTTATTTGAATTTCAATTTCGAAATTGAAATTCAAATTAATCCAATTGATTGTCTTCCTATTAGGAAACTCATCCTCTTTAAAAAGCTGAAATTTAATTTCAGATTTTTGTTAAAACTGAAATTAAGATTGTAGTCCCCACCTCATTAATACCCAAGCCTCTCTCTTTCTCCCTATGGCCGGCCACCTCACCCTCATTACTTCTCTCTCTAATTGCCACCTCACCACCACTTAAATTCCTCTTTAATGCCTCCTCTCACATAATTAATTCCAGATTTTTATCAGTTTGAATTTCAGATTTCTCTCTCCTTGAGTGAGAAATTAAAATAAAAATAAAAACCTGAAATTGGAAACGGATACTCCCCTTTCCTATTCACTCTAGATAGCTCCCCAATTCAAGGGCCTTGAGTGGGAATTTAATCTCAGCTTTCTCTCCACCATTACTGCTAGATTACTTCTTCCAATTTTTCTACAATCTAGTCCACCGAGATCTGAAAATTCCCTTCAGAATTTTATTGGAAATCTGAGACTGTTTTCCCCTCTCCCCCAAATGTCTGTTTGCTGTCCTGCACCAGAGGAAGGCTGAAAACAGAGTTCCTTCTGGAGTGATCCTGCTGTCCAGAAGTTTGAGACGTCTTCATCATTGAATTCTGGCCAAATACCTCTGCAAAACTGCTGCTCCTTGAAGGCCAGATTGCTGTTCACAGATTTCTGCATGCATATCTACACATTATCTCTCAACCAAAAGGTTTCCATGGCCATCCAGAATTCCCGAGCTATTCCAGGTTGCTGTCCAGACTATTGAGGCTAAGTGGATTGCTGATTTGAAGACCCATATTTGCAAGTCATCCAAGAAGCTGTCAAGCACCACCTACTTCCGATCCGACCAACAAAGCACCACCGGAACGTCGTATTACTTCATTCCTTGGGTGAAACTCTTTCCCTAACGCTCTTATCTTCCTAGTTTATTCTTCATTTATGGGTATTAATGGATTCATGAAGATCATGTCAATTATTCGCCGCTATAACCTAGTAATAGGAAGAGTTGTGTGAGGGATCTTCTCATAGCGGCTAATCTCATTGTTATTATTGGAATGTATTGTTGGAATGATCCATGTATGCAATGTCGGATTAAGTTGGCTATCTTTTTTGAACTTAACTTTTATTCATGTGATTTAACCAAAGCTAAGTGCCTTTTAATATTTATCTTATCGTTCAATTCCGCATAAGATCTTGCTTATTATTGCCTTTAAATCTAAGCGTGCAAACTTTCATTAAGAAAATCATTTTCGCATGGGATTGTTTCACATCAAATATATCTTGAACTTACTAATGAAAATTAATACGCTTGGGTATAAACCATCAAATACATCAATGTATCCGTGAAGCGCAGTTGGGACTAAGGAATATTATGTATCTCGGTTGACAAAGAAATGCACTAATGGTTAGTAGGCAAAATTAGCCACCTATCTCATATTAGAATTGATATTTACTTTCCTGTGAGTGTTGTTAGGTAATTTATGAATAACCACATAAAGGGCACATTGTTTCTGCATATATGATATTAAGGTTTCTCCAAAAGGCACATGGAAATGGATGTTCTTTAAAAGTGGACCAACATAGGTATAGATAACTTCATTGATGTTGATTGAGCGAGATCTATAATAGTTTGTAAATCACATTGAGTTATTACTGATTTATATGAAAAAATCTAGTTATGTTGAGGAAATAAATAGTATGTTGTTGCTCAGACTAGTATTGAAATAGAATTCTGAATATTAGATGTTGATTCTTATTTGACATGTTAATTCTGTTTTTTATTTTAAGTCTTTGTTTTTAGGCTACTATACTTTTTGCAACTTTAGATTTTTTAGTATAAATATGAGTGATTTGTAGAATAGAATCAGTTCTATTTTCTTCTGAAACCATGTGTTATCCTCTCTCTCTCTCCCTCTATTTTTTTCCCTTCTGTCTCTCTCTCTCTCGGTTGTAGTAGCCAGAGAGTTGTTGGCTCTCACTCCTGTAAGAGAAGCAAGAAGGTTGTGGTGGAGGTGCAACTGCCAAGGAGAAATTATTGTGTACGCAATCCGAACGCAGAATTGTGTTCGGATGCTGCGTACACACTGCTTATTTCATTGCGTATTTTTTGATAATTTATGTTTTTTAAGTTTTTTTTTGCGTATTTTTTGCGTATTTAGTGAGTATTATTTATTTCATATTTATTTGATATGAAAAAATTATATATCAAAAAATACGCAATGAAATAAGCGTTGTGTACGCAGCATCCGAACACGTTCGGATTGCGTACACAATAATTTCTCACTGCCAAGTGGGATCGGAGGTGAAGGAGGAAGGTGTTGTTGCTGGACAAGAAGGAAAGGAATCAGTGGTGGATTCAATTCAAAATAGCAAGGTAGGAATTTAAGATCTCTTCCTTCAAGGTTTTCAACATATTAGAGCTTGGTCAAGAAAGATCAAGGGGAAGGAGGAAGGTGTTTTTTTAAATCGAGAAAAGAAAATTCTAGCTAAGAGGTGGAGGAGAAGAAGGTGATCGGCGGTGAAAGCTTTTCCATGTTGTTCTTTGTAGGCAACAGGTGGAGGACAAGAAGGTGACTGATACCTTCTCATCAGGAGATGAGAATTTTCCACCAGGGGAGAATTGATGCTACCAAGAATTTCTGTATTTTTCTTTTATTTGAACAATAGTATATTTGGTTTTTCTATTTTATTTTCTTTTCTTTTTAGCTATCCAATGATGGGAAAGCATCCTATGATCATGGTAGATCGTGCATAAGACTTGGTAGACCTTTGGTTTGCTGGCTCGATTGGTCCTTGGCTACTACTGGTTCATGGGTTGGCTATTCTGATGATGGTTCACGGGTTGGCTGTTTTGGAGCATATGGCATTGAGCTCATTCTCTTAAGTTGTTGAGCTGAAGTTTAGTAGCTCATTAATACCCAAAAAGGTACCTCATTAAGAAGAATTACTTTTGGAGTGGCCTTGTCCCTTCCCCTTTTCCTTTTGTCTCTTGGAAAACCGTGGCTTGCTCTTTAGTGATGGCTGAATTCAAAGCATTACCTCCCCCCTTTCTTCTTGTCTCTTGGAAAACCGTGGCCTGCTCTTTATTTATGGCTAATTTCAATGCAAAATATTAAATGGAAGTTACTGTTTTTAGTGCTATACATTCCAGCCGGCTGATATTTCCATGCCTGAGCCTTTTTCCGAAACATTGACCCCCTTGATTCCGTGAACTTCTTGGCTCCCGTGAATGTCTCTTCGGTTTTGGCTTTGGACTGTTCGTTTCAAGAGAAAGCAATTATAATATGGCTCTTGGCATTCTCCTACTTTGCCTATAAATAAGATAAAAAGTTGTGAAGGAAGTTAGTTGATATTTGTGAGCATATTTGCTATTAACCTGCGGGTTTATTCGGAAATCCTGCGGGCTCTTTCCACCCTTTCTTCTCGGGCTTCTAACCTCTTCGTCTCTCCGCAAGTGCCACTCCATCTGTATCATTCTTCTCAACAGTGAAGCAACTTTAGGGTGTCGTGTCTTGGTTGATTTGGAAGCATTTGGACAGTCTTGCAGCGGTGGACCATTGGTTTGCTAGTCTTATGCACTTCTTTTATTTAATCTACTATTCGATGCATGTGAGGAACCCGCTCTGACGGTTGTCTGAGGATAGCGTCTTTTTACTTTTCTTTATTTCTCCTAATATTTCTTGTTGTGTTTGTCGAGTCTTAGTTGTCTGCTTTTAATTTAATAAAGTTTGTTTTAAGTTCTATCCATTGCGTTAATTTCTTCTTGTGTGTCTACATCAATTTGGTATCAGAGCAAGTTCGTCTTTTTTTTTTTGGTTTATAGGTGTCTTTCTCTTTCATGTCAAAAAAAATGGCTAATGAACAAGGCAATTGGCAACAAGCCAACAAGTGATGCAACAATTAAATGATTTGCAACATCAAATTAATACGGTAGCTGAGGCCATTGCTAATCTAAATGTCAATCAAGCTAACGTTAATCCTAGCATAATATCTTCTGGAAGTGAAGAGGAAGAACCTAGAAATCAAAATAGGTGACAAAGAAATTGGGATCACGGAATTAAAATTGACGTTCATAATTTTGAAGGAAAATTACAACCTGAACAATTCATAGAATGGGTAGAAAAAATGGATCAGTTTTTTGAATGGAAAGAAATTCCGGATAATCGAAAAGTTAAATTTGCAAGTTTGAAACTAACGGGACATGCATTAACTTGGTGGAAAAACTTACAAAACAACAGATTAAGAAGAGGCAAAGAAAAAGTCCAAAATTGGGAAAAAATGAAGGAGAAAATGAAAGGAAAATTCTTGCCAACTTATCATGCTCGAACAATATTCTAAGATCAACTCAATTTGCATCATATCATTAAAACTGACGAGGCTTATCGTATGGCTTTAAAATTGGAAAAGCAACATCAAAGGGAAAAGGGTCACAATAAAATCGTGGAAACGTATAAATGTCGTTCAACTAGCGGGATTAAATCTCAATCTCAAACTTCTGGGGGAACATCAGGTCTGAAAATTAAAGCTGTTGAAAGTCAAAATCAAGAAAAAGGAAAAAGAGTAGCAGGAAATAACCCGTCTGAACAAATCTAAGCAAATTGGACCTTGTTACAAATGTGGGTTATATGGTAACTTGTCAGCAATTTGCGGAAAGAATAATCCTCCACGAACTAATTTCATAGAAGGTGAAAATGAGATAGACGAAGAGAAGGAGAATGAAACATAATCTGAAAATGAAGCTGAATTAGAAAAAAATTGATTTAGAAGGAGATGAAAGTGAAGATTTTTTGGTAATTCGACAAGTTCTAACAACAACAATTGACAAAGGGGATAGATGGCTAAGAGGAAACATATTCAAAATAATTTGCACCATCAAAGGAAAAATCTGTACCCTTATGATAGATAGTGGAAGTTCTGGAAATTTTGTTTCTCAAAAACTGATTGACAAACTCAAACTCAAATCAAAATCACTTGCTAAATCCTATAAGATCTCTTGGTTTAAAGAAGGGGGTGAGGTTCCAATCACTAAACAATGTACTGTCAATTTATCAATTGGGGGATCATTTAAAGATCAAATTGTTTGTGATATTGTGTCTCTTGAAGTTTGTCATATTTTGCTAGGACGACCTTGGCAGTACGACAACAAAACTGTTCACAATGGAGAGAAAAACACATATACTTTGATGAAAAATAATAAGGAGTTTACTCTTCATCCACAAAAGAATGTGCCGGATTCACCCGTTAAGAAAAACACAGTTGCCAAAATTACTTCTCCTGAATTGCTTTTAAATGCTAATGATTTGAAACATTTTGAGGTTGCCTATTTGGTTTTGGGAAAAGAATCTGATACTGTTCCTAAGAAAATGCAAGCTTTATTGAATGAGTTTTTTAATATAACTCCTGATGATTTGCCAATTAGATTGCCTCCTATGCGACAAATTCAACATCATATTTATTTAATACCTGGAGCTACTTTGCCTAACATTCCTCATTATAGGATGAGTCCAACTAAGCATGCTGAACTTTTTAAACAAGTATCTGAATTGTTAAAAAAGGGTTTGATTCAAGAAAGTTTGAGTTCCTGTGCTGTGCCTGCTTTGCTAACTCTAAAAAAAGATGGAACATGGAGGATGTGTGTGGATAGTAGGGCAATAAACAAAATCACCATTAAATATCGATTTTCAATTCCTAGGTTGGATGACATGCTGGATATGTTAAGTGGTGCTAAAATTTTCTCAAAAATTGATTTGAAGAGTGGGTATCATCAGATAAGAATTAGACCTGGAGATGAATGGAAAACTGCTTTTAAAACCAAAGAGGGCTTATATGAATGGCTTGTTATGCCTTTTGGTTTGTCTAATGCTCCGAGTACTTTCATGCGAACTATGAATCATGTTTTACGATCTTTTATTGGGAAGTTTGTAGTTGTATATTTTGATGATATTCTGATTTATAACATTCATCCATCTGAACACTTTTTTCATGTTAAAGAGATTCCGAAAACTTTGAGAGAACAGAAATTGTACATCAATTTAAAAAAATGCTCTTTTATGACTTCGAGTTTGACATTTTTGAGTTACATTGTATCTGCTAAAGGAATCAAAGTAGATACTGTGAAAATCAAGGCAATAAGAAGCTGGCCTGTTCCTAAGAATATCAGAGAGGTAAGAGGGTTTCATGGTTTAGCATCTTTTTATCGTCGATTCGTTAAGAACTTCAGTACTGTTATTGCTCCTATTAATGATTGTTTTAAAAAGGGGATTTTTAGGTGGACACTTGAAATTATTAAAACAAAAATGAGTCAAGCTCCCATTCTTAAATTGCTAAATTTTGAAATCATTTTTGAAGTTGATTGCGATACCTCTCATATTGGTATTGATGCAATGCTTAGTCAAAAAGAAAAACATGTTGCTTACTTTAGTGAAAAACTGAATGAGTTAAGTCTAAGTATTCTACTTATGATTCGGAGATCTATGCTATTGTGCAAGCTTTAAACTTCTGGAGATGTTACTTGGTTCAAAGAGAATTTGTTTTAAATACTGATCAAAAGCACTTCGTCTTCTGGACACAAATGCATACCTCTTGGATCTACCTATTACTGTTGGTACTTTTAAAAAATTAAGTCGAAAGAAATTTGCCCCTTTTCATGTGATTCGGAAATTAGGTGCTAATGCTTACTTGTTAGATTTACCAAAAACTGTTGGCACTTCTCCTGTTTTTAATGTTTCTTACCTGTCTTTGTATGAAGGAGAATCTGACGATTTTGTAGATATTGAAACTTTACCACTCTCTGCTCCTTTGGTAAAGTCTGAAGATCAAATAGAAGATGTTATTGATGTGAAAGTTCTTCAAACGAGGCATGGAGATCACAAAAAGTTTTTGGTCAAATGGAGCAATCGGCCATTGACTGATTGTACCTGGATTGATGCTACTGAACTAAAAAAGAAAAATTTGGAGCTTTATGATTACTGATACGTTCTCATCAGGAGATGAGAATTTTCCACCAGGGGAGAATTGATGCTACCAAGAATTTCTGTAATTTTCTTTTATTTGAACAATAGTATATTTGGTTTTTCTATTTTCTTTTCTTTTCTTTTTAGCTATCCAATGATGGGAAAGCATCCTATGATCATGGTAGATCGTGCATAAGACTTGGTAGACCTTTGGTTTGCTGGCTCGATTGGTCCTTGGCTACTACTAGTTCACGGGTTGGCTGTTCTGATGATGGTTCACGGGTTGGCTGTTTTGGAGCATATGGCATTGAGCTCATTCTCTTAAGTTGTTGAGCTGAAGTTTAGTAGCTCATTAATACCCAAAAAGGTACCTCATTAAGAAGAATTACTTATGGAGTGGCCTTGTCCCTTCCCCTTTTCCTTTTGTCTCTTGGAAAACCGTGGCTTGCTCTTTAGTGATGGTTGAATTCAAAGCATTACCTCCCCCCTTTCTTCTTGTCTCTTGGAAAACCGTGGCCTGCTCTTTATTTATGGCTAATTTCAATGCAAAATATTAAATGGAAGTTACTGTTTTTAGTGCTATACATTCCGGCCGGCTGATATTTCCATGCCTGGGCCTTTTTCCGAAACATTGACCCCCTTGATTCCGTGAACTTCTTGGCTCCCGTGAATGTCTCTTCGGTTTTGGCTTTGGACTGTTCGTTTCAAGAGAAAGCAATTATAATATGGCTCTTGGCATTCTCCTACTTTGCTTATAAATAAGAAAAAAAGTTGTGAAGGAAGTTAGTTGATATTTGTGAGCATATTTGCTATTAACCTGCGGGTTTATTCGAAAATCCTGCGGGCTTTTTCCAACCTTCTTTTCTCATCCCCTCCGGAAATCCTGCGGGCTCTTTCCACCCTTTCTTCTCGGGCTTCTAACCTCTTCGTCTCTCCGCAAGTGCCACTCCATCTGTATCATTCTTCTCAACAGTGAAGCAACTTTAGGGTGTCGTGTCTTGGTTGATTTGGAAGCATTTGGACAGTCTTGCAGCGGTGGACCATTGGTTTGCTAGTCTTATGCACTTCTTTTATTTAATCTACTATTCGATGCATGTGAGAAACCCGTTCTGACGGTTGTCTGAGGATAACGTCTTTTTACTTTTCTTTATTTCTCCTAATATTTCTTGTTGTGTTTGTCAAGTCTTAGTTTTCTGCTTTTAATTTAATAAAGTTTGTTTTAAGTTCTATCCATTGCGTTAATTTCTTCTTGTGTGTCTACATCAGCAGGAAAGACTATAGAGATTTGGGCAAAATTGTGATCTCTCTGTCTCAAAATCTCTATAGCCAATAGGCTTTATCTCAAGAAGAAGTTGTACACCTTGCTAATGGATGATTCCAAGCTTGTGAATAAACTTTAGATGAATTTAACTAGATTATCTTGGATTTGAAAAACATAGGAGTGAAGATTGAAGATGAATGTCAAGCAATCATTCTACTAAGCTCATTACCTTCTAGGTTTGAGCATTTACTGGACACCTTAGTGTATGGGAAGGAGACTTGCTATGATTGAAGTTATGGTTGCACTCAACTCCAAGGAGATTCAAAAAGGGGTTGAGGTGAAGCATGAAGGGGTGGTTTATGCCCTTGCCGTGAGACGTAGACCCAAGAAGTGGGAGTCCAATGCTAAGAACTATGGTAGATCTAAGTGTGAAGGCAAGGTGAAGTGCTTCTTTTGCCACAAGGAAAGCCACTTCAAAAGGTAATGCTCGAAATAGAAGAACAAACACCAAGACAAAGAAAAGAGTAGCGGAGAGGCCTCATGTGTGAAGGAAGGGTATGTAAGTTCATATGCGCTTTTAACCTCAAATATCGAGGTTAGCAAGGAGTGGATACTTGATTCCGGGTGCTCTTACCACATGTGTCCAAACCGTGGGTGTTTAAAGAGTTGGCAGAGAAGGAAGGAGGTTTGGTGTTATTAGGAAAAAATAAATCATGCAAGATCCAATGGGCAAGGCAAGATTCAGTTGAAGCTCCATGACAGATTGGAGAGGATTCTCAAGCAAGTGAGATATGTACTTGAACTTAAAAGAAATCTGATTTCTTTGGGACAATTTGACAAAAATGGCTACTCATTTAAGTGTGATGGAGGAAGTCTCAAGGTGGGCTATGTTTAACTTATATTCAAAGGTGGGAGGATGAATGGTGTATATACATCGCAAGGTAAAACATTGATTGGTGGGAAGCTAGCTTAGTGAGTTCTCAAGTGGATGAGACTATGTTATGGCACCAAAGGTTGGGACATGTTAGCCAAGAAGGAATGGAGGAGTTGCACAAACAAGGTGCATTTGGGAGCTTGAAGCCCAAGGAGATTGACTTTTGTGAGCATTGTGTATTTTACAAAGCAAGGAGACTTAAAATTTAAAATGCAAGACATAATTCTAATGGAGCTTTAGATTATGTACATGCTAATTTGTGGGGGCCAACCAAGCATGAGTCTCATGGAGAAGCAAGATACTTTCTTTCTCTAATTAATGATTTTTTAAGAAAAATTTGGGTTTTTTTAAAGGCAAGAATGAGGCCTTGGATAAGTTCAAGGAATGGAAGGTTCTTGTGGATAATCAAGTAGGGAAGTGTTAGACCGGTCCACTGGACCGGTCCGCACGGGACCGGCATGTCGCGAGATCTCCGCCTCCTGCGGAGATCGGGCGTCCTGACCGCCCAAGCAGACCATTTTAGGAAGGATGTTTGAGGGATTTGAGAGAAAAAATTGAATGTAGAGACTGTTTAGGGATTTCCTTTTGATTTGTATGCATTAAACACTTTGTTTTCCTAGGGTTAGGGCATCTTGAATTTGGCTGAAATTTGAGATCTCTTAGATTTAGGTTTTCTTTGGGCTCTAGCGGCGTCTAGAGATTTGGGAGAGATCTATCCTCCTTTCGAATATAGGATCAATTGTATCTTACTATTATATGTTTCCCTTTCATCAAAGAAAAAAAAACAAATTATCAACTGTTTTTGTGATGTTGTGCTGACTTATGTGAAGAATTCTCGCTTTTTTTCGAAGATTAATAGGAAATAGTTGAGATCTACAAGTGTTTCCTATCAAATTGGTATCATAGCAAGTCTTGGGACCAGTGGAGGGCTGTTTCGGCAAATTCCAGCAGCAGTTTTTTGCCCGGAAAAGGAGGAAGTTGCTGTTTTTTTACTCCAAAATCTAGATTTTGTGAATCTACAAACTCTGGATTGTAATGATGGCCAAGAAAGTTGATACTTTGGAGGAGAGACTCGAAGGAGAGATGAATCACATCAAAGAAACCGTGGAGGAAAGAATTTCTTCCATAGAGGGGCAGGTGGCCGATCTCAAGGATATGATGAAAAGAATGATGGAGCTTCAAGCACAAACGGCGGCATCCGAAGCAAAGGGCCCAGAAGCGAAGAACACCAATTCTGAAATCCGTAAGGAGGAAGAAGAGGTGGAAATCGTGGAAGGGGGAAGAAGAAGACCCTATATGGAGCCTTTCCATAGGGAGGAAAGAGGAGATCAACATGGGGAAATGTATGGCTATGGGGGAGCGGAGCAAAGAGGGGCTGATTGGGAATGCAATGAGGGGTTTTACGGCCGTCGGGGTGTTGATTTTGAAGAAAGAAGGGGGGACCTTGAAGGGAGTTTGGGCTATGGCAGAGCAAGGGAAGATCGGGAAACATTGGGTGGACGCAGCACTTGGGAGAGGGGAAATTATGGGAGAATCAGTGGAAATGGTGGCGACCAGAAGGTGAGGAAGTTGAAGATGCCCATATTCGAAGGAGAAGATGCATATGGGTGGATTTACAAGGTCGAGCGATACTTCGCCGTCAATGGGCTAACGGAGGAGGAGAAGCTGACAGCAGCGGGACTGTGCTTGGAAGGGAAAGTCTTGTCGTGGTTTCAAAGGAGAGACCAGAGGAGGCCGATCAGGAATTGGAGGGAATTTAAAGACTGCATAATAGAGCGTTTCCAAACCGATCGGGGAAAAGACTTCTATGAGCAGTTCTTTGCTCTGACACATGAGGGATCAATAGCAGATTATCGTGAGCAGTTTGAGCACCTAGCTAGCAGGGTGGAGCGACTCTCAGATACAATGTTGGAGGGGAATTCCATGAAAGGGTTGAAGGCGGAGATCCGAGCAGCAGTGAAGGTGTTGATGCCCCGTGACTTGGGGGAGGCCATGAAATTGGCACAGCTGGTGGAAAATCAGAAGAATCTGGAGAAAGGAGCAAGGAGCAGCAGCTCAGGAGGCTCTTACAAGACTACGACCACTCTTCTAGTACCCAAGGGGTCTGCCTCAAGCAACATTAATGAGACCACCAGGGAGAAGCCAGCAGGAGGAGGGAGTGGGGAAAATTTCAAGAGGCTGACAGAGAAGGAGATGCAGGAGAGGAGGGTAAAGGGGTTGTGTTTTAGGTGCGAGGAGAAGCATACACCAGGGCATCGGTGCAAGGACCGAACTCTTCAGGTTCTCACCGTCTGTGATGATGAGGAAACTGAGGAGGGAGGTGATGAGGAGATGGAGGAGAAGCTACACTTGGATCTGGCTGAGGTTTCATTGAACTCAGTGGTAGGATTCACCATGAATCATACCATGAAGGTGAAAAGGGGAGATAGAGGGCAGGGAGGTGGTGGTGTTAATTGATAGTGAGGCTACCCACAATTTCATTTCCATTCAGGTCGTTGACCAATTGGGAGTGAAGTTGGTGGACACTGGTTGTTATGGAGTGATGATGGGTACATGGAAGGTAGAGAAAGACCAGGGGATCTGTAGAAGAGTGGTGTTGACCATCCAGGGGATTCAAATAAGGGAGGACTTTCTCCCACTAGAGTTAGGAAGCACTGATGTCATCCTGGGGATGAAGTGGTAGCAAACCTTGGGGGAAACCAAGGACAATTGGGGAGCACTCACGATGGAATTAATGGTGGATGGGAGAAAGGTGGTTATAAAGGGAGATGCAGGGCTATCCAAAGCCATGGTATCACTTAAGACCATGGTTAGGGGCCTACAAGATAAGGGGGAAGATTTTCTAGTGGGACTACATAAATTGGATGTGATCAGGATGGAGGGAGGGGATGTTTCTCTTTCAGTGCAGCCCTTGATTCAATAATTCAGTAAGGTTTGTCAATCACTTAAGGATGGCCACCTCCATGGGTATTTCCACCTTGAGGACAAGGTGGATCTTTGGGAGGGGAGTATTGTTAGACAGGTCCACTGGACCGGTCCAGCCGGTTCCCACGGGACCGGCATGTCCACGAGATCTCCGCCTCTTGCGGAGATTTGGCGTCCCGACCGCCCAGGCGGACCATTTTAGGAAGGATTTTTGAGGGATTTGAGAGGGAAATTTGAATGTAGGGACTATTTAGGGATTTACTTTTGATTTGTATGCATTAAATACTTTGTTTTCCTAGGGTTAGGGCATCTTGAATTTGGCTGAAATTTGAGATCTCTTAGATTTAGGTTTTCTTTGGGCTCTAGCGGCGTCTAGAGATTTGGGAGGGATCAATCCTCCTTTCGAATAGAGGATCAATTGTATCTTGCTATTATATGTTTCCCTTTCATAAAAAAATACAAATCATCTACTGTTTTTGTGATGTTGTGCTGACTTTTGTGAAGAATTCTCGCTGTTTTCCGAAGATTGATAGGAAATACTTGAAATCTACCAGTGTTTCCTATCAGGAAGAAGGTTAAAATGCTTAGAATTGATAATGGATTGGAGTTTTTTCTAATGAGTTCAAGGTGCATGGCATATCAAGACACCTAACTGTTATGTTTGATAATGCAAGGCTTCCTAAGTCATTTTGGGCAAACAAAGTTAGCATGGCTGCATTCCTTATCAATAGGTGTCATTCTAGTGCAATTGACTTCAAAACTTCTCATAAGATGTGGAGTGGACAGCTAGCATATTACAAGGAGTTGAGGGTGTTTGGATGTATAACATATGCTCACATCAAGGAATGATGGAGCCAAGGGCTATCATATGCATTTTCATGGGCTATCCTAAAATTGTGTAGGTCTATAGACTTTTGTGCTTGGAACTAGGACATCCTTAGGTGCATAATAAGCAGGGATGTCACTTTGAATAAATATGAGATGACTGATCTTGTTTCAAAAAGGGTTCAGCCAGTTCCTACGGATGAAACAGAAGTTTCTACAGCTGTTGGAAGGTGTCCAAGGGCTGGTTCTAATTCAGTACAATAGCATCATGCAAAAATAGAAGTGATGGATTGCAATATTGAAGGTGTTGTTGCTGTTGAAAATGAAGAAATTTAGAAGGAATCCATTGAGTTGCAAAGGAGTTTGGGCTGGCTAGGGACATACCTCATCGTGTACCGAAGGCTTCTCAAAGGTATGGATTTGCTGACATGTTTTCTTATGCTCTCTTAGTTGATTCTATGCAATGTGATGTACCTACCTCATACACGGAGGTAATGAGGTGTCAGGAAAGAAGTGAATTACAACTTCTAGAAGAGGAAATGACATCTTTTAAGGAAGAATCACATTTGGGACTTGGTGGAGAAGCCAAGAGAGAAGAAAATAGTCACTTGTAGGTGGCTATTCCAAAGAAAGGAAGGGGTTGGTGTTGAAGATAAGCCTAGGTACAAGGCTAGGCTTGTAGCAAGTGGCACACTCAACAAAAGGGGTGGACTATGAAGAAATCTTCTCACTAGTTGTATGGCAAATCTCAATTAGCATGCTCCTTTCTTTGGTTGTCCAAATGAACATGAATCTTGAGCAATTGGATGTCAAAACCACATTGTTACATGAAGAATTGAAGGAACTATCTATATGGAATAACCAGAAAGGTTTGCTGAAATTGGGAAGGAAAGCATGGTTTGCTTGCTAAGGCGTTCCCTATATGGATTGAAGTAATCTCCAATGATGTGGTATCACAGGAGTAGACATGATGCTTGTGTCTACTTGAAGGAAAATGATGTAAGTATTGTCATTTGTTTATTTCTTTATGTTGATGACATGTTGGCTAGCTCAAGCATGAAGGAGATTCAAAGCATGTAATGACACTAGAAGATCTCTCACCGATTACATATTTAAGGTATATGGGAATATCATGAATTGGAAGTGCAAGCTACAACTGGTTGTGGCCGGCCTTATCTACTTCTTAAGCCGAGTACGTGGCTACTACCTATGCATTGACAAAGGCCATTTAGCTCAAAGGCTTGTTGACATAGTTGGTCCATCTTATTTCCAAATCGGTGAAGATTCTTTGTTACAATCAAAGTGCTATGTTCTTATCTAATAATCCCATGTTTCATGAAATGACTAAACACATAGATATCAAGTTTCACTTTCTCAAAGAAACCATGTCAAATGGTGTGGTGGAGATTGTGATGGTATCTACAAAAGATAATGCATCTGATGTGTTGACCAAAGTTCTTCCAAGTCCTAAGTTTTAGCATTGCTTAAACTTTTGTTAAGGATGGTAAGGGAGAAATCCTAGCATTGGATGTTTATCACATTTCAAATCAAGAGCGTGGGTGGAGATTGTTAAATGTTGGTTCTTATTTGACATGTTAATTTTGTTTTTTTTACTTTAAGTCTTTATTTTTAGGCTATTTTACTTTTTGCTCCTTTGGGTTTTTTAGTATAAATAGGAGTGACTTGTATTGTTTTAAAAAAAAGGATGAATGGAGAATAGAATGAGTTATGTTTTCTTCTAAAACCGTGAGTTCTCTCTCCCTCTCTCTCCCTCTATTTTTTTCCCCTTCTTTCTCTCGGTGGAAGCAACCAAAGAGCTATTGGCTCTCAGTCCAGGCAAGGAAGCAAGAAGGCTACGTGGAGGTGCAACTGCTAAGGGGGACCAGCTGTGAAGGAGGAAGGTGCTATTGTTGGACAAGGAGGAAAGGAGTCAGCGGTGGATTTAATTAAAAAAAACAAGGTAGGAATTTAAGATCTCTTCCTTCAAGGTTTTCAACATAGAATCATGACCATGGCATTTGTGAAGGTATGTTGGTTAAATGTCCCCTTGATGATTTATAAGTTTTACTATTGAAGCTATGATGAATAGGTATGACAATGAAGCTACTATGAATAGTGCTAAGAATCCTATCCACCATGATAGAAGGGCTAAGCATTTTCAAATTGACAGACTGGCTAGTTTCACGATTTCATTTACATTGAACTTTGTTGTGGACTGCCTTTTTGGTTGATATTGTGTTAATTGTATTAAGAGTATAATTGATTCTTGTTTTGAAGAATGGAGTTTTTTTTATTTTATTTTTTATTTTTTATTTTAAAGAGATTACTAAAGGAAAGCTTTAAGAATATTTCTATTGACAAGGAAAATGTTCCTATAGATTTATACAAAAAATGGGAAGCTACATAAGGCAAAATTTTAGGCCCTTATGAGATACATGTAGTAGCATTTTGGAAGACATTGGTGCAGGAAGGTTATTAAAGCTTTTAAATGAAATTTATTAGATTAAAGGGTGCTAAATATGTGTTAGAGAATCATCTTAGTACCTAGTTTTGAAAACCTAATAGATCTTCAAGTTTTTGTAGCTATACTGGAATTAAGTTTATGAGCTATTTCACGAAATTATGAGTACTGAGTTAAGTTTGTAGAAGATTGATATTAGCAAATTGATCTGTTCTTATGTGAGGATAATCAACTATGCAGGTATTGTTTTGTTGATATATAGGGCCAAAATGGTCCTTCCGACTATTGTGAAGAACCAAAATGGTCTCAAACTTTGTAAAAGTTTTAATATAATCCACAAACCCTTCTAATATGAATCAAAATGTTCCATTGTTCAAATTGGAGGTTAAAATAAGCATTAAACATTTTGGATCGGCGGATAACTCATGGAGTATGCGTAACTCTTATAGTGTTTTGGGAATTTATTTATTTATTTATTTGTTGTTACATTTACTTTAGCTTGAGATAGAGGGCTGAGCGAGAGATAGGAGCGAGCATGGCTACGCTCTCGACAAGTGGGACTATCGCACTAGGTCGAGGAAGGGATGAGCAATGATGTACCTCTCAGAAGAGCCGTATTCAAAAGACTATTGCACCTGTTCCCATTTTTGATAAAGCTTCCTCGAACAAAATATACGAAGAGGAGCGAACAAAGAAACCCACTAGTAGCGATGCAATGACGAAGAGAAGCAAAGAATTTAATTTTATTGTTTAAATTATTATATACTATGTTACTTGATTATGTTTAAATTAATATCATTTTTCCTGAGGATATGTTGAAGAACTTATCTTTTACTCGATTAACAAAATGAACAACATGAATTTAATCTTATTTTCACCTTTTGATTGTGTTTAAAATGTTCTTTTTTATGCTCATGTTATTTGTATTGATTTGAAATACATAATGTTTATTTTATTCTTTCTAAAATAAATGATCTAAAATATATATTTTATTCTTTCTAAAAAATAGAATTTCAAGTAAAGCAACAACAACAACATCAAGCATTTATCCCACTATGTGGGGTCAACTACATGAATCTTTTTTCTCCATTGTGTCCTATTAAGATTCAAATTCTCCTTTAAATTTAATAAAGAAAGATTATTTCTAATATTTTTTTAACAAAGTCTTTTTAGGTTTAGCTCTACCTTTTTTAACATAAGTCAAATCTAATACATCTATTTTCCTAACCGGGTTATCGGAAGGCCGCCGTTTTATGTGACCAAACTATCTAAGGCGACTCTCTCTAATCTTATCTTCCACTGAAGCTACTCTAACCTCACGTATATGCTCATTTTGTATCTTATCTCTAAGAGTATAGCCACTCATCCAACTGAGCATCCTCATCTATGCAATACTTGACTTAATATTATCCTTTTCTTTTAATGGCCAACATTTTGCATCATAAAACATTGCAGGTCTCACCACCATCTTATATAATTTTCTCTTAAGTTTGAGGATGACTTTTCTATCACACAACAAGCCCGATGCATTCCTCAACTTCAACCGTCCAACTTGAATTTTACTAATAATATCCCCATGTATTTCACCATCACTCTAGACAATAGACCCAAGATGTCTAGAATGTGTACTCTCATTAATAAATTTATCTCCCAAAGTCACAATCCCATCACTAGATCTATTATTACTAAAATTACACTTCATATATTCAGTTTTAGTTCTACTCAAACGAAAGCTTTTAAACTCTAAGGTTGACCTTCATAATTCAAGTTTACCTTCAACTCCCTCTCCAGTCTTATCAATAAGAAGAATAGCATCAGCAAAAAGCATACATTAGGGTACAATCTCTTGCAAATATCTAGTGAGAACATCCATGACTAAAGCAAAAAGATATGGATTTAACACTGATCCTTGATGTAATCCAACTGAAATAGGAAAATACTTGGTCAAATCATCTTGTTTTTTAACACAATTAACAGTTGCGTATATATCTTTATTGACTTGAATAGAAGTATTATTAACCCATTTCTTTTCTAAAACTATTCATAGCACTTTTCTTTGAACTTTATCATATGCTTTCTCTAAATATATAAATATCATATGTAGATCCGCCTCATTCTCTTTATACTAACCATCAAACCTCGCAATAAATGTATAGCTTCCATAGTATACCTACCCGCCATGAATCCAAATTGATTTTTAGAAACATTAGTATCACGCCGCTCCATAACTCTTTCCCATAGTTTTAATGTATTACACATTAACTTAATTATTCTATAATTCGAACAATCTTGCACATCACCTTTATTCTTAAAAATAGAAATCAACACACTCATTCTCCACTCATCTGACATCTTTTTAGTCTTTAAAATAATATTAAAAAGTTTAGTAAGCCAAGAAATTCGTTCATCTCCTAATCATTTTCACAACTCTATTGTAATATCATTTGGTCCAACAAAATTTTCATACTTCATTTTCTTTAAAGCATCAGTAACTTCAGTTTTACTAATACGCCGATAAAAACAAAAATCTTATTTTCATTTAGGGTGCTAAGATCACTAAATTCGATTGCATTCTTATAAACTTCTTTGAAAAGTTTAGCAAAAAATATCTCATAGACTTTGTTGAATATCATTTTCTAATAAAAACACTTTTTGATCTTCATTCTTAATACACTTCACTTGAACTAAATCGTTACTACTACTATCTCTTTATTTGACTAACTTATACTTATATATCTCACTTACCTTAGTATCTAAGTAATTATATAAATTATTAAAAGCTAAAATTTTTGCATTGCAAATTACTTTCTTAGACTTCTCATGGACCTCTTTATATCTTTCCAAATTATAATAATTTTTACATCTAAACCAATTTTTATAATAAATCTTCTTATTTTTATCTTTTCTTGAACATTTTGATTCCACCACCAACTATTTTTACTATTAGAAGCTTTTCCTTTTGATACTTTAAGCATATCTTGTAACATTTCTTAATATCATTAGCTACTTTTCCCACATAACATTAACTTCCTCACGCACAGATAAAATCATTAGTCTAGAATCTTACTCTCAAATTTTTTTTGTTAATATTCTTTAATTGCTCCCATCTAATCGTAGAACAATATTTTTATTTTCCGTCCCTTCATATAAAATCAAAAACAAATAAATGATGTTGGGTACATAAACTTTCACTCGGAATTACTTTACAATATTTGCAATTTAAATAATCTAATTTTCTTATAGGAAAATAATCAATCTTAGTTTTACTATAACCATTCTTATAAGTGATGGGATACTAATCTCTTTTTCTAAATAACATATTAACAATTACAAAATCATAAGTTAAAGAAAAGTCTAATATAGTCTTACCACCTCTTTAGTCGCTCCAAAACCGTAGCCATCATGAATTCTTTTAAAATCTACCTCTCTACCAAAATATTCATTTAAATCTCCTCCAATAAAACTCTTTCTTCAAGATGTATCTTTTATATTAATTCTTCTAAGTCATTTCATAATTTTAATTTTGAACACATCTTCAAACCTACTTGAGGAGTATAAACACTTATAGTATTAATAATCTTAGCATCAACAACAATCTTTAAAGCTATAATTCTATCTCTTTTTCAATTAATTTTTACAACATTATCCTTCAAACTCTTATCTATAAGCACACACACATCATTACTAGTACGATTTCTACCAGAATACCATAATTTAAATCCTAAACTATCAATCTTCTTAGCCTTCTATCCAATCCATTTAGTTTCATGAATACATAGAATATTTATCTTTTTACGAATCATAATATCTATCTAGTCCATTAATTTTCCTGTAAGGGAACCTATATTCCAAATTTCTATAATAATATTTTGCAGTGCTATGTTTTCTTTTTATTTATGGAAAAAAGCCTCTTTTATTCTTACATTAATAGATGCGTTGCTTATCAGTGTTTATCAATCATCATGAAGCTGTTAGGAGGGTGCATGTATTAGGTAGGGATTTTTATTGACCTTCTCCTTCACAAGTTGAAAACTCAGTATGATTAGTTTATGAGAAGCAACATAGAACTAACCTATTACCATATGAATATACTGTTTTGATTGGTGATTCCACTTTTGAAGTGAAGGGCAATGCTGAGCTTGGTCGTGCCCATGAGTTGGGCTTGAACTCATTTCCAAAGAGGTCTAATGCCAAAGCATGACCAATACGTCAACCAAAGAGAAAGTCTGCAATCATTTATATTGCAGTATGATATTACCGTGCCTCTGTTTAAGAATGCTTTGAGATAGATTAATAGTTATGTGGATTAAACTTGAAGGACTTGGTGTGTTCTCATACTGTATGGTTTTTTGCCATTTATTTGGATTATTTTATTTATGGAGAAAAAAGTTAACACTTGATGGGATTCATATTAATTTGACAGTGACACAATGGATGGTTTAAAATTTCCGGATTTATGTAATATATAATTGCCATTCAATAATATTGTAGGTTCAATGGATACGTTAATGGGAGAGGAGAGTATCTTGACTCTTAACGTGGAGGATATAACTTGTATAATTAAACCGGGTTATTAAAATAAAGGTGTGTTGAGAATATTCTTCACTTAAAAATAGCACAAAAACTATATTATGGAAATATAATGAGATAAGAAGTGTTTATTTTTCTGAATGGGCATGCAATGCCATAAAAAAATAATAATAATAATAAAGGGAAATTTGGGAGTAATTATTTAACAAAGAGGAAAGGGTTCGTTAGCAAGAGTAAGGTTAACTTCGGTGAAGGCTGTGTAGGTCAGCCCCTTCCAGAGATCATGCATTTATAGCTGCTTGGTGAACTGAGTACCTTGAATCAATGAATCTTCCTTGGACTCTTGACTTAGTTTATACAGAAATTTTCTTGGTAGCGAGCACCTTATATACAACTAGGAAAAGATAATCACCCAAGATAGGTGAGAGAGTAAAGGATTAAATAGTACCTTGACTTTTTATAAAAGATCAAAATAGTCCTCAATTATATTGAAAGATCATTTTGGTCCTTCAACTCTTTAAAGAGGAATCAAAATAGTCCCATCATGAGACTATTTTGATTCTTTTTAAAGATTTGAGGGGGAAAAATGACCCTTTAATATAGTATGAGACCATTTTGGTTCTTCATAAAAAGTCAAAAGATCATTTTGATCCTTTTCCCATATGTGAGAACTAATATTATCCTAATTTTTAGCACATTCATTATTGTGAGGGAGGTAGTTTTGCTCTTTTTGGGCTATATCTGAAGTGCCGTGCAATCAACTCAGACAAACATACCCATAATCACTTAAATATTCACACGAAATAGCATGCATGGTAGCTTTTTCATGCATTTTGTTTATTTAAATAATATCTTTTGTACTTTTTTCTAAGCCTCGTACCTGTAAGTTTTACTGTACCAAAAGTTTCTCTGCCAATTTGTTATGATAGCATATACTATGCGTTTCAGCTGATTTGACGAGTGCTTCAATTACTTGTTAAAAGCAGGTGGTACTGATATCTGGTGAGACTGGTTGCGGTAAAACTACTCAGGTTATCAGTTGTTCGCTTACTCTTCTTTCTGGTACATTTAAGTTAACTGATTTGGAAATTTTTGCTGGAATAATTAATCATTTATCATCGTGTTCTTGTGCCTGTATTTTTCTAAATTATTTGCTGAAAGACATTGTTCCTACAATGGCTTTCCATATTTAGTTTGTGTATAGTGTCCTGGTTTGTAGAAGATTGGATATTTTTGTTTTTCTCATGGCCATCCCATGGTTCTTTCTGAAAAGGAACTTATTGAGGAGCCCTTAGTCTTGCAGAAATTTTTGTTACATTGAATAGTATCGCTTTAACACTATTGTTGCCGGATTTAGCTTTTAGTGATTTATATAATAGATTAGATACTAAGGCATGTGAAAGATGTATGTATAAGTTAGCCATGCAAAGAGATAAGAGAAGTAATGTTCTAGTTCAAGTGAAGTGCATTAAGGATGGAGATAAAAAATCGCTTTTCTTAGAAGAGGATATTCAACATAGGTGGATGAGATATTTTGACAAGCTTTTCAATGAAGATTGTGAGAATACGATTGACGTTAGTGATCTTAACACCCTAAATGAAAATAGAAAAAAAATATTTTTATTGCCCTATTAGTGAAACCGAAGTTAGAGAGGTTTCAAAGAAAATGAAGTGTGAAAAAATAGTGAGATATGATGATATTCCAATAGAGTTATTGAAATGCTTAAGAGATCAAGAAGTTTCTTGGCTTATTAAACTATTTAATATTATTTTTTGATGATTAAAAATATGCCAAATGAGTGGAGAAAAGTGTGTTGGTTCTTAGTTTTAAGAATAAAGGTGATGTACATGAGCTTAGGAATTATTGAGGAATTAAGTTGTGCCATACATTATGGGAGAGAGTAATTGAGTATAGGTTACGAAGTGATATAATGTTTCTTAAAATCAAGTTGGATTCATGTTAGATAGTTCTACTATGGAAGCTATACATTTGTTGAGAGGTTTGATGGAGAAGTATAGAGAGAGTAAGGAGGATCTATATATGATATTTATTAGAGAAAGCATATGATAAAGTTTCAAGAGAAGTGCTTTGTAGAGTTCTTGAAAAGAAAGTAGTTAATATTGTTTCTATTCAAATCATTAAGGATATGTATACAGAAGTTGTTATTTGCGTTCAAATACAAAGTGATTTGTCCAAGTATTTTCCAATTTCAATTGGGGTACATCAAGAATCAACTTTATGCCCATATCTTTTTGCTCTAGTCATGGATGTTCTTACTAGACATTTGCAAGAGGATGTACCCTTATGCATGTTTTTTTTTTAATGATATTCTTTTTCTTGATAAAACTAAAGAGGGATTTAAAGGAAAACTTGAATTGTTGAGGTTAACCATGAAGTCTAAAAATGTTCATTTGAGTGTGGGCTCCGAAAATTCGGTCCCGGCCTCCCCGCCGCGCAACTGATTGCGTTGATGCTTTTTGTTTGCTTTTGTGCTTTTGGCTTTGGCGAGGGAGTTTTAACATATTAAGTTCCGGGGTAAATTTTGGAAGGCAGATAGGTTTGTAGATAAGACACTACCCAGAGATTTCGCCCTCATTTTGCGAGGACTTTATGATCTGAGTTCTGGTTTCCTATAGGCGCAAGCTCCTATAGTTAATTACCCCTCCCGATAACGAGAGAGAACTTTCGATTAAGGCTAGTCGTCGATTAGATACGTAGAATATATGTGTTATCTGGCATATAGTAGCAGCATGGGTACTTGGAAAGGTTTGGAAATTTGATATTTAAAATAGAAATTGCACCATCTTGCACTTAGAGCGGATGGTGGGGAATGGATGATGGACCCGATCAAGATCCCATGGTTCCGTCATCCCGGGCCATCGTGGTCCCTCATCTACTTAGTCAGAGGAGGTAGTCGACCCAACCTGACAGAAGGATCCTTGCCGGCAGCCGTGGGTTGCTTTGTCCAAGGGAACCTTGTAGACCTGGGTTGAATGTTTGTCTAAGGGGCCAAATTTGAATCCACCTTAACTAACAAAGGGCTTTGTGCCTTATCGATCATATCCTATTGATTCATATCTCAAGGATTTGATGCCATTAAGGAGCATATTGACTCTGGCCATAACCGGTATTTCGTGGTGCCATTTGGCGGCAAAACCACTCGGGTCATAACCGTTTATCTTGCGGTGCCATTTGGCGGCAAAACCGCCGGTTAGAGGACACATATCACATCCTTACTAGCAAGATATTGTTTTGAGAATGGATCCTAGTGATATTTTCGACTAGGCATTTGGCTCTTTGTGAGCTGAAGTAAATTTTAATTTGTCCACCTCGGCAAACTGTTGCGGAGGGTGGATGGATTTTGCTTTAAATAGTTGATGGTTTGATTTCAATTTTAAATATTTTTTGGGATTTTGGGATTTTTGAGATTTTTCTGGATATTTGGAATGACATTTGAAAAATATTTTTCAACTCCTCCGGTTGAGATAAACATTCAACACGGCCATCATCGGGATATTTTGGGGTCATTTCCATTTGTTGATTGAACCCTGTCAACTCGGCCGAGCGGTTGACCGAGGATCGAGTTTGTTGTAGGCTTTGTGCCTTTGCTTGTGAATTTTCTTGATTGTAGGCCTTGAAGGCCTAATATGAATGTATTAAGACAAATACACCGGTTACCACAACCGTGTATTTATTTAGAAGGTTTGAACCCTGTTGACTTCTGTTGATCCGTATAGAAGGATCAGGTTCGAACCTAAATTCACTTATTAACCGCACAGCATCCCTAGACATCACGTGTGTACCAATAACACGCTCGTCGGGGCCCATGCGGGTTCTATGATTGCTTTTACCCATTTAGTGTACCTATGTGTATACAATTTATAGTGCACATGCAGGGATATTTTGAAATATTTGTAGTTGTGCGTATAACTATCATTTGGATGCACACAACTTTTCATTTGAGAGCTTATACACGCATTCTGTCCGCTAGTATGAGTGTTGCGGATTCGGTGGCGATATGGTCTTGATGTTATGAGGCATCTTTTCATGTTGATATTGTCTCCCCTTCTCTCAATCACCGGGGAGATATCTTTTGAAGTTCGTGACCATGCCTTGAAAAGAACTCCTTCTCGGGGTCTTTAGTGTAGTAGAGTTGTTACCTCCGACGTTTGTAGACACCAGAACTGTTTTCTTCATAAGGATGAGACTAGAAAGAAACTTTGGAACACCAGGAAGTTTTATTCTAGTTTGTTCAAACATCTCTTCCATTCCGCTAGGAGTTGTCATTTTTCGTACATCGGGTTGCCCTTGTACCCGAAATACTTGAAGATCTTGATTACCATTATTGTAGGTGATATCCGTACTTGTGTCCACAGTGATTCATTGTACTTACAATACACTGTTGTTATCCACAAGTATCCATTTGCAGAAGACCGTTGTATATACTACGACCCACTGGAAGTGTTTGTAGAAGACCCATTGTTTCTACATCATATCCACCCTTTCACCAATCTGGGTGGTTTGATGATTGTATTTGTTTGTAGGGACAGCTCTTCCACTATCAAGTGACAATATTGCCTTCTTCAATCAACAGGCATTGTTGCTAGTGTTCTTGTAGTCACCTTGTAAGATAACCATCATATCTTCATTTGCATGTCATTTATGTTTGAAGACTTTTGCCACTAGTCTTTTGCTTGCATCAAATGCTTGTGTTCATTTGAGAATTTAGGATTTTTACATTTTTAAGAGCATTAAGATCCAATTCATTCCAGTCCGCACTGAGTTCAAGTGTAGTTCAAAGTTTTATGTACTTGTTTCTTTTGAATTCAAGTCCCAGTTCAGGTGTACAGGTTCAAGTGCTCAAGTCCACAGGTCCCTTGTATTCAATCCATTTTAAGTTCAAAATACATGTTCGAGTGCTCGTTCAGGGTCTTCTGAAGTCCTCGCAAATTCAATTTCGTACTCATATTGATTTGAATTTTTATTGCAGTTTGATTTCATTTCATTTGAATTTGATTTTTATTAATCATTTGAGTTCAGGTTCTGGTCCACAAGTTCACTGTTCATCGTACAAGTTCTATGCTCATTTAGTTCAAGTTCTGTGCTTTCAGTTCAAGTACGAGTCCTCTGTATTGTTGCCCAAATGAGATCTTCTTATTGTTTAGACTTTATACATTTCAGTAAAAATTTCGGCAGCACCGCGGCATATCCCTTGTTTGGGGGAAATGTAGGAGAGCTGGGCCTTCCCACCACGCTACTCGAGCGTGTATGGTAGGCTATGTTGCACCGATACGGATACGGCGATACGGATACGACACGATACGGATACGGGACACGCCAATTCTTAAAAATACAGGATACGGATACGGCGCGGATACGGCATTATAATATATAAATAATACATAAAAATTAATAAAGTAATCAAAGTGTAATATTTGAAATGACAAAAAAATTGAAATAAAAGTAAGTATTAAGTATTGAAATGTCTAGTACAACAACAAAAACAAGAAGATAAATTGCCCATTTGCCCAGCACATGAAATTTCAACTATTCAATAGAAGGAATGATAGGATTAGCTTCTTCAGTGGTTTGTCTTTGAGTTTCTATATCATCTTCAATAAATATCATAGCTTCTAATTCAGGCTCATCAAGTGAAAGATTAGCAATTTCTAATATTCCCATATCCTCAAGAGATTCAAATCCATCTCCAGCAACATCCCACATCCTGTTTTCTCCTTCCATATAAGTTGGAGTTTTCCTTGAGAGAAGTCGAAGGTTTGTATGCACGTAAACTAAATCTTCAGCCCGTTGTGGAGTAATTTTATTTCTCTTCATTGATTGGATGAATGAGTATGTGCTCCAATTTCTTTCACAACAGGATGAGGATGAAACTTGGCCAAGCAATTTTATGGCGATTGTTTGAAGTAGAGGTGCTGAAGCTCCATGTATAATCCACCACATTTTCGGATCAATTCTCCACCTATCACGCAATGACTCTTGGTCACCAAAGTCCTCCAAATAACCAAAAAATTTAGCAAGCTCAATATTGACACTTCTTCTCTCCTCCTCATTTGGAAAATAACGCTTCAAACATGTCTTCCTCATATTTGAAATTTCTAAATCTTTCTGTGGAGAAACTCTTTGAGGATCCTCTTGAAGCCATTCTTTAGTTGAATATCTTCAAATAACATTAAAATGAAATAATGAAAAAATGTTGAAATTACAAAACAACAAATTGTGAATTCATAATAAAAAAATGTTGAAATTTACCTTGGATTTAGTGAGTGAGCCAAGCAATGTAAAGGTGTATTACTTTTGCTCCACCTATCTTCTTTGTAATTCAGCCATTTGTGATGAGCTTATCTTCGGGCAAACTTTGATTCCATGACCACTAATCTTCAACAAATGAGCTTTCACTCTATAATATGATCCTTTGTATGATGCATTACAAAAATTGCATTTGAATGCAATATTGCCTCCCCCTTCTGATGTTTTACTTATTTTTGTAACATAACCCCATAAAGGTTTGTTATCTTCAATATTAATTTCTGATGGACCATCATCAGAACCAATTCCTGCTCCACTAGAACTCATTATCCTACAAAGGATCTATACAAATTAAAACATATGAATTTAAAACATGAAAAAATTTAAGTGAAAGTGTAGATATATTGCGACTCTGCCGGGGGTCCAAGGGGGCGCTGCCCCCTGGCGGGGTTCGACCTGCGGGGGTCAAGGGGCAGCGCCCCTGCGGGGGTTTTAGGGGGCAGCGCCCCCGAAACAAAATTTTTTTGTAAGAGTAATTTTGAAGTGCTGTTTATTTTTAAAGTTGTTTTTATGGAAAGATACCGAGTGATACTGAGCATATTTTAGCTTCTCGGTGCCGCTTGGTATTGAGTTCCAATACCGCTCGGTACCGAGTAGTACCGAGCAATACCGAGTTCCAATACCGAGCAGTACCGAGTTCCAATACCGAGCAGTACCGAGTTCCAATACCGAGCAATACCGAGTAGTACCGAGCAATACCGAGTTCCAATACCGAGCAGTACCAAGTTCCAATACCGAGCAGTACCGAGTAGTACCGATCAATACCGAGTTTCAATACCGAGCGGTACCGAGTTCCAATACCGAGCAGTACCGAGTTCCAATACTGCTCGGTACCGAGTACCGAGCAACACCGAGTTCCAATAAAGTTCGGTACCAAGTTTCGATACCGAGCCTATGATTAAGAAAACGAAGAACGATGAAGAAAACGAACCTACACTGCTCACGTCGCCTTCACTGTTCGCGTTGTCGAGCCGCTTCGTCGACGAAGGATGATCCTATCGACTTTAATGCTCGCGTCGTTAAGCCTCTTTGTCGACAAAGGATGATCTTCTTTGCTTCTATGCTCGCGTCATTGAGCCGCTCCTTCAACTATAACGAAGAAGATGAACACGTGGGTGACTGGGTGGAAACGAAAAACCTAGCTCTTTGAAATGTTGCTCCGTGTTTTGAGCGGAAACGGTGGAAAGTCGAAAAGAAAAGGGTAAATCGTGGCTCCGTGTTTTTTTTAATAGGACACGCGTATCCGATACGCGTGTCCAGTCAAATTTAAATAATATTTTAATCGGACACGACAAGGCCGTATCCGACACGTATCCGTGCCGTATCGGAGGCGTATCCGTATCCGACACGTATCCGATACAGCACGCCTCGTAAATAGGAGTATCCGTGCAACATAGATGGTAGGTGTCCTTAGACACAGCGGCCGTACAAATTTTCATCCCACCACGCTACAAGAGCGTGTATGGGGCCTTCAACAGTACCCGTACGAGAACACCAGTGACTTCCCCACTACGCTACAAGAGCGTGTATAGGGCTTACCCACCTCGCCGTATGCTTCACACCGGGCTCCCTCTTACCGTGCTACAAGAGCGCGTATAGGTGGTTCTCCGGTCCGCCGCAAATGCCGAGAATGGGATTTGGAACATCATATCTTATCGTAGCAGTCGTTGGCGTTGATGTCGAGGTCGAGGACTGTCCCCACCACGCTACAAGAGCGTGTATAGGGCTTACCTGCCTCGTCGTACCTGTCGCACCGGATTCTCCCCCACCGTGCTACAAGAGCGCGTATAGGGGATCCGTCGGCGCGTCAAGCGCGTCGAGGGCGGGGTTTAAGTTAGAAATGTATACCTTGAAGTCCGGCTGCTGTGTCAGGGCAAGGACGGCAGTCTTGACACACTGATCGAGGCAAAGGAGGGACCTCCTTCATTATTATTATTATTATTTATTATTTTTTTAAATTAATTTTTAATTAATTATAACTAATTACTTTTTTAAATAATTAATTAGAATTATAATAATTAATTTTAATTACAATAATTAATTATACTTAATTTTAATTAATAACAACTAATTAAAATTAAAATAATTAACTTTAATTAATTTTAATTAATTATAGCTAATTATTAATTATAATAATTAACCATAATTAAAACAATTAATTAAAATTAATTTAATTAACTTTTAAATAATTATTATTAAAAATAATTAAACTATTTAATTATAACTAATTATTAATTATAATTAATCATTTTTAAAATAAATTAAATATAATTAAAAGAAATTAATTTTAATTAATTAATAATAATAATAATAATAATATTAATAATAAAAATAACCCTCCATCTCTCTTTCTCTTAGTTCGGCAAGGTTACGAGATTTGGCCGAGAATGTGCGAGAAAGGGAGAAAGTCACCTTCACGGCGAGGAGCTCCCGTCGGTGCCTCCGATCAAAATGTCGCAACTTTGATCCGACAGAAAAGGAACGTCGTCGGAGGAGGCTGAGAAGCGCGCGAAAGGATGAAAGTTACCTTCACAGTCCGGCGAGCTCCTATCGTGGCTTCCGATCGGACGGAGGAACGAAATCGAACAACGTCGGAGGAATCGAAGAGGCGGCACGAAGGGGAGAAGGGAACCTTCACTGCGAGCGAGCTCCCAATCTTGCGTTGCTACTTCCGATCGGAAGTGTCGTGACTTCCGAACCAGTGGGAAGGGAAAGTCGTGGAAGAGCGAAGTCGAATGGCGTTGGAGGGGCCGGAGAGGAAGGACGAAGGGGAGCGAGGGATCTTCACCGCACGCGAGCAACCGTTCTTGCTTCCGATCAAACTGCGTAACCTCCGATCCGACTAAAAGGGAGCGAGAGCGATAGAGGGAGAGAGAGCAATCGGGAGTCATAGCCGAACGAGAGAGCGGGCGGTCTCGTTCCTTCGACCCTTTAACGACGTGATCGAGTCGTGCAGACGACGTGCGAGGATGCGACTTCGGTCGTGGCCACGACGTGCGAAGGTATGGTTCACGACAGGTATGTGATTTCTCTCTTTTTTTATTCAGTTACGAGTCAACATTGAGTAGATCTAAAATTGAATATATAGATTGTAATTTTAGTAGTAATAGATCTGGTTGTGAGATTGTGGCATTAGGTGATCAAGTCATTAAAAGAGTGCACGTTTTTTAAAAGAGTGCTTATGTGGATGAGTGGCTTTATACTTGAGACAAAATGCAAAACAATTATATATGTGAAAAGGTTGTAGTAGCTCCAGTGGCAGATAAGATTAAAGAGAGTCACCTTAGATGGTGTGGTCACAAAAGTGTCGACCTTCTGATTACCTACTTAAGAGAGTAGATGTATTAGTTCCGATCTATGTTAAGAAAGTTGGAGGTAGAACTAAAGACTTGGTTATAAAATATTAGAAATAATTTTTTTATTAGATTTAAATGAGAAGTTGACTCGTAATAGCCAATAGGACACACTGGAGAAAAAAGATTCATGTAGCCGACCCCACATACTAGGTTAAAATTTTGATATTGTTGTTAGAAGTGTAAATGAGTCAAGTCGAGTCGAGTATCTACCTAATCGAGCTAAACTTGTTTAGCTGTTATTGAGCTCGAGCTCGGCTCAAGCTCGTCTCATTAAAAAGTTCATAATCTCGAGCTCGATTTGTTACTTTTAATTAAAAAAATCAATTTTTTTGGAACTTTTTAATTTTAATATAGAATTAATTTAAAATTATTAAAATATATCATATGATACTAATTTAAATTAATTATTAAATATATTTTAATTTAATCGAGCAGCTCAACGGGCTTTCGAGCCGAGTCGGCTTGAGCTCGAGCTCAAGCTCATTTAATATACGAGCTTGAGTATTGGCTCGAGCTCGAACTCGTGGCTCGATAAGCTTGACTTGTGAGCTCGCTAACAAGTCGAGCTTGAGCTGGCTTGTAAGCCGGCTCGGCTCACTTACACCCCTAGTTGTTGTTGTTGAATAGTCTCACATAGTTTACTTTCTCTTGGAAGTTATTCTTTTTTGAGATGAAGATAATGTGCTTTCACAGCTTCTATTCTTATCCATTAATTGAAATATTTATCTCGGTTCATTGTAATAAAATTTAGCTCGCTTTGGTGTTTTAGTTTGAACTTCAAGGTGCTTTATATTTGGCGTCTAGAGCACATAATTGATAGAATTGGTGTTGGTTCTTATGGGCATATGCATATAGTTAGGTAATGTCATTGTTTGACTCGTGTTGGGATGACCAAGGTTATAAGTAACTCATGTGAAGGTCTTCCTCGAAGTTGTGTGCGTCGGAAAGTTTACACTACGGCTAGCAATGACAGGTCCTTTGATATATACTTTACGAGCAAACCCACATTGATATTTGATTCTTTGTTAGCATTGTAAGCCAATATATTAATAATTAAGACTGCATGAGAATTGTTGCTCAAAATGACACTAGGAAAATGTATGTTATATAAAATGTCATTCAAAAAGGAAATCAAAATTTTCATAGAGCTGATTGTGATGTAGATCTTAAGATTTTGTTTGTGTATGAGGAAACTAATGTTATGTGAAAAAAAGTAGCTAGTGATATTAAGAATATTGCAAAAGACGTGCTTGAAATTAAGTGGAAAAGCTACTAATAGTAAAAATAGTTATGGTGGAATCAAAATGTGTAAGAAAAGATAAAAAATAAAAAGATTTGTTATAAAAATTGATTTAGCTGTAAAAATTCTGATAATTGGGAAAGATATAAAGAGATCCGTAAGGAGTCTAAGATAGCAATTTGCAGTACAAATATTATAGCTTTTAATGATTTATATAATTGATTAGATATTAAGGAGGGCGAAAGATATTTGTATAAGTTAGCTAAACAAAGGGATATGAGTAGTAATGATTTAGTTCAAGTGAAGTATATTAAGGATAATGATCAAAAATTGTTTTTATTAGAAGAGGATATTCAACAAAGGTGGATGAGATGTTTTGTTAAACATTTCGATGAAGATTTTGAAAAAGCAATTGACTTTAGTGTCGGTGTATTAGTAAAACTGAAGTTAAAGAGGTTTCAAAGAAAATGAAGTGTGGAAAAGTTGGTGGACCTTATGATATTCCAATAGAGGTGTGGAAATGCTTAGAAGATGAAGGAATTTCTTGGCTTACTAAATTTTTTAATATTATTTTGAAGACTAAAAAGATGTCATTTGAGTGGAGGATGGGTGTGTTGATTTCTATTTTTAAGAATAAATGTGATGCACAAGATTGTGCTAATTATAGAAGAATTAAGTTAATGTGTTATACTTTAAAATTATGGGAGAGAGTTATAGAGCATATGTTGCAGCGTGACACTAATATTTATCAAAATCAATTGGGATTCATGCTAGGTAGGTCTATTATGGAAGATATACATTTATTAAGAGGTTTGATGGAGAAGTATAGAGAGAATAAGGAGGATCTACATATGTTTTTTTATTGATTTAGACAATGCATATGATAAAGTTCCAAGAGAAGTGCTATGGTGAGTTCTATATAAAAAAGGGGTTAATAATACTTATATTTAAGTTATTAAGGATATGTATGCAGGAGCTGTTACTTGTGCTCAAACACAAGGTGGTTTGACCAAGTATTTTCCTATTTTAGTTGGATTACATCGATGATCAACCTTAAGCCCATATCTTTTTGCTTTATTCATGGATGCTCTCAGTAGACATTTGTAAGACGTACGTTGGTGTATGTTTTTTGCTGATTATATTCTTCTTGTCGATAAGATTAGAGAGGGAGTTGAACATAAACTTTAATTATGGAGGTCAACCTTAAAGTCTAAAGGCTTTCGTTTGAGTAGATCTAAAAGTGAATATATGGAGTGTAATTTTAGTAATAATAGATATAGTGTGGGGATTGTGACTTTGGGCGATCAAGTCATTAGTAAGAGTACATATTTTAGATATCTTGGGTCTATTGTTTTGAAAAATGGTGAAATAGGGGATATTATTAGTAGAATTCAAATTGGATGGTTGAAGTGGAGGAATGCATCGCACTTGTTGTATGATAGAAAAATCCCTCTCAAACTTAAGGGAAAATTCTATATAAGTGTTAGTGAGACCTGCAATGCTTTATGGTGCAAAATATTGGCAATTAAAAGAGAAGCATAATAATAATTTAAGTGCTGTAGAGATGAGGATGCTTAGGTGAATGAGTGGCTTTACTCTTAGAGACAGGATATGAAATGAGCATATACGTGAAAAGGTTGGAGTAGCTCCAGTGGAAGATAAGATTAGAGAGAGTCACCTTAGGTGGTTTGGTTGTATAAAATGATGGCCTTCCGATGACCCGGTTAGGAAAGTAGATGTATTAGATTTAACTTATTTTAAGAAATACAGGTAGACCTAAAAAGACTTGGTTTGAAAATATTAGAAATGACCTTTCTTTTTTAGATCTAGATGAGAATTTGACTCTTAGTATGACACAATAGAGAAAAAAGATTCATGTAGCTGACCCTATAGTGGGATAAAGGCTTGTTGTTGTTGTTGCTGCTTATTGGGATGTTGATACATCAAATCCAAGATACATTAGACAAAAAATTCTACCAATGGTTATTCTACTTTTGTATGGGAAAGCTTAGTTACATGAAGAAAGAATTGCTCTTCTAAAGTAGTATTGAAGATATAGGACACTAACATGTGGTATTTACAAATGAATATAATTAAAAAAGATTGTTAGAAGATCTAAACTATTAAGTGAACAATATCTAAAAACGTATTACGACAATCTGTTAGACCGGCCCAGGATGGGCCGGTTGGACCGGTCCAGCAGGGACCGGTCCGCGTCTACACGAGACGGGCGCGAGAGGCCCGCCTGGGCGGAAACGGCTCTGCCGTGAGCCGTGAATCCACGTAGGCTTGAGAGGGGGAGTTTAGGAGGGAAATTTTGAACGTGAAAGGCTGTTTTAGGAAGTTTATGATTGTCCTTTATGATTAATTTTGTATAATTAGGAGTTTGGGGGGAATTAGCTCATGATCTTGAATTTGAGTTTTCTCTTTGAGATCTAGGTTTTGTTTTGGGCTCTTGGCTTCGCCGGAGACTTTGGAGAGTACGTTCTTCCTCTCGAATCGAAGAACAAATTGTATCTTTGCTATTTTCATTGTCTTCTAGTGAAATACAAGTCTTTTCTCCTCATCTTCTACAGTTTTTCCCTATTTTTCCGCTGTTTGTGGCTGATTTCCTGCTGTGGACAGCAGTTTGCTTCCTGATTAGTTGCTAAAGCGATTAGGGAATACTTGAAATCTAGTATTTCCTATCAAATTGGTATCAGAGCATCGATTCGGGACCACCGGCGGCTGAAATTCTGAAATTTCAGCAAGTTTTTTCTCTCCGGAAAAAGAGTTTTGTGGATCTGTTAAAAGAAAGATGGCCGGGAAGAAGGTGGAAGTTTTAGAAGGCGAGTTTGGTCAACTGAAGACAGATCTGGAGGGGAAATTCATGGAGATCTCCACCAACAATGAGAGGTTGGAAGGGAGGTTCGCGGCGATGGAAGAAATGATGAAGAAATTATTGGAGATGAAGACCCATCCGGACACATCGGAAGTGAGAGAGACCACTGACGGCCATGGCGTAGGAGGAAATCCAAACCCAATCCGGGGGAGGAGGAATCCGGAGGTGGAGATTCTTGAAGGTGATGACGACATGCCACCTCTAGAGCCATTCTCTAGAGAGGAGATAAGCATGGGGAATGATCGTCGAGGTGCTGATTTTCAGCGTCGAGGTGCTGAATTTCAGCGTCGAGGTGTGGATTTTGGAAGCAGGAGGGGGGAATATGAAGGTAGTGCAGATTTTGGAGAAAGGAGAGAAGAACATCAGCGTCGAGGTGCTGAATTTCAGCGTCGAGGTGCTGATTTTGAAAGGGGAAGAGGAGATTACGACGAAGATTTCGGTTACCAACGTCGGAGGGAGGATCGGGACACTTGGGGAGCACCTCACCTTCGAGGAACGGGAGGTTACGGAGACTTCCGGGGTAATGGCAGAGATCCGAAGGTGAGAAAGTTGAAGATGCCCATCTTTGAGGGTGAAGATGGCCACGGCTGGATATACAAGGTGGAGCGTTATTTCGCTGTCAACGGGTTGACAGATGATGAAAAACTGACGGCAGCAGGTTTGTGTCTGGAAGGGAAGGCGCTGGCGTGGTATCAGTGGAGAGACAGAAGAGAGCCTATCAGGACTTGGCGAGAGTTCAAGGATTGTTTATTAGAGCGTTTCCGAGCCGACGGGGGAGGAGACTTCTATGAACAGTTCTTTGCCCTGACTCAGGAGGGGACCGTGGCCGACTACCGGGACAGATTCGAGTACTTGGCTAGCCGTCTGGATCATATCTCCGAATCGGCCCTGGAAGGGAATTTCATGAAAGGGCTCAAACCGGAGATAAGAACAGCTGTTCGGGTGCTGGAGCCAAGGAACTTGGGCAAGGCCATGGAGCTTGCACAACTGGTGGAAGATCAGAAGAGATCAGAAAGAGGAGCTAGAGGCAACTACTCAGGAGGATCATACAAAATGACTACTGCTGTATTACCCTCAAAAGGGGTAGCCCCAGGGAACCAGAGGGAGGTGCCCAAGGAGAAATCTGGTGGAGGAGGAAATGGGGGACAGTTTAAAAGGTTGACCGACAAAGAAATGCAGGACAAATGAGCCAAAGGGTTGTGCTTCAGATGCGATGAGAAGTACATGCCGGGGCACAAGTGCAAGGATCGATCTCTTCAGGTTCTCCTCGTTTGTGAAGATGAGGAAGACGAAGAGAGAGGTGGAAATGACCCCGAGGTGGAGGAGGAAGAGAAGCTGCATCTGGATGTAGCAGAAGTCTCTCTGAACTCTGTAGTGGGATTCACTCCGAGTCACACTATGAAGGTGAGAGGAGAGATAGCTGACCGTGAGGTGGTGGTGTTGATTGATAGTGGGGCAACCCATAACTTCATTTCCACCCAGATAGTGGAGTCGCTGGGGATGGAGTTAGTGGACACAGGTGGCTATGGGGTGATGATGGGCACGGGAAAGGTGGAAATGGGAAGGGGAGTTTGTAGAGAGGTGGTGCTGAAGATTCAGGGAATCCAGGTGAAGGAAGATTTCCTTCCTTTGGAATTGGGGAGTACTGACGTCATCTTAGGGATGAAGTGGCTGCGTACATTGGGGGAAACGAAGATTAATTGGGGGACTTTGAGGATGGAACTTGTGATAGGGGAGAGAAGGAGAACGATTCAAGGAGACGCGGGGTTGACCAAGGCTGGGGTTTCTCTTAAATCCCTAATCCGAACCATTTAGCAGGAGGGAGGAGGCTACCTGGTGGAATTGCATAGTTTGGAGGGGGCAGGAGTGGAGGAGGGAGAAGCTATACCCCTCTCCGTTCAGCTGTTGATTCAACAGTTCCAAGAGGTGTTTCAGCCGCCTCAGGGATTACCACCGCAGAGGGAGCATGAGCATGCTATTGTGTTGAGAGAAGGAGTATCACCCATCAGTGTACGTCCTTACCGCTACCCTCAGTTCCAGAAGGATGAAATTGAACGGTTGATCAGAGAGATGCTGGAGGCAGAGATCATCAGACCCAGCATCAGCCCTTTCTCTAGTCCCGTTC
Organism: Dendrobium nobile; assembly: GCA_022539455.1. Classification (NCBI taxonomy): domain Eukaryota; kingdom Viridiplantae; phylum Streptophyta; class Magnoliopsida; order Asparagales; family Orchidaceae; genus Dendrobium; species Dendrobium nobile. Next base: position 27,625,173 of record CM039732.1, on the reverse strand, counting down.
TGTTGGTGAAAAAGAAGGACGGCAGCTGGCGTTTTTGTGTAGATTACAGAGCACTCAACAAGGAGACTGTACCTGATAAGTTTCCTATACCAGTTATCGATGAGCTCTTGGATGAATTAAGTGGGACCGTGATTTTCAGCAAGATAGATTTGAAATAGGGCTACCACCAGATTCGAATGAGGAAGGAAGATGTTCCCAAAACAGTTTTTAGAACTCATGAAGGCCATTATGAGTTCTTGGTGATGCCCTTTGGCCTCACCAATGCACCGGCTACTTTCCAGGCCCTGATGAATAAGGTCTTCAAACCTTATCTCAGACGGTTTGTGTTAGTATTTTTTGACGACATCCTGATATACAGCAAGTCAGAGGTCGAACATTGGGAACACTTGAAGAAGGTGTTAGAGGTATTGCAGGAGCACCAGTTGAGGGCAAATTTAAAGAAATGCTGCTTTGCACAAGCCAGTGTAGAGTACTTGGGTCATGTGGTGTCCAAGGAAGGGGTGGCAGATGATCGCTCCAAAATTGAGGCAATGCTAAAGTGGCTACTACCAAAGAATCTGAAAGCGCTGAGAGGATTTCTGGGATTGACAGGGTATTACAGAAGATTTGTGAAGGGATATAGCACCATAGCATGGCCACTTACGGAGCAATTGAAGAAGGATGGTTTCCTGTGGGGAGAAGCAGCCACATCCGCGTTCGAGAGCCTGAAGAAGGCAATGACTACAGTGCCGGTCCTAGCTTTGCCGGATTTTACTCAAACATTCATTGTGGAGACCGATGCATCGGGATATGGATTGGGTGCAGTACTTATGCAGAACCGGAGACCCATCGCTTATTTCAGCCAGGTATTGACTGCTCGAGCAAGGATGAAATCAGTGTATGAGAGGGAATTGATGGCCATCGTGTTGGCCATTCAGAAATGGCGGCCTTACCTACTTGGAAGACACTTCGTTGTCAGGACTGATCAACGGAGCCTGAAATTTCTCTTAGAACAGCGGATGGTGACGGAAGAGCATCAGAGGTGGTTGTCCAAGTTACTGGGGTACGATTTTGAGATTCAGTACAGGCCAGGGGTGGAGAACAAGGCGGCCGATGCCTTATCCAGATGTATGGAGGAATTGCAGACAGTTGCTCTATCCGTGCCTTGGATGTTTGATTGGGAGGCCATCAGAGAAGAAAGCGCTAAAGATGAGAGTTTGGGAAAGATCAGGACGGATTTACTGAAGGAACCAGATAGCCACCCGGGATACTCCATGGAGGGAGACAAGCTGCTGTATCAAGGGAGGTTTGTGATGCCCCGGACGTCGATCCACATCCCAAACCTACTTCAGGAGTTTCATGGGAGTGCAATAGGGGGCCATTCAGGCGTACAAAAGACATACAGGAGGCTAGCGGGGGAGCTATACTGGAAGGGGATGCATAAAGATGTGGAGGAGATGGTAGCCAGATGTGAGGTCTGTCAAAGGAGTAAGTACCTAGCTATGTCACCAGGAGGATTACTACAGCCGTTAGCCTTGCCGGGTAGAGTATGGGAGGAAATCTCTATGGATTTCATAGATGGGCTGCCCCGTTCAGAGGGGTTCACAGTGATCTTAGTAGTGGTGGACAGGTTGAGCAAGTATGCCCATTTCATTCCCCTCCGACATCCCTACACCGCAATAACAGTAGCATTAGCCTTTATCAGAGAAGTGGTCAGATTACACGGGGTGCCAGAGGCGATCGTATCAGATAGGGACAAGGTGTTCCTCAGTCATTTCTGGAAGGAGCTATTCAGATTGCAGGGAACAGTGCTCAAGAGAAGTACAGCCTACCACCCACAGACGGATGGACAGACGGAAGTAGTCAACAGGAGCTTGGAAACGTACCTCAGATGCTTTGTTTCAGAGACACCAAAGCTATGGGCGAAGTGGTTATCCTGGGCTGAGTACTGGTACAACACGTCATTTCACTCGGCTTCACAAATGACCCCATTCAAAGTGTTGTACGGACGGGATCCCCCACACTTGGTACACTTTGGGAGCAGTAGTACTCCTGTTTCATCAGTAGAGGAGTATTTGGAGGAGAGGGACCGAGTGTTAGAGGAGTTAAAAAGGCACTTACTGAGGGCGCAGCAAATCATGAAGAAACAAGCAGATGGGCATAGAAAAGATATCCATTTTGAGGCAGGGGATAAGGTGTTCTTGAAGCTCCGCCCATACAGGCAGAAGACAGTCGCCAACAGGAGGAATGAAAAGTTAGCTCCAAGGTACTTTGGTCCTTATGAAGTGATAGAGAAGATCGGGGCAGTAGCATATCGACTGAAATTACCCCCATCGGCGACTATACACCCAATTTTTCACGTCTCACAGCTGAGAAGGGTCATTGGTGATCACATCGCCATTCCCGAGCTACCGCCGACACTTACGGAGGAGTTAGAGGTGATCCTGGAACCTTTGGAGCTGAAGGGTGTTCGCCAGAAAGAAGATGAAACTAAGGAAGTGTTGATCCAGTGGAAGAACCTTCCTGACTACGAGGCCACGTGGGAGCCATACGAGATGGCGAAACAGCAGTTTCCAGATTTTCACCTTGAGGACAAGGTGATTCTTTGGGAGGGCGGTAATGTTAGACCGGCCCAGGATGGGCCGGTTGGACCGGTCCAGCAGGGACCGGTCCGCGTCTACACGAGACGGGCGCGAGAGGCCCGCCTGGGCGGAAACGGCTCTGCCGTGAGCCGTGAATCCACGTAGGCTTGAGAGGGGGAGTTTAGGAGGGAAATTTTGAACGTGAAAGGCTGTTTTAGGAAGTTTATGATTGTCCTTTATGATTAATTTTGTATAATTAGGAGTTTGGGGGGAATTAGCTCATGATCTTGAATTTGAGTTTTCTCTTTGAGATCTAGGTTTTGTTTTGGGCTCTTGGCTTCGCCGGAGACTTTGGAGAGTACGTTCTTCCTCTCGAATCGAAGAACAAATTGTATCTTTGCTATTTTCATTGTCTTCTAGTGAAATACAAGTCTTTTCTCCTCATCTTCTACAGTTTTTCCCTATTTTTCCACTGTTTGTGGCTGATTTCCTGCTGTGGACAGCAGTTTGCTTCCTGATTAGTTGCTAAAGCGATTAGGGAATACTTGAAATCTAGTATTTCCTATCACAATCCAGTTGTTATAAGTATTGCAAAACATCCTACCCACCATGACAAGGTTAAGCACATTAAGATAGCTCAACATTTCACCCAAAAAAATGTAAATGGATTAGGTTAACTAGACTGTGCTTAAAAAAACTCTTAAATTACAGATATTTTCTACCTGGTTTTACTTATAATGATATTTTAACTAATCAATAAGTTGGGCATGATCAACACATACAACCCAACGTGAGAGGCAGTGTTGAAATAATCTTGATAAATAGTTATAATAATTTGTTATAACAACTTGTTATCTATATCAATCCACCAATCCATGAAAAATAATGTTCTATTTCGTTAATGTAGTTAATTTTAAATTCTAGAATTAAAATTTGTTTTTTAATTTTTTTTTTCTTAATAGTTGTTTGTCTATTTATGTGCAATTTATTATCTTATTTGCACATAACATGTTAATAAATTAAATTATATAATCTCTTATTTTGTATTGTTCTTTTTTTATTCTAATTTTCAAGAATATTCATGAATTGTAATTTCTTCAATTAAATCATATTTGATTACAGGGTTGGTGTGCATTTTACTTATTTTAATGTAGATAATGAATTTTGTTTATGAAACACGTCCAATATTATTTACATAATATTTCTCAATGTTTAATATTATGTCTAATTCATCTCTAATTTTTCACATAGAGCCTTTAATCAAATAGATAATGACAATGTAATAATAGTGTAGAGGCAAATTATTTTTTGCTACAAGTCTATTGAAAACAAAGCAAAATATTAAAACACAACAATCTCCTTCTTTGGAATATTTAAATTGATTGTGTTGTTGATTGCTATATTCAGTGAATGATAAATATTTCTTTTTAAGTTTATATTCAACCAGACCTTTTAGATTTAGCCATAATAATTTTCTTACATGGTCGAGCATGTCCGCTATGTTTTTTTTTCAATATATTCTTATTTTGATAGTCATAGTGTTCATCACATTCAAAAAAAATTTTCGAATTATTTATCAAATTGGAAATTTCATAAAGATATGCTTCCCATTGATGGTAGGAACATAATGTTTTGTGTCATGATAGTTTATTATTGTTACCAAGAATCATGGCTTACTTAGATTTTGATGTGATACATGTTTGGAGTTACACAAGATTATCAAGAGAATTTAATAGAAGTCAACCTTTATAAAGTTATGCGTCAATTCAAAGTAAGTTACAGAAATTCGCGATCTTCCACTTGCTTATGCAAAGAATTGCGTGAAGAATAACCAAACACTTTCAATCAAATACAAAGGCGAAGTAATGTAAAAGCCTATAACATAAATCCAAAAGTTAATAATGAGATGTTCACCTTGAGAATCTACTCTCTGATGCAATCAAAAATTTGGGAAGGGACCCAAATTTTTTATCACAAAATTAAATACTTATTAAATACAAGAAAGACACAACTATACTCAAAAGGAGAGACAACTTGAAAACTTTAGAACAAACTCTTACATTTCATATAAAAAGGACGCTTACAAACATAAAGAAACACAATACTAAAGCACCTTTTATATCATAAAGACTCTTACAAGACGCTTACAAATGACTCAAACACAAATTAAAGACAAACTCCTAAACTTTCTTTCCTTGAGAAGAATGATACAGGTGGGGTGTAAACTTGTGGAGAGACGAAAGAGATTAGAAGCCAAGACGAAAGAGGAGGAGAAGCTCGCAAGCTTTCTTAGAGGAGAAGGAGAATGGAACAAGCTCGCAAGCTTTTCTACGAAGAAACCCACATGTTATAGCTTCCAAAAATCACATTTTAACTCTCTAAAACAACCACAAAACAACTCTATATATAGGCATAAGAGGAAATACAAACAGCCATAAACATTAATTAAAAGCTTAATAAATGAGGGAAATGAAAAGCCAACAGCCACTTCATTGATTTCCCACAGGAACCCAAGCATCACCAACCACGGAAAAGCCCCCCAACACCCACGGGAAACAGCCCAGCCATGGATCCGAAGAGGTAGCCGCGTAAACCAAAGAGGCCCGCACAGAACCAACCCACCAAAGACACGGAAAGGCCACCCAGCACAGAAAAAAAAGAGTCAACCGTGGAAACTAAGGAGCCAAGGCACGGAAATCCAAGAGCTAGCCGCAGGAAACCAAGAGCCAATTGTGGGAACCAACGAGACTGCCGTGGAAACCAAGGAGCCAAGGCACGAGAACCCATGCTGTAGACAAAGGGGGGTCGAATCAAACCCAAAAAAATTTGGTTTTGACTTCCCTTGAGCTTGCTAGCTCATTAATTTTTGAGCTAAGATTTAGCTCATTATGAGCTGGTTTTTAGTTCATTTATTGAACTAAGAGTTAGCTCATTATGAGCTATGTTTTTAGTTCACTTATTAATTTATTAGTTGCTTATTATTTTTGTCTCTTTTCCTTCCCCTTGTCTATTCGTTTCCCGTGGATGGCTCTTGGTTTCCTGTGCCTTGGCTCCTTTGTCCCCACGGTTGGCTCTTGGTTTCCCGTGGATGGCTCTTGGATTTCCGTGCCTTGGCTCCTTGGTTCTTGCGGCTGCCTCTTCGGTTCCTGGTTGGGCTGTTTCCCGTGAATGTATGGGGGCTTTTTTGTGGCTTTGGTGCTTCGTTTCCTGGAATTCACTGTTGGCTTTTCATATTCCCTATTTAATTAGCTTTTAAATTAATGTTTTGTGGCTATTTGTATTCCCCTCTCATGTCTATAAATAGGAGTTGTTTGTGGTTGTTTTAGATATGTTATGTGAATGATTTTTAGAAATGTAAACCTATGGGGTTTTGTTGGAAAAGCTTGCGAGCTTTGTCCACTTTTTCTTCTCACCTCCTCTGGAAATCTTGCGAGTTCTTTCTACCATTCTTCTCGGCTTCTAACCTCTTTCGTCTCTCCGCAAGTGACCACCTCATCTGTATCCCTCTTCTCAAAGTAAGCAAGTTTAGGGTGTCTTGTTTGAGTCAAGTTTGTAAGAGTCGATGTTTGTAAGTCGTTTAATTTTTAAGAGTTGTACGTCTTTCATTTTATATTATAAAAAGAGTCTTCTTTTTTGATGTTCTCGTGTCTTTCTTTTATTTAGAAAGGTATTCTTTTGTTAGCAAAAATTTGGGTAGCAAAAATTTGGGTCCCTCTCCCAAATTTTTGCTTACATCAACCCAAAAGCCATCCACGGGAAACGAATAGACAAGGGGAATAAGAAGAGACAAAATAAATGAGCTACTAATAAATTAATCAGTGAACTAAAAACATAGCTCATAATGAGCTAACTCTAAGTTCAGTAAATGAACTAAAAATCAGCTCATAATGAGCTAAATCTTAGCTTAAAAATTAATGAGCTAGCATGCTCAAGGGAAGTCAAAACCAAAAATTTTTTTGGGTTTGATTTGACCCCCCCTTTGCCTACATCAAACTCCCCTTCTTGAGAACTCATCTCCCGATGAGTTAGCTTTGTTCTGAAGGCGTTGCATCAAGAGATACCAAGGCTTGAGATTACTCACTTGACACGAAGACTCAAATGACAACATGACTCAAAACAAAACTTACTAACATGACATCAAGACACACACGACTCACATGACAAAACTCACAAGACTTTCTTGACAACCCGACTCATAAACCTAGGACTTCCTAACTTTCTCTGATACCAAATTGATGCAATCAAAAATTTGGAAAGGGACTCAAATTTTTGATCACAAAATTAAATACTTATTAAATACAAGAAAGACACGACTATACTCAAAAGGAGAGACAACTTAGAAACTTTAGAACAAACTCTTACATTTCATATAAAAAGGACACTTACAAACATAAAGAAACACAATACTAAAACAACTTTTATGTCATAAAGACTCTTACAAGACGCTTACAAATGACTCAAACACAAATTAAAGACAAACTCCTAAACTTGCTTTCCTTGAGAAGAATGATACAGGTGGGGTGTAAACTTGCGGAGAGATGAAAAAGGTTAGAAGCCAAGACGAAAGAGGAGGGGAAGCTCGCAAGCTTTCCTAGAGGAGAAGGAGAATGGTACAAGCTCGCAAGCTTTTCCACGAAGAAACCCGCAGGTTATAGCTTCCAAAAATCACATTTTCACTCTCTAAAACAACCATAAAACAACTCTATATATAGGCATAAGAGGGAATACAAACAACCATAAACATTAATTAAAAGCTTAATAAATGAGGGAAATGAAAAGCCAACAGCCACTTCATTGATTTCCCACAGGAACCCAAGCATCACCAACCACGGAAAAGCCCCCGAACACCCACGGGAAACAGCCCAGCCATGGACCCGAAGAGGTAGCCGCGTAAACCAAAGAGGCCCGCACAGAACCGACGCACCAAAGACACAGAAAGACCACCCAGCACAGAAAAAAAAGAGCTAACCGTGGAAACTAAGGAGCCAAGGCACGGAAATCCAAGAGCTAGCCGCAGGAAACCAAGAGCCAATCATGGGAACCAAGGAGGCAGCCGTGAGAACCAACGAGCCAAGGCACGGGAACCCAAGGGCCATCCACGGGAAACGAATAGACAAGGGGAAGGAGAAGAGACAAAATAAATGAGCTACTAAATACTAATAAATTAATAAGTGAACTAAAAGCATAGCTCATAATGAGCTAACTCTTAGTTCAATAAATGAACTAAAAACCAGCTCATAATGAGCTAATTCTTAGCTCAAAAATTAATGAGCTAGCAAGCTCAAGGGAAGTCAAAACAAAAAATTTTGTTGGGTTTGATTTGACCCCCGCTTTGCCTACATCACACTCTCTCTCTACGGATCTAGGTTGAGCGGAGGAAGATCTTCCACACTAGAAATGAAGTAACCACTAGGACGGATGAGCCTAGGAACGTTGTTGTTGGGAAGGTAGCCGGAGATGGAGGCGGCACGGATTGTCCAATGAGGGACCAAGGGGTTCGTGGTCGTTAAAGTTCAATGGTTTCGGCAAGACAATACACGATACGGTTGACGTAGCGTTCGACGGTGACGTCGTATTCCCAATCCAGTTCGTAGAAGGGGAGAGGATGATGTTGATCTTCCCTTGCTCGTTGTACACGAAATCGTGATCGACGTCAGGATCGGCCATGTACGGTAAGGATGGGGGATGAGAGAACACGAGGAGGAGGGCCAAAGAGAGAAGAAGGGTGGAGAGGGGAGGCTGGTGGCTGGACTAGAAGGGAGAGGGTGGGGGACGGTTTGGAGAGGTGGGGAGGAGGCTAGGGTTTGGGAAGAAATTAGGTTAGGATGGGGTAGTGATGTGGTTTAATCAAAATCTGAAATTAAGATCAGATTTTGATTAAATTGGGAGGGAAAACTTTTGAAATTTGATTCCAAATTGAATGCAATTAAGGCATTAATGGAGGCTTAATGGGGTGGAGCCATATAGGGGCCGGCGGTATGGTGAGAGAGGGGAGAGGGGGTTTTTAAAACTGAAATTAATTTCAGTTTAAGTGAAATTGGGGGGAAAAATATTTGAAATCAATTTTGGATTTCAAATACGGGTGAGGGAGTAATTGAGCAATTAATGGGGGAGCCCAATATAGGGGGCCGGCGGCATCATGATGGAGGGAGGGGATTGGGGAGGATGAAAGGGAGTTTCAAAATAGGTACGGAGTATTAGGAAAGAAGAAAAATAAATCCAATTTGATTTATTTTAAAATTGGCTCCAATATATAAACTTTCATAATTTGGACTTTCCCTAAATGGAAAGAATTTGAAATTCGAAATTTGAATTTAAAAAAAAAATGAAGGCTAGGGAAAGGAGGGCCGGCGGGTGGATGACCGGAGGCCGGTGACTAGGGGCCGGCCGGCGGGTGGGAAGGTGGCCGGCGGCTTGTGAGCCTCAAGGAAGCCGGCGGCAAGGAGGGAGGGGTTCGGGTTCTCCAATGAAGTTGGTGGGGTGAGGATTTCTTGAAGGGGAAGATGAAAGAAAGAAGTGTATGCGGAATGTAAAGCCACTAACCTCAACACCACAACTACTAGAACTCACAAAGAGATCCAAGATGCTCTCTCCTCAAGAACTCACAAAGAGATCTAGGAAATTTTTGGAACTCACAAAGAGATCAACAAGAAAATTCTTTCTTTCATCAATAATAATCTCATACAATAGAATAGGCCTAAAGAAAAACAAAATACAATGACGTGCATGCCCCTGGGGCTACTACTCAAGACAAATAAAAGCAAGGGTACAAATGGTAATACATAATATCAAAATAGAACTAAGCATCAAAATAAAGACTGTGAATAGTGGCCATCGATCTGCGCCTCCTGCGTTGATATACTCGTCGAAAACGTCTGTCGATGTCCTCATCATATTTATTATATTTTTAGTTTACCTATTATTATGTTTTGCTTTTATTTGACATTTTGGTACAATATTATGCTATGATGGTGAGTTTGATACTCGAGTTCTAGTATTTAGTGTTTCTTGATGCAATTTTAGGAAGAGATGCATAAAAATACGCCCAAGAGATCAAATTACTAGTGCGCTAACTTTTATTTAGACAAATTTATCAATTTTAATCATAAATAGAATTTATCAACTTCCATGAACCTAAATTCGTAGAATAACATACTCTCCCATAGCCTTGGTGCTATAATAAATCTCATCTATTATTCGCTTCAAAGCTATAGGAAAGCTTACTTACCTTTTACCTCCAAGCTATAGGTTAAATTCATTCACCCTTAGCCTTGAAGTTATAGGTGTGACATTAGTACCTTAGCCCCCAAAACTATAGTTTTATACCAGTACCCTCACTTGCTTGACCCAATCAAACAAATTACTCCTTAGCTCTTGGCCCATAAGCCCGGGCTTCTATTATTCTACTCAAATTAAATATGAGATCTTCCTCATTTGGCTCCAAGGTCAATATTTATTAATTTAACCCAATCAAGTGACTCACAACTCTTTGGCTCAATGCCTAGGCCCGCTCGTTTGACTCAATTAAGTAGGCAATTTTCTTTTCTAGACTCAAGCTCTAGATTTTTATCATTTGGCTAAAATATATGATTTCATCCTTCATCTAATCCTGCACATCTCTATAGGATCCTTTCATTTTGAAATTTATTTAACCTTAATTAGATGAATTTTGCTAAGTGATAAGTAAAATTCTTAGGCATTTTTACTTAGCCTAATTAAGCTTACTTCTTTCTCTCTTAGTCAAATACTAAGATTGCATATTAAAATCCATAAAAGCTACTTAAGTTCCCTTTTGATGTAATGATGTATCATTTCATCCTAAAAGGTGAAACATCTATGTCATTATCTTAGGAAACTGTAAATGATAGACTTGTCTCAAAGTAAACAGTGGTAATTCAATGGGCTTTTTCATAACTCTTTAAAAATATGGAACTCCTTTAAAATCAAAATGAAAATTTTAATTCAAGCAATTTGAATTGAAATCACTTTGGAACTAAATTAAATTTCTACCTAATCCACAATAAAACAACACATAAGTAATAGTGTGACAATAACACAAGCCAGTATACCATAGATTCACAACCTTTTATGCATTATAAGATTTTTTTTTCTCTTGTGTATGTGGTTTAAATATTTGATGTGGAATGATTGTTTGTATTGTGTGTATTTATCCATAAGTGTTATGGTAGATATATATGTTCTTCCATGCATGTGGTCATGCGCAAAATAGGTAAATAAATTAAAATTATTATTTAACAATATTTGCTTGTAGGTGCTGGTTTATATGCTAAAGTCCTGAATGGGCATGACCAGCAGGGATAAAATCAACTTGGCACCATAAGTGCCAAACAATCTGCGATGTGTGATATTTAGATTTATTACATGCTTAATATTTGTTTTAGTAGAAAAAAGAGTCTTTTTTAATTATTTCCAAAATATAATTCATTTATAGTTTTACAAAAATATATAGGCCTTTGGGATGCAACAAAGGAAAGTTGAACCAAAATGATGAACCCCTAGATGCATCATAAGCAAAAAATTGATGATCTATAGGCTGATAAATTTAGCCTGGCTGTGTAATGCAGAGTAAGTGATTTGATTTGTAGAGGTGCCAATTAGAGCTGAATCGGGATTTGGAGGCTTGATTTGGATGTAAATCAGACAGAGTGAGTCAATCAAAACCCATTTGGTTCTATTTGACTTGATTCGACTCTTTAAGGTTCAATTTGCATCAAATTAGCAATTTAAAGTTGAGTTGATCGAATTAATTGAATTAAATTGAGTTGATTGATTTGATTTAGTTAATTTGAGTTTTCTCATGTAAAAAAGGAGTCAACACATCTTCAGGAATCTATGTTGTAGTAGATTTAAATGAATCTCAACCAGACATGAAAACAATAATGAAGATTGTGAATAAAAATGAAAAGGAAATAAATCACTTATATTAATCTAGGTCTCTCTCTAATATAAAAAGAAGGCTTCCCCCAAAATTTTGATATTCGCCATTGTCACCAAACTTGAAGAATTCACATCCAACTAGCACACAAGGTTAAAACTGAAATTTTATGAGGCACTAGATTATTTTTTACATGTGCTAGCAGTCCTTTTTTTAATTGCAAGGCCTAAAATTTCCAACTTTGAACTGATTTTGTCAAAGATCGACAGCTAGCAATTCCTGGAATCTTTCTGTAATTAAAAATGGAAAAATAATAATTACCAAAATCTTGCTGCCGTGCAAAATTGAGGAAAAAAAAAAACATCTATTAATCCCCTGCTATAAGGGCCAACCACACCCAAGGAAGTCTAGGATATTGCTATAGAGATTCAGTGGTTTCTCCTTGAATTGTAGCTAGCCAATAGCAACAACAGGGGAAAACAACTGAGAATCTCTCAGCTGTATGGACCCATTAACATGGCACAACAATAGTTGATCCTGAAAGTCAAAACCAATAATGAAGCGAATTGAACTGAGGTAGACATCATAAAATACAAATTGTTCTTTATGATAATGATGATAAACATGTTTACTCTAAAATTAAGTAATGTAAAATCAAAACTATGAAAAAAATTCCACTAAAATGAGCCAAAGTGGAGATGCTACTTAGTTCATCAAATTTCTCATCTCGTGACACATTATTTGTGTTTTTGACGAGTATAGAATTCCAGACTTGTATCATTTACCAATGATTCTTGGGTTGAAATTGATATTTCTTGGCATTGGATAATAAGAAAATTCGACCATCCAATTTAACTATTAGATAATAAAGCAAAACCGTCCTACCAATAGTTAGCTCAGTCAAATCAGGCTGAAACACATGCTTCTCTATTCCGCTTTATAACACTTCAATAACAATCCAATCAAAACATACAAACCTAAATCAAACTTTTTCTTGGAAACTTCTAATGGACTTCCCTGTGTTCCATTGCCTTGTTCACTAGACTTATGATCCCAATTAAATTCAGGTACCCCAGTTTATTTTGGATCACATGTGGAGTAAAGCTGAGTCATGTAAAGTTGTGTGCACCCAACCGAGACGGATCTCAGCAATTTCAGGTACTCTATCTAACCATGCCTATGCTTAGTTTTCATCATCTTGCAGGTTTTCATAAAAGAAAAAGTAATCAATTGGGATTCATGAAAGTAGTTGCTGAGAGGATCTCATATGAAAGGGGAGAAACTATTGGAGACACTGTTGGTTATAAGGTATTTGATTCCACTGCATTCTATCAAGATATTGTAACTTAATTTAAATCAACTACATTCTTCTAGTTGAGCAGAAAATACATGGAGCAATAATTAAGTTGACTATATTAGGATCTTGATTTGATGGATTTTAGTTATGGATCTTCTCTATAACTGAGGCTCCGCCCCCCTCGTACCCTGCATGTGTGCAGGGGACGAAGTGCTATGGAACTATTATTTCTTTTCTTAATGCACTTTTTGTTTAATGAACAATAAGTATGTACAATATGTATTTCAAATTGAACTAGCTATAATAATTGACTGAATTAATGTAGTACATGTAATTGAATGTAGAGTAAAGTAAACCTATTTAATAGAAAATTTTGCTCCAAAAATCAAAATGAATGCTGCGTTCTCATTTTGTCTTGCATGACTTGAAAGCACCCTTTGTTCTATTAATGTCTGGTTTCTTTTTTTTTTTTTTACTGAAGATGGAACTTACTTTGCTTGAGCACTCCCTTTTCCCTCTTTTTTCTGAAACTGGTGCTTGTGCATGTCTAAATAGATAGCTTTTTGTATGTTATAGATAATATTTTTATGCAAATTGGAAGTTGCATTTGTTGTTGTGACAAGCATAATTTGCGTAGGCACCAATGTTTAAGCTTTTCTGTAAATTCTTTTTGGGAATTTTATTCGCTTATGTAAGCACAAACTTTAGTTTTTCTTGTAACTCATCTCACTTTAATTCTGTTTCATACATAAGAGGGATGCATTAGTTGTTGTTATCATCATTATTAGCTTTATCCAATTATTTGTGATCAGTATAAAAGAGATGCATTACCGGGGAACCAAAATTTTTGAGGAATTCCTACTGTTTAAAGCTTGATGTTACCAAATATGTGTTTTTTTATTTTTTATGACGTAGAAATCCATCAGAAGTATCTAATTTTTCTAAAACCACCTGTGTATGTTGTAATCACGCCTTACGAAGTATTGTAGACACGTAGTTGACAGAAATTTTGACATTTTTGCCTTCATTATGAAAATATTTTCTAACTATGCCACAGATATATTACCACAGATATATTACTTCTATTTCCTTTTGCTTAGCTTCGCACAACCATTATTAAATCCATTGATTAAGAATGCTGATGGAGCATTATACGTTTCTCTGTTGATTTAACCTTATCTGGCTGAATCTGGCAAAACGGTTTTTAGAAAAGCTGTTTATACGTGGTAAGTGTTGATTGAATTTAAATGTTTTACAGCTTAGAAGACGTAGTTTTTTCTTTCATTCATGAAAAACTCTCTTTTTAAATTATAGCTTTCATTTCAGGGTATATTCTCCCAGTAAATGTTTTCCCGTGATTTTTTGTCAGAGTTAAGGAAGAATTATATTTCTTTAGCTACATTAGAAGAATAACTTGTGAAGAAGTTGTGGGCAGAACTTGAATATAAACCCACTTTTTGATGCTTAGCTGTTTAATGTGCCACACCTCCAAATTTCTCAAGGGGTTGTTTGGTTGGAGGTAAAATGGATGTGAAGTATTTCAAATGCAATGCAGAGGTTTTGAAAATATTGGTGTTTGGTTGGAAGAAAAAGGAATGCAAAGTAAAGTAAAATAAATGTAATGAAAACTATTTTAGCTCAATTTTTTAGGTAAAGAGACTTTCCCAATTTTGAGTGTGAACCATTTAAACCGCAAGCAAGCTCACTTGACCTCTGCCACCCTTTGCCGCCCATCACTTCTGGTTTCCCCCACCAGTCGTTGCCTCCACCTGACGCCACCCGTTGCCAGCCAACTCTACCGCCGACCACCTCCACCACCGACCACCATAGCCACCGTCGACCACTATATTGCAACTTTAAACTACATTCATTTACTTCAAACCAAACAAAAAAAACATTCACCTGCATTTACTTTAAACGTATCCAAATAATTCCAAAGTATTCCTTTTACACTGCATTCATTTTACACTACATTCTTTTTTTAACCCACCAAATAGCCCATAAAAAACATTTTCTTTGAACTTGATAATTTATTTCACTTGGTTTTGTCTTCTTCATATTACGGTGTTCTTGAGTTTTAATCATTTGTACTTTTGAACATTTATTAACCTTGGTATTTGTGTAATCTTTTTCTATCATAACTTGACAAAGCATGAGTGTACATTGTTTGGTATTTCATATTGGCATGTATCTTTTATGGACATCCTTTTAGAAGAAGGATATATGCCTTATTGTGTTCTTACATATTCAAAATATGTGACACAAGATTGATTGCTGATATTGGTTTATGTGATTGGGGTAATGCAATCATTTAGGCCTTTTTTTGCGATTTAGTTACAGTATTTTTGACATTTTCAATTTTTTTCATACTAATTTTTCTAGATACGGTTCGAGTCCAAAGGTGGGAAAAATTCCTCAATAATGTTCTGCACAAATGGCATTCTTTTGAGATTACTAATCGGCAGAGGTGCAAATACCTCGGAGATGGCAAACAAGAAGATATCAGCGAGGGATACTCTTCTTGAGATAACCCACATAATAGTGGTAATGCTTGGCATATCTTGGTAAAAAGTAACTAAATTTTGATATTTTTATCAATGCAACTTCAGGGAGTTTTAGGAATGCACATTATGATCTGATATAAATGAATTGTTAGCCAGTTATCTTTGATGATTCAGATACGCAAATCGATCATTTATATTTGCTGAGTGAAACTAATTGCTTTTACTACATGTTTGCATATGCATAGGAGAAATTAAGTTTTTTTAGACTGAAATCTGGGGAGATACCTTCTTTTAAAAAAATGAATGAATGAAAATTTATAATGATATAAAAATCACGAAGGACATTTGCAACAAAATAGCTAAAGCATTACACCAAAGCACAATATAAATTTATAAGCTTATCGGGAAGATTGGTATCCTGCTTCCTTTTGATAATGTGGATAGCCTTTTTAATATGAGTAGTATCCATGCAAAAATAAGCTTGGGATAATATATATTGAACTTGCTAACTTTTTCTTCCCTTTTTATTAGAGAAGCATCTATCATTCCTCTTCTTTTAATATTACACAATTGATAGAAAAAAATATTCTAGATATTCTTTAGGTCTTTCTAGAATTATGAATCTCACTATTGCAATTCGTTAGACTTAGATTCAAGACACTACCCCTCAGTAGTCCTCATCTTAGTTCTAAGATCCGATGTTGTTGACATCAGTCACTTTATAAACCCTCACCTTCTGGGCATTTCCTTCCATATTTATTGTTTGAATATAAGCACAAACATTGTTATTTAAAATTGGTCAACTTAAACAACAATTTGATTTAAAATGTAAATGCCAATATAGGATAATTTGAGTACCTCTGAGTTTTCTCAGAAACTAGTACTCCTACATTTCATTCCTTTGATTTCCATTCCAAATCTGATTTCAATTTGTTCATTCCTTATTTGAAATTCTCAAAGCCCAAATCTTTAAAATTTCACAAATTTCAAAATGAAAATATTAGCTAATATTTTGATACTCTCAAAAAAAGAGAAACCATTAGTTTAATCAAAAGTGTTCTCAAGTAACAAATGCTTGAGATGTAATTAATCATAGGGATTTGCCCCTATGGGGCATCTGTATCTCATAATAAAATAAACATATTCAACTAAATATTGAATAGGGAAAAATCTCTGTTAAAATTAAAATTATAAATTTTGTTATTTAGTCCATAGTGAAATAGTATTTTTATTCTTTGGGATAATATGTTATTTTCTATGCCATGCTCGATCACAAAATATGCAATCCATAGAGGATGGCAAAATTTCTCCAACAAAAAGCATTGATTAGAGGCTTTTAGACATTGGTGCAGTGATGTGGCTTTCAACAATTGTGAATTTGTTGGAGCTGATATGCTAGATTTGCATTGGTGATGTGATGTAATTACCGGAGATTGGTTGCCAATGCGTTGGGTGCAGTGGGACACACAAAAGCTTTTTTTCTTTGAAGTGCAAAGCATGGATTAAGCGTGCACTAAGTCAAATATAACATATCTTAAGGAACATTAAATAGTATTATGTTATTTGATAACACCATCATACAAATCATAATTTTGAAATGTTTTGTCATTTAAAGCCAACAATTGACAAGAAAAATTATGACCAAGAAGCAATCTTGCACGCAATGATTGAGCTTGCACACATTAAGCTTGACTCTTGCTCAGTGGTCCTCGACTGCTGCTATCAATTGACTATTGCTTACAAGTGCTCACTCTCCTCTTGAATTGCATCCCTATATCTTGAAATTGATATGAACTCTAAACCTAAAATCTTAAATTTTCTTAAAGAGTATATTTTTTAAATAGATGTTATTTGAATGCATTTCCCTGAATAAAAAATATATAAACCTCGCGCCTAATAGGGTGCCTCATGGTGAGAAGTGTCTCCAGTGTGGGCTCCGAAAATTCGGCCCCGGCCTCCCCGCCGCGCGATTTATTTTTTATCTAAGCGAGGGAGTTTTAACGAAATAAGTTCCGGGGTAAATTTTGGAAGGCAGATGGGTTTGTAGATAAGACACTACCCAGAGATTTCGCCCTCATTTTGCGAGGACTTTATGATCTGAGTTCTGGTTTCCTATAGGCGCAAGCCCCTATAGTTAATTACCCCTCTCGATCACGAGAGAGAACTTTCGATTAAGGCTAGTCGTCAATCAGATACGTATAGAAATACGTGTTATCTGGCATATAGTAGCAGCAATGGATTTGGGAATTTGAAAATTTGAGGATTTGAAATGTTTGGAAGCTTGGAAATTTATAGGTTTTGAAAGATTCAATATTTAAAATTGAAATT